>AP025054.1:19240640-19525118 GCA_036186865.1 Eustoma russellianum
AGAATGTTAGCTTAACTTCAAACAACAATATCTCAAAATCTACCCGTGCTATTTTGATGAATCTTATGTCAAATTAAACCTCAAGATGTCTAGTTTAATTTGATATAAGGCTCACTCCAAGATTCGTAGGATAGCCTATTCAAATTGCACAAGTTTGCACACTGGTCAGAACTGTTCACAGAATGTAGCAACAATTTTGTGAAGATGATTTGAATATGCTAAACACCTTAGAATTTAGTGATTCTTGTGGCTAATGAAAGCTAACACATTGAAGTATAATATATCCAAAATTCATGCAATTCTAAGACTGTTTGCTTGTTCAATTATACGTGCCAAGTTAGAGTAATTTTCAGGCAGAAAACAGTAAGTGCAGGAAATAAGTAAAGAACACAAGGAATTATCCTGGTTCGGTCAATGTGACCTACTCCAGTCCCAAGAGACACCTTCTCTTGGATTTCACTAAACACCAAACACCAAAGTCACCTTACAAAGCCAAAGGAAGAAGCTTTTCACCAACTTCTTCAAGAGGCTGCACCAAAACTGAAAATCAGCACTAGTTTGTTTCACCTTTGCACCTTTGCACCTTTTGCTCACCTCTAAGGAGTAAGCTTTATACACCAGCTTCTCCCTTACAATATGTAGTTTGAAAGGTGTTGAAATGACAAGAAATGAAGAACTATACAATCATAAAGCTTGCTGCAAATGTGTTCTTCAATATAGAAGAAGAAGAAAAGAATGGAGACAAAGAGCTAATTGTCTTGCTTGCTTTCTTTGTTGCTTTCGTTGGTGTCCATTTCTTCTTCATCCTTGGAGCTATTTATAGCCAAGAGGACAGCCTAAAGGCTCCTCTTAAGAGACGTTGGAATGGTTGTGAGATGGAGAAAAATCAGCACCTTTTTAGCTACCAAAATTCATCATTTGACTTTCAAGATAAATCTGAATTTTGAATGCTTTGACATAGTCTTCCAACCTGAACTTTTATCTCATTATAGCCGTTGGAATTGAGATGGAAAAAGACTCCATTTGACCGTTTAAAAACTAGCTCCAATAAGCAATATCCATGTGTAAATAACTTGCCATGTGTATAGCTGAATTTGCATATGTTTTGAACAGATTTTTTTCTCCTCATTTTGAATGATAAATGACGTTGGAAAGCCCTTGAAGATAGGCATTGAAGAACAATTCAAAGATAGAGAGAAATCAGCCTTGCCTTTGAATTTGAATTAGTCTTCAACATTTGAACACATAAAGCCGTTTGCATCTAGCTTTGTTGAGAGATTTTTGCTCCATCTTTTGAATGTCTCATGAACGTTTGGAATGCCTACAATCAAGGCATTGGAGAATAGTTCAAGGATAAGATAAATCAGCCAAGTTTGATCTTGAATAAGTCTCCAACGTTTGAACACATATAGCCGTTGCCCTTTGCTTGAATTTGCTACATTGTAGGACTTGTTTTTTTGTCACTCATCATAATCTGAATTTTTATCATATACCACACGAAATGTTGCTCCAAATTTGAACCAATATAGCCGTTTGAATCATCACAAGAATAGCCAAGAATAATCATCTTAAAATCAGCACCAAAATAGGATGTAATTCAACTTGCCTTGACTTGTTCAAAAACTAAAAGTTTTGTGCGCCAATATCCTTCCATATGCGTGTGCACACATATAATATATAGTCATTATGTCTTCAACATGTAGCATAGAATACCATATGAAGAATACCAAGAATTCCAAGAAAACCATAGATGTGATAACCATAATATAAGAATTCCTCTTGAGATACCATGCTGCCCGTTTCCATAAAAAATAGGGCACGTACCATATGTGACATAAACACATATAATCATCATATAAACAATATATAACATGTTGGAAGACCCATTGGCAAGTGAAGAGACCAGAATACCCCTTAGCACAAAAATAGGAATTTTGTCCTAGGATGAACCTAGACATGGTGCTGCTCCAGATTCATTTTTGCCATGATGTGACATGACTTATAAATGTGTCATATGATCATATAAATCAGTTGGAAGAAGACCAAATAAGAATGAGAAGTCCAAATGGTGAAATTACCAAAATAACCCTTATATAGGTCAATAAGCTTCCCACCGGGTCAATTCAGTTTTAACCCGTGCCAAGCATGCCTTTCCTCAGCCAATTAGATTCTAAATTGAATAAGGATCATGTGGGCTTTTGAATGACTCAATTTGGAGTTCATTTGCTCAAGATATGAACCAAAACCTGCAATAGAATACTAAACCGAACAATTTGCCTTATATTGTAAGTCATGTGACTTCAAGGCTGGTTAGATCATATTATCAACATGTATTGGCATATATATCTTCTAAGATCAGTTTGAACATGTCTTGATTAAGATATGTGATTGAATTGGCCAAGTTCAATCTCATGATCTTAATCAAACTTGTTCAATCTTGATTCATTCAATCAATTTCACATTTAGCTCATAAATTCAAGCTCATAAATTCAATCTCATGCATACTTTAAACGTCATACACACATACATGCTCACATATGCATTTTCCAATCATTCAAACATGATATATCTATTTGCAATCATCATAACAATTACACATATGCACACATATACATTTTGCACAACAATTACACATATGCTCACATATACATTTTGCAATCACTCAAACATAATATATCACAACAATCTCCCCCTTTTGATGATTTGCAAAATTACCCCACATATGTGTATATTAAGCATTTAAATCAAGTGTGCATCTAAATCAAGTGTTGTAATCTGTGTAATCAAGTAAGCATCTAAATCAAGTGTAAGCTGCTCCCCCTTAATGTGTTATCTCCCCCTTAACATGATATCTATCTTCCCCTTAACATGATATATATACACATTTATTTCTCCCCTTAATTTTGTAATTATGCAAAAGACTGAATGGTGTAGTAGTCAGTTGTAAGCAATTAATCCAAGTCTTGCACGTAAAGTCTCAAAGATAGCTTGATTAAGGGGTTTAGTGAATATATCAGCTACTTGTTGATCAGTTCTAACATGTTCAATGTGTATATGTCCAAGATTAACATGATCACGGAGAAAATGATAACGTACTTCTATATGCTTTGCCTTAGAGTGTAGTACAGGGTTTTTTAGACAAATTTATAGCACTTGTACTATCACAATAGATGGGGATATTATTTACTTGTATTTCAAAGTCTGAAAGTTGTTGTTTAATCCATAATAGTTGAGTACAACATAGACTTAAAGCCATATATTCTGCTTCAGTAGTAGAAAGTGCAACACTAGATTGTTTCTTTGAAAACCAAGATATTAGTGAGTTTCCTAGGAATTGACATGTTCCACTAGTGCTCTTTCTATCTACTCTACATCCACCATAATCTGCATCTGAATATGCATGTAGACTTAGACTAGATTGTCTATCATACCATAAGCCTAATGTTGGTGTATGTTGAAGATATCTAAATATTCTTTTTACAGCTTTAAAGTGTGACAACTTAGGCATACTTTGAAATCTTGCACACATACATACTGCAAACATAATATCAGGTCTACTAGCAGTTAGATATAGCAATGAACCAATCATAGACCTATATAGTTTTTTCATCAAATGCAACACCATTTTCATCTTTGTCTAATTTTGTTGAAGTACACATTGGTGTTGGAGATGGTTTCAAGTTTTCAAAGTTGAATTTCTTTATCATATCTCTTATGTATTTGGCTTGATTGATATGTATCCCACTTGATGTTTGTTTTATTTGCAAGCCTAAGAAATAGTTTAATTCACCAACCATAGACATTTCAAACTCAGACTTCATACAATCTTCAAAGTCTTTTACTAAGTTAGGATTAGTTGAACCAAAGATTATGTCATCTACATATATTTGTATTACAAGCAAATCTTTGTCTTTCTTTTTCAAGAATAAGGTACTATCTATGGTTCCTCTTTGAAAGTTGTTACTTAGTAAAAAGTTGGCAAATCTTTCATACCATGCACGGGGGGCTTGTTTCAACCCATATAAGGCTTTCTTAAGTTTATATACATGATTAGGGTTCTTTGGATCTTCAAAGCCTGGTGGTTGTTTAACAAAAACTTCTTCTTGGATATAGCCATTTAAGAATGCACTATCATCTTTTGAAGCAAGAAACAATGTCCAAGTATATCTTGAGAAATCATCAACTATTACACATACATAATAACTTCCACCTAAGCTTCTTGTTCTACATGGACCAAATAAGTCTATATGCAAGAGTTCTAGTATTCTTGATGTTGTGACCTCGGTTTTAGGCTTAAGGGATTCTCTAACATGTTTGCCTTTGATACAAGATTCACATAGTTGAAAATCATTCAAGTTAAGTTTAGGCAATCCTTTAACAAGACTTTTAGCGTGTAGTTTTTCTAAGGTTGATATACCAATGTGTCCTAAACGTCTATGCCAAAGATTGGGATCAGATTCATGTGAAACAAGACATTTTGTGTTACTACTTAGCATATCATCCATGTTAAGCACATATATGTTTCCTTCACGTTTTCCTTTTAACACAACTTGATTGTTTTTATCCATTATCTTACAAGAAGTGGAGGAGAAGGGAACATTCAAGTTGTTGTCACATAGTTGAGAAACACTTAAAAGCTCAAAGGTTAAGTTACTTACAAGTAGGACGTTTTTGATCTCAAACTTGTTTGGATCACCAACCTTGCCTTTGCCAATTATCTGGCCTTGGTTGTTGTCTCCAAAGGTAACTTTGCCACCTTTTGCAATGTTTTTAAGTGTGCTAAACAAATTTTTGTTGCCCGTCATATGTCTTGAGCAACCACTATCAACTATCCAATTGGTTTTGTTCTTTTCATCTCCTTTGTTGTTATAACCAGCAACTTGTCTTTCTTGATGTTATGTACCTCATTTGTAGACTTTGAAGCCAAACATGTTTGTGCAACTTCAGGTTCTTCCTCGGATTCGGATGAAGATGTGTCATCCCAAGTGCTTGAGCTTACCTTGAGAGCTTTCTTCCTCCTTTGCATAGGTTCTACTCTAGTTTTTGTCCTTTGTCTTTTCATCCATGTCACGGTTTTTGTTCTTGTTTGGACAATCATATGATATGTGTCCTTGTTTGCCACATTCGTAACACTTAAGTTCTTTATCATACCATTTACCATCTTGTTTGTTAGATTTCACATTGATAGGGGCAGCTGATTTTGCTTGTCTTTTAGTTGGTCTTTTCTTGAAAAACTTCCTTAAACGCCTAGCTAACAACATTATGTCTTCTTCATCACTTTCATCATCACTTTCATACTCGGCTTGATTAGATGATTCGGGTTCATTTGTTACAAATGCAAGTGATTTAGACTTGTTACTAGTTTCAGCCTTTCTTATATTCAACTTGTTTTCATAAACTTTTAAAGAGCCTATCAATTCATCAAGTTTTATTTGAGAAAGATCTTTGCTTTCTTCAATGGCACTAACTTTGGCATCCCATTCAATTGGCAAACTTCTCAAAACTTTTTGCACTTTTTCTTTCATCAAAAACGTTTTACCAAGGGATTCAAGTGAGTTGTATAAGTTTGTAAGCCTTAATCCATATCAACAATTGATTCATTAGGCAGTAAATGAAATGTTTCAACTGTAGTCATTAACATGTTAATCTTTGATTCCTTTACTTGATTAGTTCCTTCATGCTTCATTTCAAGACATTTCCACATATCCTTTGCACTTAAACATGAAGAGACATAGGCAGATTCACTTCTACTTAAACCATTCAACAATAATTGCATTGCTTTAGCATTAAGACTCATTTTCTTTTTATCTTCATCACTCCAATCTTTTCTATATTTCTCAACTTCTTGTGATTTGCCATCAATTATAAAATGCTTAGTAGGCACATAAGGTCCATCTTCAATGATAGACCACAAGTCTATATCAATAGCCATTAAGAACAATTTCATCCTAAGTTTCCAATGACTAAAGTTTTCTCCATCAAAAAGAGGTGGTCTTTGTGTGGACATGCCTTCTAATTCTATTTTCATGTGTGGCTTAGACATGCTTCTTAGTGTGTGAGAAAACGTTTAAAACACTTATAAGAAGGAAAGAAAGTGTCACCTTGTTGTAGATACCAAAGATGAAGAATATAAGACAACCAGAAAATTTCCAGCAACTTTGCAACTTGGAGTGTAAACTGTTTTCAGCTCAAATAAGAATATGGTGCTCAACCAGGCTCTGATACCAATTGTTGGACCTGTATAGCACCACTAGGGGGGGGGTGAATAGTGGATTAGCGGAAATTACACTATAATTACCTTCAAAAACTTGTTTGAAGACCCCTTTGCCTCTTTAACCTCAGATTCTGAAAATTCCAGAAACAGTTCACTACTTTGAACGTTTTGGTTGAACCACTTATACACCTGTGCAAGCTCTCAAACTTGGCAGAGATCAAGTTTAGAATGTTTATAATATGTCATAAAAAATTCAGTCAATTCCAAACAAGTTAGCACGTTCAAATAAGCAAGAAAAGTAAAGTGTGCAATTCTGGCAGTTTCAGGCAGAATGTTAGCTTAACTTCAAACAACAATATCTCAAAATCTACCCGTGCTATTTTGATGAATCTTATGTCAAATTAAACCTCAAGATGTCTAGTTTAATTTGATATAAGGCTCACTCCAAGATTCGTAGGATAGCCTATTCAAATTGCACAAGTTTGCACACTGGTCAGAACTGTTCACAGAATGTAGCAACAATTTTGTGAAGATGATTTGAATATGCTAAACACCTTAGAATTTAGTGATTCTTGCGGCTAATGAAAGCTAACACATTGAAGTATAATATATCCAAAATTCATGCAATTCTAAGACTGTTTGCTTGTTCAATTATACGTGCCAAGTTAGAGTAATTTTCAGGCAGAAAACAGTAAGTGCAGGAAATAAGTAAAGAACACAAGGAATTATCCTGGTTCGGTCAATGTGACCTACTCCAGTCCCAAGAGACACCTTCTCTTGGATTTCACTAAACACCAAACACCAAAGTCACCTTACAAAGCCAAAGGAAGAAGCTTTTCACCAACTTCTTCAAGAGGCTGCACCAAAACTGAAATCAGCACTAGTTTGTTTCACCTTTGCACCTTTGCACCTTTTGCTCACCTCTAAGGAGTAAGCTTTATACACCAGCTTCTCCCTTACAATATGTAGTTTGAAAGGTGTTGAAATGACAAGAAATGAAGAACTATACAATCATAAAGCTTGCTGCAAATGTGTTCTTCAATATAGAAGAGAAGAAGAAAAGAATGGAGACAAAGAGCTAATTGTCTTGCTTGCTTTCTTTGTTGCTTTCGTTGGTGTCCATTTCTTCTTCATCCTTGGAGCTATTTATAGCCAAGAGGACAGCCTAAAGGCTCCTCTTAAGAGACGTTGGAATGGTTGTGAGATGGAGAAAAATCAGCACCTTTTTAGCTACCAAAATTCATCATTTGACTTTCAAGATAAATCTGAATTTTTGAATGCTTTGACATAGTCTTCCAACCTGAACTTTTATCTCATTATAGCCGTTGGAATTGAGATGGAAAAAGACTCCATTTGACCGTTTAAAAACTAGCTCCAATAAGCAATATCCATGTGTAAATAACTTGCCATGTGTATAGCTGAATTTGCATATGTTTTGAACAGATTTTTTTCTCCTCATTTTGAATGATAAATGACGTTGGAAAGCCCTTGAAGATAGGCATTGAAGAACAATTCAAAGATAGAGAGAAATCAGCCTTGCCTTTGAATTTGAATTAGTCTTCAACATTTGAACACATAAAGCCGTTTGCATCTAGCTTTGTTGAGAGATTTTTGCTCCATCTTTTGAATGTCTCATGAACGTTTGGAATGCCTACAATCAAGGCATTGGAGAATAGTTCAAGGATAAAGATAAATCAGCCAAGTTTGATCTTGAATAAGTCTCCAACGTTTGAACACATATAGCCGTTGCCCTTTGCTTGAATTTGCTACATTGTAGGACTTGTTTTTTTGTCACTCATCATAATCTGAATTTTTATCATATACCACACGAAATGTTGCTCCAAATTTGAACCAATATAGCCGTTTGAATCATCACAAGAATAGCCAAGAATAATCATCTTAAAATCAGCACCAAAATAGGATGTAATTCAACTTGCCTTGACTTGTTCAAAAACTAAAAGTTTTGTGCGCCAATATCCTTCCATATGCGTGTGCACACATATAATATATAGTCATTTATGTCTTCAACATGTAGCATAGAATACCATATGAAGAATACCAAGAATTCCAAGAAAACCATAGATGTGATAACCATAATATAAGAATTCCTCTTGAGATACCATGCTGCCCGTTTCCATAAAAATAGGGCACGTACCATATGTGACATAAACACATATAATCATCATATAAACAATATATAACATGTTGGAAGACCCATTGGCAAGTGAAGAGACCAGAATACCCCTTAGCACAAAAATAGGAATTTTGTCCTAGGATGAACCTAGACATGGTGCTGCTCCAGATTCATTTTTGCCATGATGTGACATGACTTATAAATGTGTCATATGATCATATAAATCAGTTGGAAGAAGACCAAATAAGAATGAGAAGTCCAAATGGTGAAATTACCAAAATAACCCTTATATAGGTCAATAAGCTTCCCACCGGGTCAATTCAGTTTTAACCCGTGCCAAGCATGCCTTTCCTCAGCCAATTAGATTCTAAATTGAATAAGGATCATGTGGGCTTTTGAATGACTCAATTTGGAGTTCATTTGCTCAAGATATGAACCAAAACCTGCAATAGAATACTAAACCGAACAATTTGCCTTATATTGTAAGTCATGTGACTTCAAGGCTTGGTTAGATCATATTATCAACATGTATTGGCATATATATCTTCTAAGATCAGTTTGAACATGTCTTGATTAAGATATGTGATTGAATTGGCCAAGTTCAATCTCATGATCTTAATCAAACTTGTTCAATCTTGATTCATTCAATCAATTTCACATTTAGCTCATAAATTCAAGCTCATAAATTCAATCTCATGCATACTTTAAACGTCATACACACATACATGCTCACATATGCATTTTCCAATCATTCAAACATGATATATCTATTTGCAATCATCATAACAATTACACATATGCACACATATACATTTTGCACAACAATTACACATATGCTCACATATACATTTTGCAATCACTCAAACATAATATATCACAACAAGTAGGTCACATTGACCGAACCAGGATAATTACTTGTGTTCTTTACTTATTTCCTGCACTTACTGTTTTCTGCCTGAGATTTACACTAACTTGGCATGCATAATTGAACGAGCAAACAGTCTTAGAATTGCATGAATTTTGGATATATTATACTTCAATGTGTTAGCTTTCATTAGCCGCAAGAATCACTAAATTCTAAGGTGTTTAGCCCATTCAAATCGTCTTCACAAAATTGTTGCTACATTCTGTGAACAATTCTGACCAGTGTGCAAAACTTGTTCAATTTGAACAGGCTATCCTTCGAATCTTGGAGTGAGCCTTATATCAAATTAAACTAGACATCATAAGGTTTAATTTGACATAAGATTCATCAAAATAGCACGGGTAGATTTTGAGATATCGTCGTTTGAAGTTAAGCTAACATTCTGCCTGAAACTGCCAGAATTGCACACTTTACTTCTCTTGCTTATTTGAACGTGCTAACTTGCTTGGAATTGACTGAAATTTTTATGACATATTATAAACATTCTAAACTTGATCTCTGCCAAGTTTGAGAGCTTGCACAGGTGTATAAGTGGTTCAACCCAAGCACTCAAAACGTTGAACTGTTTCTGGAATTTTCAGAATCTGAGGCTAAAGAGGCAAAGGGGTCTTCAAACAAGTTTTTGAAGGTAATTGTAGTGTAATTTCCGCTAACCCACTATTCACCCCCCCTCTAGTGGTGCTATACAGGTCCAACATGGTTATTCATCAAGTTGTAGTAGTTAGAAATTCTGTTTTTTAGTTCTTATGTCCAATATGTTTAAACGTTTTATATGCTGTTTTATTTGGCTTACTTGAACTTCATTAGACCTTAATCTAGTAGTTTTAAGTGTTAGTTTAGTTGTGTCCTTCAAAAGAGAAAACTTGAACACAAAATAGATTAGTTGGTAGTTAGCTTGTAATCAAAGAGTTAAAATTCTGTTTTTAGTAACTTTTGTGCAAACTGTCCAAAACGTTTTAGTGCTGCCTTGTTTAGCTTAGTTAGACTAGATTACAACATAGTTTAAGTGTTTAGATGTTTGTTTAGTTTAGCTCAAGAAAACCGAAAACCAAAGAACAAAACAAAGTAGTTTTAGCTAACTAAGTGTGCTGCCTAGTTCTTATTCATACACGTTTGTTAGGAGCTGCATCTAGTGTCATTTAGTTTAGAATCTGATTGCATCATACAAACAAAAACCAAACAAAAACAAGTAGGATAGATCACTTAAAAACTAAACAAAACAAGTTAGCTTAGTTGCATCAAAACTGAATTTCCATTAGTTGTTAGTAACCAGCCTTTGTAGACTTCATTTAGACACAACCAACTTGCATTTATCCATATTAGAATTAGTTAGATCACTTGCATCAAAAACAGAAAATAGAAGAAAGAACAAACTGCCCAAAAACCGTGTGGATCAAAACAACCTTTAAAGCTCAATTGAAATCTTGCTATATGCTAATAGCTTTATCTTTTTGTTGATTTCAATTGTTTCAAACAACTTGTTGGACTTAGATATATTCTGAAAGTTAGGAATTGTTTAAGCCCCACATTGTTAAAGAGCTATCCAATTGTTGTTTTAGATCAATTTCTGAACTTACA
This sequence comes from Eustoma russellianum, assembly GCA_036186865.1. NCBI lineage: Eukaryota > Viridiplantae > Streptophyta > Magnoliopsida > Gentianales > Gentianaceae > Eustoma > Eustoma russellianum. The sequence continues at coordinate 19,251,492 of AP025054.1, forward strand.
TTGCACTGTATACAATTTGATCTTGTTGTAATTGTGAATTGAATTCCCACTATATAGTGTTTAGCCGTGTTGTGTACGAGGAACTTTCAAATTCCAAATACAACAAACCTTGTGCAATTAAAGGCCGTGGGCAATGTCTCATGTAGGCCGTGAGGAGTAGTCTCACAACAATCAAGCAAACCATCCAAAGAAAGAAAATTAAGCTTGATTGAGAAATACGCGAGAGAAAAGCCAACATTTGTCAACAAGTAAGAGGCAAGACAAGAGAGAGTTGCACAAGAAAGCCAAGTGAGGAAAAAGCCCAAAGATAAACGTTGCATAAAGGGAAAATCCCGTGCAAAGCTCAAAAGAAAGAAAGTGCCCAAACCAAACCCCAAAGTGTTGTAGTTTTGAAACATTGAAAGTTTCTAAAGCAAACCCTTGCTAGCACTTTGTTTGTGTGTCTTTACTTTCACTTTACTACAATTGATAATTGCATATGCTGTAAAGTAAATTGAGGGATTGTCTTAAAACAACCCCGTAGATTTCTTTCAGCCCGAACAACAATTTGACTTCTGTAATTTACTTGAATCCTTAGGAGAAATAGTCCAAGTTGTTGTTTTAAGGAATTGTCAACATAAAGTAGAGCATTTGCATCTTATCAATATTTTAATTGGCTTTTGAGATTGTTTTGATTAAACATGATTCTAAAAACCATTTGGGGAGTTGAAAGCCATAGGAGAGACTATGATGAACTGGAAAACGTATGAACTCCTTTGGTCGTATGAATGGTTTATGGGTTGGATATTGGGAATGTAAAACTCCTAGATATCAAACTCTTCCTCAGTGCAATAAAGATGTTAGTGCATATTACAATGAAATGCTTGATGATTTGTACTATGCTTATGTTGATGAACATGAGGAATTAAGCATGATTAGGTTCTTTACTGGTCTAGATAAAGAAATTGCCGATTGCATGTTAAATGAAAAATTCTCATCACTTAATGACATGTATAAAAAGGCAAAGATTGTTCAATCAAACCTAATCCCATGCCAAGTTAATCAAAACTATGGGTATGAACTGAACTCTTGTGATTCTGAAAATGACAAACCAAATCCAGTTAAGTTAAGCAATTTGAGTCATACTATGGATAATATTGAAAATGCATTGCTTCAACTTAGAGACATGGTGCAAGTATTGGTAGAATCTGAAAAGAACAAAGACTTGCAATCTGACATTTCTATGAACGATGGTTTGTATGAAATTAGCCCCAACATGCCTGAAACTGGAACTCCTTTATCTGAATTGCATGTTCAACCTTGTGTACTGTCTGAAGAAGACCCTTCACTTGAATCTGTTGGTGATTTCCAAAGTGTTAGTCGTTTGCTTATAGATGATGTTAATTGTGATAACACTTTGTCTGAAAATGATTTACATTGTGACATGCATATAAATGAAATCCCTGTGCATGATCTGCATTCTGCTGAGATGCTTGTTTTTGGGTTACAATCTGAATTACATCATGTACATTTCATAGATGACATTGATGTAAGTAATTCTGTTGAGAATGACATTGATAAACTAGATTCTTATGATTTGATGTTAGCTGAACTAGATTGTCTACTTGATGTAGAGCTTGATCATGATGTCATTATTGCAATAGATTCAGCTACAAATGAATATAAATCCTTGGATGAACTAGTTAATGAATTGAATGACATATTTAGTATAGATGAAGACTCTATTTCTGAAATATCTATTTCATCTCATCTTGTTGAATGTCTGCCTGTTGTCATCTCAATTGATACATCTTGTCTAAATATTGCACATGTTTGTAAGATTTGTACATTTAGTGTTAACATGTTGCAATATGTTTGTTGGATGTTGTTTTATCTGTTAGGATGTATGTGTTCTAAAATTTTTGCCATCATATTGTTAATACATCCTAAACATTTTAGAAAGCGTGTACACACCTTATTCTTTCTTCAAAGATAAGGATGCACCAAGGTATTTCACCTTCACCATTTGTATTATCATGTTCCTATTTGGTTATGGTGTAGTTGAGCATACGTGTACATCCTAAACCCCTTTCCTTTATTCTATCCATGTTGAGATTCGAGGACGAATCATTTTCAAGAGGGAGGGAATGATGAGCCCACGATGGGGTCAACGCAACATATTTTCATGTATCATTTATTGTCATATGTTAGTTCTGTAAGACATGACATTTCACTGTTCACTCCGCACACACTAGTGCTAGTTCTTATGTCTTATTGCCTAACTAACCCTTAGGACATGTCATATATGTTGTGCATATTGTGTTTGTTGCTTGGTGTCTTTGAAGATAGGTCAAAGAGAGCTTTACATTGAAGAAGCATGAACACCTATCAATCCATGTTCCATTTGATCGGATAATATCATTATTCAAACAAAGCTTGAAGATGCAAATTAGAATCTGAATTTTTGTCCAAGCAAGTAGGTGATATTCAAGTAGCTTACAAGCAAGGTGGTGACAAGCATTCATGTCAAATTCAAGATTGTTATTCACGTTGGAAAGAAGAAACAAGCTGCTCAATTCAAGAACCAATAGAAAGGAGTCTTCCAAATGCTTGAACCAATCACAAACAACTTGAGAAAATTCAACAAGCTGCACAACAAATGAACCAATCAAATTGAGTTTGTTTAAAGCCTATCTCACGCAAGAAAGGGTTGAAATTCAAAGACCAACATTTGATCCAATCAAATTCAAAAGAGAAATTGCTGGTTCATGGATATTTTGTTTGAATATTCAAACACCAAAGTAAGAACCAATCAAAACCAAGGTCAAGCAAGCAGCACACTACATCAACCAATCAAAACCTAGGCTGAATCTTGCAAAGAGGAGAACGTATGTTGAGCCAAAATTCTTTGAAAAATCAAAGCTACAAGTTGCAACCAATCAAAGGCATTTCTCAAGCAAGCTGCTCCATCTTTTATCCAATCAAAATCAAGAAAAGAAGGCTGGAAATAGAGAAGAATACACGGCAAGCAACCAGCAATCTTGGAGCAAAAGTTGTTCAAAGCAATCATGTCATTTTTAGTGTAGTACTTTGTACATTAAAACTTGTACTTCTTAGCATTTTCGTTTTGTATAAGTAGAGTTAGAATCAGATTGTAAACAACCTAACAATATACAACAATTATCAAACATATTTCAATCAAATTTCCTTCAAGGAGTTTACAACTATTTCATAGTTGAAGTTTGAAACCACTAACGGTTTTCTTTCAAGTTCCTAGCCTAGAACTTGTTAGTAATTGCTTCATCTTTTGGTTTACAGCATCTTAGGGTCTCATTGAGGTTTTAGATGTGTTGGAGTGCCAAAGAGGAAGAGGTGGTGGCATAAATTTGTTGTGATATATCATGTTTGAATGATTGCAAAATGCATATGTGAGCATGTAGATTGTTGTGATATATTGCAAAATGCATATGTGAGCATGTATGTGTGTATAACGTTTAAAGTATATGTGTGCATGAGATTGAATTTATGAGCTAAATGTGAAATTGATTGAATGAATCAAGATTGAACAAGTTTGATTAAGATCATGAGATTGAACTTGGCCAATTCAATCACATGTCTAAATCAAGACATGTTCAAACTGATCTTAGATGATATATATGCCAATACATGTTAATTATATGATCTAACCAAGCCTTGAAGTCACATGACTTACAATATAAGGCAAATTGCTTGGTTTAGTATCCTATTGCAGGTTTTGGTTCATATCTTGGGCAAATGAACTCCAAATTGAGTGATTCAAAAGCCCACATGATCCTTATTCAATTTAGAATCTAATTGGCTGAGGAAAAGCATGCTTGACACGGATAAAAACTGACTTGACACGGTGGTGAAGCTTATTGATCTTTATAAGGGTTATTTTGGTAATTTCACCATTTGGACTTCTCATTCTTATTTGGTCTTCTTCCAACGGATTTATATGATCATATGACACATTTATAAGTCATGTCACTGTTGGACCTGTATAGCACCACTAGAGGGGGGGGTGAATAGTGGGTTAGCGGAAATTACACTATAATTACCTTCAAAAACTTGTTTGAAGACCCCTTTGCCTCTTTAGCCTCAGATTCTGGAATTTCCAGAAACAGTTCACTGTTTTGAGCGCTTTGGTTGAACCACTTATACACCTGTGCAAGCTCTCAAACTTGGCAGAGATCAAGTTTAGAATGTTTATAGTATGTCATAAAAATTTCAGTCAATTCCAAGCAAGTTAGCACGTTCAAATAAGCAAGAAAAGTAAAGTGTGCAATTCTGGCAGTTTCAGGCAGAATGTTAGCTTAACTTCAAATGATGATATCTCAAAATCTACCCGTGCTATTTTGATGAATCTTATGTCAAATTAAACCTTATGATGTCTAGTTTAATTTGATATAAGGCTCACTTCAAGATTCGCAGAATAACCTATTCAAATTGAACAAGTTTTGCACACTGGTCAGAATTGTTCACAGAATGTAGCAACAATTTTGTGAAGACGATTTGAATAGGCTAAACTCCTTAGAATTTAGTGATTCTTGCGGCTAATGAAAGCTAACACATTGAAGTATAATATATCCAAAATTCATGCAATTCTAAGACTGTTTGCTTGTTCAATTATGCGTGCCAAGTTAGTGTAATTCTCAGGCAGAAAACAGTAAGTGCAGGAAATAAGTAAAGAACACAAGGAATTATCCTGGTTCGGTCAATGTGACCTACTCCAGTCCCAAGAGACACCTTCTCTTGGATTTCACTAAACACCAAACACCAAAGTCACCTTACAAAGTCAAAGGAAGAAGCTTTTCACCAACTTCTTCAAGAGACTTCACCAAAACAAACAGCAACTAGTTTGTTTCACCTTTGCACCTTTGCACCTTTTGCTCACCTCTAAGGAGTAAGCTTTATACACCAGCTTCTCCCTTACAATATGTCGTTTGAAAGGTGTTGAAATGACAAGAAATGAAGAACTATACAATCATAAAGCTGTTGCAAACGAGTTCTTCAATAGAGAAGAATAGAAGAGAAGAATGGAGACAAAGAGCTGAATGTCTTGCTTGCTTTTCTTTTTTTTTCGTTGGTGCCCCTTTACTCTTCATCTTTGGAGCTATTTATAGCCAAGAGGACAGCCTAAAGGCTCCTCAAAGTAGACGTTGGAGCTGGTTGAGAATGGAGAAAAATCAGCACTTTTCTAGCTATCCAAATTCAGCATTTGACTTTCAAGATAAAGTTGATCTTTTGATGCTTTGAATTGGTCTTCCAACTGAACTTTTATCCTTCAATTTATCCCATTATAGACGTTGGAGCTGAGGTGGAAAATGGCTTCATTTTAACGTTTAAAAGGCAGCTCCAATCAGCAATGTCCATGTGTGAATAACTTGCCATGTATGCAGCTGAATTGGCATGTGTTTTGAACAATTTTATCTCCTCATTTTGAACATCAAATAGACGTTGGAATGACCTAGAAGATAGGCATTGGAGAGTAGTTCAAAGATAGATAAATCAGCCAAGCTTTTGAGTTTGAATTAGTCTCCATATAGCCGTTGCATATGCTTCCTTGGTTGAGAGACTTTTGCTTCAAATTTGCTACATTGTAGGACTTGTTTTTGTCACTCATCATAATCTGAATTTTGACCATATAGTATACGAAATTTTGCTCCATTTTTGAGCCAACATAGCCGTTGAAAACAGCTCCAAAATATACAAGAATAATCATTTGAAATCAGCACCAAAATAGGATTTGTTTCAACTTGCCTTGACTTGTTCAAAAGCTGAAAGTTTGAACATGATTTGTGCCAATAACCGTGTGCACACATATAATATATAGCCATTTATGTCTTCAACATGTAGCATAGAATACCATATGAAGAATGCCAAGAATTCCAAGAAAACCATATATGTGATAACCATAAGAATTCCATTTGAGATACCATGCTGCCCATTTCCATAAATATAGGGCACGTACCATATGTGACATAAACACATATAAACATCATATAAACAATATATAACACGTTAGAAGATCCATTGGCAAGTGAAGAGACCAGAATACCCCTTAGCACAAAAATAGGAATTTTGTCCTAGGATGAACCTAGACATGGTGCTGCTCCAGATTCATTTTTGCCATGATGTGACATGACTTATAAATGTGTCATATGATCATATAAATCCGTTGGAAGAAGACCAAATAAGAATGAGAAGTCCACATGGTGAAATTACCAAAATAACCCTTATAAGGATCAATAAGCTTCACCACCGTGTCAAGTCAGTTTTTATCCGTGTCAAGCATGCTTTTCCTCAGCCAATTAGATTCTAAATTGAATAAGGATCATGTGGGCTTTTGAATGACTCAATTTGGAGTTCATTTGCTCAAGATATGAACCAAAACCTGCAATAGAATACTAAACCGAGCAATTTGCCTTATATTGTAAGTCATGTGACTTCAAGGCTTGGTTAGATCATATAATTAACATGTATTGGCATATATATCATCTAAGATCAGTTTGAACATGTCTTGATTTAGACATGTGATTGAATTGGCCAAGTTCAATCTCATGATCTTAATCAAACTTGTTCAATCTTGATTCATTCAATCAATTTCACATTTAGCTCATAAATTCTAGCTCATAAATTCAATCTCATGCACACATATACTTTAAACGTTATACACACATACATGCTCACATATGCATTTTGCAATATATCACAACAATCTACATGCTCACATATGCATTTTGCAATCATTCAAACATGATATATCACAACAATCTCCCCCTTTTGATGATTTGCAAAATTACCCCACATATGTGTATATTAAGCATCTAAATCAAGTATAAGCTTCTCTTTAAATCAAGTTAAGCTGCTCCCCCTTAATGTGTTATCTCCCCCTTAACATGATATACATATATCTCTCCCTTTTAATGTGTTATCTCCCCCTTAACATGATATACATATGTCTCTCCCCCTTAATTTTGTAAATTATGCAAAAGACTGAATGGATTCAGCAATACCCAGAAAGTAGTTAGTTGTAAGCAATTAATCCAAGTCTTGCACGTAAATTCTCAAAGATAGCTTGATTAAGGGGTTTAGTGAATATGTCAGCTACTTGTTGATCAGTTCTAACATGTTCAATGTGTATATGTCCAAGATTAACATGATCACGGAGAAAATGATAACGTACTTCTATATGCAACCTTAGAGTGTAGTACAGGGTTTTTAGACAAATTTATAGCACTTGTACTATCACAATAGATGGGGATTTTATTTACTTGTATTTCAAAGTCTGAAAGTTGTTGTTTAATCCATAATAGTTGAGTACAACATAGACTTAAAGCCATATATTCTGCTTCAGTAGTAGAAAGTGCAACACTAGATTGTTTCTTTGAAAACCAAGATATTAGTGAGTTTCCTAGGAATTGACATGTTCCACTAGTGCTCTTTCTATCTACTCTACATCCACCATAATCTGCATCTGAATATGCATGTAGACTTAGACTAGATTGTCTATCATACCATAAGCCTAATGTTGGTGTATGTTGAAGATATCTAAATATTCTTTTTACAGCTTTAAAGTGTGACAACTTAGGCATACTTTGAAATCTTGCACACATACATACTGCAAACATAATATCAGGTCTACTAGCAGTTAGATATAGCAATGAACCAATCATAGACCTATATAGTTTTTCATCAAATGCAACACCATTTTCATCTTTGTCTAATTTTGTTGAAGTACACATTGGTGTTGGAGATGGTTTCAAGTTTTCAAAGTTGAATTTCTTTATCATATCTCTTATGTATTTGGCTTGATTGATATGTATACCACTTGATGTTTGTTTTATTTGCAAGCCTAAGAAATAGTTTAATTCACCAACCATAGACATTTCAAACTCAGACTTCATACAATCTTCAAAGTCTTTTACTAAGTTAGGATTAGTTGAACCAAAGATTATGTCATCTACATATATTTGTATTACAAGCAAATCTTTGTCTTTCTTTTTCAAGAATAAGGTACTATCTATGGTTCCTCTTTGAAAGTTGTTACTTAGTAAAAAGTTGGCAAATCTTTCATACCATGCACGGGGGGCTTGTTTCAAACCATATAAGGCTTTCTTAAGTTTATATACATGATTAGGGTTCTTTGGATCTTCAAAGCCTGGTGGTTGTTTAACAAAAACTTCTTCTTGGATATAGCCATTTAAGAATGCACTCTTAACATCCATTTGGAATAATTTGATGTTATTATAACATGCAAAGGCTAATAAGAGGCGTATGGATTCTAATCTTGCTACGGGGGCAAATGTTTCATCGTAATCAATACCCTCTTCTTGATTATATCCTTGAGCTACAAGTCTTGCCTTATTTCTAACTACAACCCCTTGTTCATTCATTTTGTTCCTAAACACCCATTTAGTTCCAATGATTGATTTATCCTCGGGTTTAGGTACTAAATCCCACACATTGTTTCTTTCAAATTGGTTTAACTCTTCATGCATTGCATCTATCCAATATGCATCGTTTAAGGCATCATTCACATTCTTAGGTTCAATTTGGGATATAAGTGCATGCCATTGATCATATTCATTAGGATCTATTTGCCTACGTGTTCTAACCCCTTGATTTACATCTCCTATGATAAGTTCTTGAGGATGCTTTTGTTTATCTCTTATTTGCCACCAATTACTTGGTTGTGCATCTTCAATAGGTTCATGATGTTCAATAGGTTGGTTAGGCACATTTTCTTCATTATGTTCTTGTGTAGGGGGAGTTTGAACTTCATGCATTTCAAGAGTGTGATTTGGTGTTTCAATTTGTTCATTTGTAGGTGGTAGGATAAGTTCATCTTCATCATGAAGTATTTGATCATTTGGTACATAGATTTCATGTTGATTACTTGTTTGGAGATATGCATTTTCATTGAACTTCACATGTATAGATTCAACTATCTTTCTTGTTTGTGCATTATAACATCTATATGCTTTAGAGTTCATTGAATATCCCACAAATATATGTTCATCAGACTTAGGATCAAACTTATCTAAGTTATCTTTTGTGTTCAATACAAAGCATTTACAACCAAAGACTTTTAGATAGTTTACTTTTGGGAGTCGTCCATTTAAGATTTCAAATGGTGTTTTGTTCAATTTCTTTCTTATTGATAGTCTGTTGATCATATAACTTGAAGTGTTTACTGCTTCAGCCCATAAGAATTTAGGTACTTTGTTTTCTACCATCATTGTTCTTGCTACTTCTTGAATAGTCCTATTCTTTCTTTCAACTACACCATTAAGCTGAGGAGTTCTTGGTGGGGAGAATTCATGTTTTATACCCTTTTCATTACAGAATTTGATTAATTCACTATTTTTAAACTCACCACCTCTATCACTCCTTATCTTAATAACATGTGATTCATGTTCATTTTCAAGTTGTCTAATTAGATTAGCTATAGATGATGCACTTTCATCTTTTGAAGCAAGAAACAATGTCCAAGTATATCTTGAGAAATCATCAACTATTACACATACATAATAACTTCCACCTAAGCTTCTTGTTCTACATGGACCAAATAAGTCTATATGCAAGAGTTCTAGTATTCTTGACGTTGTGAACTCGGTTTTAGGCTTAAGGGATTCTCTAACATGTTTGCCTTTGATACAAGATTCACATAGTTGAAAATCATCCAAGTTAAGTTTAGGCAATCCTTTAACAAGACTTTTAGCGTGTAGTTTTTCTAAGGTTGATATACCAATGTGTCCTAAACGTCTATGCCAAAGATTGGGATCAGATTCATGTGAAACAAGACATTTTGTGTTACTACTTAGCATATCATCCATGTTAAGCACATATATGTTTCCTTCACGTTTTCCTTTTAACACAACTTGATTGTTTTTATCCATTATCTTACAAGAGGTGGAGGAGAAGAGAACATTCAAGTTGTTGTCACATAGTTGAGAAACACTTAAAAGCTCAAAGGTTAGGTTACTTACAAGTAGGACGTTTTTGATCTCAAACTTGTTTGGATCACCAACCTTGCCTTTGCCAATTATTTGGCCTTGGTTGTTGTCTCCAAAGGTAACTTTGCCACCTTTTGCAACGTTCTTAAGTGTGCTAAACAAATTTTTGTTGCCCGTCATATGTCTTGAGCAACCACTATCAACTATCCAATTGGTTTTGTTCTTTTCATCTTCTTTGTTGTTATAACCAGCAACTTGTCTTTCTTTGATGTTATGTACCTTCAAATGTAAATAACAACTTAGGTACCCTTTGATTTTGGGTCCTTTCAAGGTTAGACAAGTTAAGTTCATGTTAGTGTACCTTTAGGTACCCAAACTTGAACAACCTTTCTTGGTTTTGAAATGTTAAAATCATGTTGCATATAATGAACAAATAGTGGATTTTGATACATAGAATATGATGGAAAAGGGGCTGCACATTTATGTCTAGTTGGATAAGCATTGTAAGTTCTATATGCATTTGAATGTTGCCATGTATATGAGGTATATCTTGGCCGTGTATAAGCATTGAATTTAGGCCGTGTATACGCAAGATGTTGTGTGTGTCTAGGCCGTGTGTTGTAAACTGATTTAGGCCGAGAGTATGTCATGTTCTTCACATAAGCATGTTGTTGCATATAAGGCATAACTTGAGCAGATTGCATACTACTTTGTTTAGGCATTCTTGTATACATGTAAGCATGGTTTCTAGGTGTATTTGCCTTCCTATATATTGATGCATTTTGCAATCTTTGTGATGAAGGTGGTGTGGGCAAATTGTTGTGATATATTATGTTTGAGTGATTGCAAAATGTATATGTGAGCATATGTGTAATTGTTGTGCAAAATGTATATGTGTGTGCATATGTGTAATTGTTATGATTGCAAATAGATATATCATGTTTGAATGATTGGAAGATGCATATGTGAGCATGTATGTGTAACGTTTAAATGTGAAATTGTTTTGGCAAGGCATGAACTTATGAACTTATGAGCTAAATGTGAAATTGCTTGAATGAATCAAGATTGAACAAGTTTGATTAAGATCATGAGATTGAACTTGGCCAATTCAATCACATATCTTAATCAAGACATGTTCAAACTGATCTTAGATTATATATGCCAATACATGTTGTTCAAACTGATCTTAGAAGATATATATGCCAATACATGTTGATAATATGATCTAACCAAGCCTTGAAGTCACATGACTTACAATATAAGGCAAATTGTTCGGTTTAGTATCCTATTGCAGGTTTTGGTTCATATCTTGGGCAAATGAACTCCAAATTAAGTCATTCAAAAGCCCACATGATCCTTATTCAATTTAGAATCTAATTGGCTGAGGAAAGGCATGTTTGGCATGGGTTTAAAACTGAATTGACCCGGTGGGAAGCTTATTGATCTTTATAAGGGCTATTTTGGATATTGGCGCACAAAACTTTCAGTTTTTGAACAAGTCAAGGCAAGTTGAATTACATCCTATTTTGGTGCTGATTTTAAGATGATTATTCTTGGCTATTCTTGTGATGATTACAACGGCTATTTTGGTCAAAAATGGAGCAATATTTTCGTATGGTATATGATCAAAAATTCAGATTGTGATGTGTGACAAAAACAAGTCCTACAATGTAGCAAATTCAAGCAAAGGGCAACGGCTATATGTGTTCAAACGTTGGAGACTTATTCAAGATCAAACTTGGCTGATTTATCTCTATCTTGGAACTACTATTCAATGCCTTGATTGTAGGCATTCCAAACGTTCATGAGACATTCAAAAGATGGAGCAAAAATCTCTCAACAAAGCTAGATGCAAACGGCTTTATGTGTTCAAATGTTGAAGACTAATTCAAATTCAAAGGTTGGCTGATTTCTATCTATCTTTGAATTATTCTTCAATGCCTATCTTCAAGGGCCATTCCAACGTCATTTTGATATCCAAATGAGAAGAAAAAAATCTGTTCAAAACACATGCCAAGTAAGCTGCATACATGGCAAGTTATTTACACATGGATATTGCTTATTGGAGCTAGTTTTTAAACGGTCAAATGGAGTCTTTTTCCATCTCATTCCAACGGCTTTAAGAGGATAAATATTCAGGTGGAAGACCATTTCAAAGTAGCAAAAATTCAGATTTGTTTTTAAAGTCAAATGGATAGCTAAAAAGGTGCTGAATTTTCTCATTCTTCAACCATGGCAACGGCTACTTTGAGGAGCCTATAGGCTGTCCTCTTGGCTATAAATAGCACCCAAGGAGAAGAGCAAAGGTACACCAACGAAAGCAAAAGAAAAGCAAGCAAGATTCAGCTCTTTGTCTCCATTCTTTTCTTCTTCTCTTCTCTTCTTGAAGAACACGTTTGTGAAAGCTTTATGATTGTATAGTTCTTCATTTCTTGTCATTTCAACACCTTTCAAACTACATATTGTAAGGGAGAAGCTGGTGTATAAAGCTTACTCCTTAGAGGTGAGCAAAAGGTGCAAAGGTGCAAAGGTGAAACATACTAGTGCTGATTTTCAGTTTTGGTGCAGCCTCTTGAAGAAGTTGGTGAAAAGCTTCTTCCTTTGGCTTTGTAAGGTGACTTTGGTGTTTGGTGTTTAGTGAAATCCAAGAGAAGGTGTCTCTTGGGACTGGAGTAGGTCACATTGACCGAACCAGGATAATTCCTTGTGTTCTTTACTTATTTCCTGCACTTACTGTTTTCTGCCTGAGAATTACACTAACTTGGCACGCAGAATTGAACAAGCAAACAGTCTTAGAATTGCATGAATTTTGGATATATTGTACTTCAATGTGTTAGCTTTCATTAGCCGCAAGAATCACTAAATTCTAAGGTGTTTAGCCCATTCAAATCGTCTTCACAAAATTGTTGCTACATTCTGTGAACAATTCTGACCAGTGTGCAAAACTTGTTCAATTTGAACAGGCTATCCTACGAATCTTGAAGTGAGCCTTATATCAAATTAAACTAGACATCTTGAGGTTTAATTTGACATAAGATTCATCAAAATAGCACGGGTAGATTTTGAGATATTGTTGTTTGAAGTTAAGCTAACATTCTGCCTGAAACTGCCAGAATTGCACACTTTTCTTATCTTGCTTATTTGAACGTGCTAACTTGTTTAGAATTGTCTGAAATTTTTATGACATACCATAAACATTCTAAACTTGATCTCTGCCAAGTTTGAGAGCTTGCACAGGTGTATAAGTGGTTCAACCAAAACGTTCAAAGTAGTGAACTGTTTCTGGAATTTTCAGAACCTGAGGCTAAAGAGGCAAAGGGGTCTTCAAACAAGTTTTTGAAGGTAATTATAGTGTAATTTCCGCTAATCCACTATTCACCCCCCCCCTCTAGTGGTGCTATACAGGTCCAACAATTGGTATCAGAGCATGGTTGAGCACCATATTCTTATTTGAGCTGAAAACAGTCTACACTCCAAGTTGCAAAGTTGCTGGAAATTTTCTGGTTGTCTTATATTCTTCATATTTGGTATCTACAACAAGGTGACACTTTCTTTCCCTCTTATAAGTGCTTTAAACGTTTTCTCACACACTAAGAAGCATGTCTAAGTCACACATGAAAATAGAATTAGAAGGCATGTCCACACAAAGACCACCTCTTTTTGATGGAGAAAACTTTAGTCATTGGAAACTTAGGATGAAATTGTTCTTAATGGCTATTGATATAGACTTGTGGGCTATCATTGAAGATGGACCTTATGTGCCTACTAAGCATGTTATAATTGATGGCTTATCACAAGAAGTTGAGAAATATAGAAAAGATTGGAGTGATGAAGATAAAAAGAAAATGAGTCTTAATGCTAAAGCAATGCAATTATTGTTGAATGGTTTAAGTAGAAGTGAATCTGCCTATGTCTCTTCATGTTTAAGTGCAAAGGATATGTGGAAATGTCTTGAAATGAAGCATGAAGGAACTAATCAAGTAAAGGAATCAAAGATTAACATGTTAATGACTACACTTGAAACATTTCATTTGCTGCCTAATGAATCAATTGTTGATATGGATTTAAGGCTTACAAACTTATACAACTCACTTGAATCCCTTGGTAAAACGTTTTTGATGAAAGAAAAAGTGCAAAAAGTTTTGAGAAGTTTGCCAATTGAATGGGATGCCAAAGTTAGTGCCATTGAAGAAAGCAAAGATCTTTCTCAAATAAAACTTGATGAATTGATAGGTTCATTAAAAGTTTATGAAAACAAGTTGAATATAAGAAAGGCTGAAACTAGTAACAAGTCTAAATCACTTGCATTTGTGACAAATGAACCCGAATCATCTAATCAAGCCGAGTATGAAAGTGATGATGAAAGTGATGAAGAAGACATATTGTTGTTAGCTAGGCGTTTAAGGAAGTTTTTCAAGAAAAGACCAACTAAAAGACAAGCAAAATCAGCTGCCCCTATCAATGTGAAATCTAACAAACAAGATGGTAAATGGTATGATAAAGAACTTAAGTGTTATGAATGTGGTAAACAAGGACACATATCATATGATTGTCCAAACAAGAACAAAAACCGTGACATGGATGAAAAGACAAGGACAAAAACTAGAGTAGAACCTATGCAAAGGAGGAAGAAAGCTCTTAAGGCAAGCACTTGGGATGACACATCTTCATCCGAATCTGAGGAGGAACCTGAAGTTGCACAAACATGTTTGGCTTCAAAGTCTACAAATGAGGTAACATTCGATTCTGACTCTGAATGTGATTTTACTCAAGATGAATTGTTGGATGAATTAGAAAAGTTGCATCATAGATATAAGAAGCTATCCAAGGAGAAGAAAAGAATAGTTGAGGAGAAGAACAAGTTGGAGACGTTTAACTTGAATCTAACTTCTCAACTAGAAGTTCTTCAACTTGAATCATCTAACACTATTAGTTCAATGCAAAATCAGATTAAGGAACTTAAGAACAAACATGAAAATGTGCAATGTGTGCAATGTGTTGATTACAACGTTTTAAAGTCTAAGTTACATGAAATACAAACTGAATTTGAATCATTAAAAGCATGCAACCTAGACTTGAACAAATCTTTGGAACAATTTAAGAATGGTTCCAACATGTTAGACACTCTTATTGCATCTCAAAAGCATGGAAATGACAAACAAGGTCTTGGATATGTTAAAGAAGCTGAATACACACCTAAGGAAACAACATTTGTATCATCTTCAACCAACATGAAATATAGGCCAAATGCATTTAGAAATGAACCTATTCTGCCCACACCACCTTCATCACAAAGATTGCAAAATGCATCAACATATAGGAAGGCAAATACACCTAGAAACCATGCTTACATGTATACAAGAATGCCTAAACAAAGTAGTATGAAATCTGCTCAAGTTATGCCTTATATGCAACAACATGCTTATGTGAAGAACATGACATACTCTCGGCCTAAATCAGTTTACAACACACGGCCTAGACACACACAACATCTTGTGTATACACGGCCTAAATTCAATGCTTATACACGGCCAAGATATAACTCATATACATGGCAACATTCAAATGCATATAGAACTTACAATGCTTATCCAACTAGACATAAATATGCAGCCCCTTTTCCATCATATTCTTTGTATCAAAATCCACTATTTGATCATTATATGCAACATGATTTTAACATTTCAAAACCAAGAAAGGTTGTTCAAGTTTGGGTACCTAAAGGTACACTAACATGAACTTAACTTGTCTAACCTTGAAAGGACCCAAAATCAAAGGGTACCTAAGTTGTTATTTACATTTGTAGGTACATAACATCAAAGAAAGACAAGTTGCTGGTTATAACAACAAAGAAGATGAAAAGAACAAAACCAATTGGATAGTTGATAGTGGTTGCTCAAGACATATGACGGGCAACAAAAATTTGTTTAGCACACTTAAGAACGTTGCAAAAGGTGGCAAAGTTACCTTTGGAGACAACAACCAAGGACAAATAATTGGCAAAGGCAAGGTTGGTGATCCAAACAAGTTTGAGATCAAAAACGTCCTACTTGTAAGTAACTTAACCTTTGAGCTTTTAAGTGTTTCTCAACTATGTGACAACAACTTGAATGTTCTCTTCTCCTCCACCTCTTGTAAAATAATGGATAAAAACAATCAAGTTGTGTTAAAAGGAAAACGTGAAGGAAACATATATGTGCTTAACATGGATGATATGCTAAGTAGTAACACAAAATGTCTTGTTTCACATGAATCCGATCCCAATCTTTGGCATAGACGTTTAGGACACATTGGTATATCAACCTTAGAAAAACTACACGCTAAAAGTCTTGTTAAAGGATTGCCTAAACTTAACTTGAATGATTTTCAACTATGTGAATCTTGTATCAAAGGCAAACATGTTAGAGAATCCCTTAAGCCTAAAACCAAGGTCACAACATCAAGAATACTAGAACTCTTGCATATAGACTTATTTGGTCCATGTAGAACAAGAAGCTTAGGTGGAAGTTATTATGTATGTGTAATAGTTGATGATTTCTCAAGATATACTTGGACATTGTTTCTTGCTTCAAAAGATGAAAGTGCATCATCTATAGCTAATCAAATTAGACAACTTGAAAATGAACATGAATCACATGTTATTAAGATAAGGAGTGATAGAGGTGGTGAGTTTAAAAATATTGAATTAATCAAATTCTGTAATGAAAAGGGTATAAAACATGAATTCTCCCCACCAAGAACTCCTCAACTTAATGGTGTAGTTGAAAGAAAGAATAGGACTATTCAAGAAGTAGCAAGAACAATGATGGTAGAAAATAAAGTACCTAAATTCCTATGGGCTGAAGCAGTAAACACTTCAAGTTATATGATCAACAGACTATCAATAAGAAAGAAATTGAACAAAACACCATTTGAAATCTTAAATGGACGACTCCCAAAAGTAAACTATCTAAAAGTCTTTGGTTGTAAATGCTTTGTATTGAACACAAAAGATAACTTAGATAAGTTTGATCCTAAGTCTGATGAACATATATTTGTGGGATATTCAATGAACTCTAAAGCATATAGATGTTATAATGCACAAACAAGAAAGATAGTTGAATCTATACATGTGAAGTTCAATGAAAATGCATATCTCCAAACAAGTAATCAACATGAAATCTATGTACCAAATGATCAAATACTTCATGATGATGATGAACTTATCCTACCACCTACAAATGATCAAATTGAAACACCAAATCAAACTCTTGAAATGCATGAAGTTCAAACTCCCCCTACACAAGAACATAATGAAGAAAATGTGCCTAACCAACCTATTGAACATCATGAACCTATTGAAGATGCACAACCAAGTAATTGGTGGCAAATAAGAGATAAACAAAAGCATCCTCAAGAACTTATCATAGGAGATGTAAATCAAGGGGTTAGAACACGTAGGCAAATAGATCCTAATGAATATGATCAATGGCATGCACTTATATCCCAAATTGAACCCAAGAATGTGAATGATGCCTTAAACGATGCACATTGGATAGATGCAATGCATGAAGAGTTAAACCAATTTGAAAGAAACAATGTGTGGGATTTAGTACCTAAACCCGAGGATAAATCAATCATTGGAACCAAATGGGTGTTTAGGAACAAAATGAATGAGCAAGGGGTTGTAGTAAGAAATAAAGTAAGACTTGTAGCTCAAGGATATAATCAAGAAGAGGGTATTGATTACGATGAAACATTTGCCCCCGTAGCAAGATTAGAATCCATACGCCTCTTATTAGCTTTTGCATGTTATAATAACATCAAACTATTCCAAATGGATGTTAAGAGTGCATTCTTAAATGGCTATATCCAAGAAGAAGTTTTTGTTAAACAACCACCAGGCTTTGAAGATCCAAAGAACCCTAATCATGTATATAAACTTAAGAAAGCCTTATATGGTTTGAAACAAGCCCCCCGTGCATGGTATGAAAGATTTGCCAACTTTTTACTAAGTAACAACTTTCAAAGAGGAACCATAGATAGTACCTTATTCTTGAAAAAGAAAGACAAAGATTTGCTTGTAATACAAATATATGTAGATGACATAATCTTTGGTTCAACTAATCCTAACTTAGTAAAAGACTTTGAAGATTGTATGAAGTCTGAGTTTGAAATGTCTATGGTTGGTGAATTAAACTATTTCTTAGGCTTGCAAATAAAACAAACATCAAGTGGTATACATATCAATCAAGCCAAATACATAAGAGATATGATAAAGAAATTCAACTTTGAAAACTTGAAACCATCTCCAACACCAATGTGTACTTCAACAAAATTAGACAAAGATGAAAATGGTGTTGCATTTGATGAAAAACTATATAGGTCTATGATTGGTTCATTGCTATATCTAACTGCTAGTAGACCTGATATTATGTTTGCAGTATGTATGTGTGCAAGATTTCAAAGTATGCCTAAGTTGTCACACTTTAAAGCTGTAAAAAGAATATTTAGATATCTTCAACATACACCAACATTAGGCTTATGGTATGATAGACAATCTAGTCTAAGTCTACATGCATATTCAGATGCAGATTATGGTGGATGTAGAGTAGATAGAAAGAGCACTAGTGGAACATGTCAATTCCTAGGAAACTCACTAATATCTTGGTTTTCAAAGAAACAATCTAGTGTTGCACTTTCTACTACTGAAGCAGAATATATGGCTTTAAGTCTATGTTGTACTCAACTATTATGGATTAAACAACAACTTTCAGACTTTGAAATACAAGTAAATAATATCCCCATCTATTGTGATAGTACAAGTGCTATAAATTTGTCTAAAAACCCTGTACTACACTCTAAGGCAAAGCATATAGAAGTACGTTATCATTTTCTCCGTGATCATGTTAATCTTGGACATATACACATTGAACATGTTAGAACTGATCAACAAGTAGCTGATATATTCACTAAACCCCTTAATCAAGCTATCTTTGAGAATTTACGTGCAAGACTTGGATTAATTGCTTACAACTGACTACTACACTATTCAGTCTTTTGCATAATTTACAAAATTAAGGGGGAGAAATAAATGTGTATATATATATCATGTTAAAGGGAAGATAGATATCATGTTAAGGGGGAGATAACACATTAAGGGGGAGCAGCTTAACTTGATTTAAAGAAAAGCTTATACTTGATAAATAAATGTGTATATATATATCATGTTAAAGGGAAGATAGATATCATGTTAAGGGGGAGATAACACATTAAGGGGGAGCAGCTTAACTTGATTTAAAGAAAAGCTTATACTTGATTTAGATGCATAATATACACATTACTTGATTTAGATGCTTACACAGATTACAACACTTGATGTAGATGCACACTTGATTTAAATGCTTAATATACACATATGTGGGGTAATTTTGCAAATCATCAAAAGGGGGAGATTGTTGTGATATATTATGTTTGAGTGATTGCAAAATGTATATGTGAGCATATGTGTAATTGTTGTGCAAAATGTATATGTGTGCATATGTGTAATTGTTATGATTGCAAATAGATATATCATGTTTGAATGATTGGAAGATGCATATGTGAGCATGTATGTGTAACGTTTAAATGTGAAATTGTTTTGGCAAGGCATGAACTTATGAACTTATGAGCTAAATGTGAAATTGCTTGAATGAATCAAGATTGAACAAGTTTGATTAAGATCATGAGATTGAACTTGGCCAATTCAATCACATATCTTAATCAAGACATGTTCAAACTGATCTTAGATTATATATGCCAATACATGTTGTTCAAACTGATCTTAGAAGATATATATGCCAATACATGTTGATAATATGATCTAACCAAGCCTTGAAGTCACATGACTTACAATATAAGGCAAATTGTTCGGTTTAGTATCCTATTGCAGGTTTTGGTTCATATCTTGGGCAAATGAACTCCAAATTAAGTCATTCAAAAGCCCACATGATCCTTATTCAATTTAGAATCTAATTGGCTGAGGAAAGGCATGTTTGGCACGGGTTAAAACTGAATTGACCCGGTGGGAAGCTTATTGATCTTTATAAGGGCTATTTTGGATATTGGCGCACAAAACTTTCAGTTTTTGAACAAGTCAAGGCAAGTTGAATTACATCCTATTTTGGTGCTGATTTTAAGATGATTATTCTTGGCTATTCTTGTGATGATTACAACGGCTATTTTGGTCAAAAATGGAGCAATATTTTCGTATGGTATATGATCAAAAATTCAGATTGTGATGTGTGACAAAAACAAGTCCTACAATGTAGCAAATTCAAGCAAAGGGCAACGGCTATATGTGTTCAAACGTTGGAGACTTATTCAAGATCAAACTTGGCTGATTTATCTCTATCTTGGAACTACTATTCAATGCCTTGATTGTAGGCATTCCAAACGTTCATGAGACATTCAAAAGATGGAGCAAAAATCTCTCAACAAAGCTAGATGCAAACGGCTTTATGTGTTCAAATGTTGAAGACTAATTCAAATTCAAAGGTTGGCTGATTTCTATCTATCTTTGAATTATTCTTCAATGCCTATCTTCAAGGGCCATTCCAACGTCATTTTGATATCCAAATGAGAAGAAAAAAATCTGTTCAAAACACATGCCAAGTAAGCTGCATACATGGCAAGTTATTTACACATGGATATTGCTTATTGGAGCTAGTTTTTAAACGGTCAAATGGAGTCTTTTTCCATCTCATTCCAACGGCTTTAAGAGGATAAATATTCAGGTGGAAGACCATTTCAAAGTAGCAAAAATTCAGATTTGTTTTTAAAGTCAAATGGATAGCTAAAAAGGTGCTGAATTTTCTCATTCTTCAACCATGGCAACGGCTACTTTGAGGAGCCTATAGGCTGTCCTCTTGGCTATAAATAGCACCCAAGGAGAAGAGCAAAGGTACACCAACGAAAGCAAAAGAAAAGCAAGCAAGATTCAGCTCTTTGTCTCCATTCTTTTCTTCTTCTCTTCTCTTCTTGAAGAACACGTTTGTGAAAGCTTTATGATTGTATAGTTCTTCATTTCTTGTCATTTCAACACCTTTCAAACTACATATTGTAAGGGAGAAGCTGGTGTATAAAGCTTACTCCTTAGAGGTGAGCAAAAGGTGCAAAGGTGCAAAGGTGAAACATACTAGTGCTGATTTTCAGTTTTGGTGCAGCCTCTTGAAGAAGTTGGTGAAAAGCTTCTTCCTTTGGCTTTGTAAGGTGACTTTGGTGTTTGGTGTTTAGTGAAATCCAAGAGAAGGTGTCTCTTGGGACTGGAGTAGGTCACATTGACCGAACCAGGATAATTCCTTGTGTTCTTTACTTATTTCCTGCACTTACTGTTTTCTGCCTGAGAATTACACTAACTTGGCACGCAGAATTGAACAAGCAAACAGTCTTAGAATTGCATGAATTTTGGATATATTGTACTTCAATGTGTTAGCTTTCATTAGCCGCAAGAATAACTAAATTCTAAGGTGTTTAGCCCATTCAAATCGTCTTCACAAAATTGTTGCTACATTCTGTGAACAATTCTGACCAGTGTGCAAAACTTGTTCAATTTGAACAGGCTATCCTACGAATCTTGAAGTGAGCCTTATATCAAATTAAACTAGACATCTTGAGGTTTAATTTGACATAAGATTCATCAAAATAGCACGGGTAGATTTTGAGATATTGTTGTTTGAAGTTAAGCTAACATTCTGCCTGAAACTGCCAGAATTGCACACTTTTCTTATCTTGCTTATTTGAACGTGCTAACTTGTTTAGAATTGTCTGAAATTTTTATGACATACCATAAACATTCTAAACTTGATCTCTGCCAAGTTTGAGAGCTTGCACAGGTGTATAAGTGGTTCAACCAAAACGTTCAAAGTAGTGAACTGTTTCTGGAATTTTCAGAACCTGAGGCTAAAGAGGCAAAGGGGTCTTCAAACAAGTTTTTGAAGGTAATTATAGTGTAATTTCCGCTAATCCACTATTCACCCCCCCCTCTAGTGGTGCTATACAGGTCCAACACAAAATAGGTTCGTTTCTAAATGCATTTGGCCTATATTTCATGTTGGTTGAAGATGATACAAATGTTGTTTCCTTAGGTGTGTATTCAGCTTCTTTAACATATCCAAGACCTTGTTTGTCATTTCCATGCTTTTGAGATGCAATAAGAGTGTCTAACATGTTGGAAGCATTCTTAAATTGTTCTAAAGATTTGTTCAAGTCTAGGTTGCATGCTTTTAATGATTCAAATTCAGTTTGTATTTCATGTAACTTAGACTTTAAAACGTTGTAATCAACACATTTCACACATTGCACATTTTCATGTTTGTTCTTAAGTTCCTTAATCTGATTTTGCATTGAACTAATAGTGTTAGATGATTCAAGTTGAAGAACTTCTAGTTGAGAAGTTAGATTCAAGTTAGACGTCTCCAACTTGTTCTTCTCCTCAACTATTCTTTTCTTCTCCTTGGATAGCTTCTTATATCTATCATGCAACTTTTCTAATTCATCCAACAATTCATCTTGAGTAAAATCACATTCAGAGTCAGAATCGTATGTTACCTCATTTGTAGACTTTGAAGCCAAACATGTTTGTGCAACTTCAGGTTCCTCCTCGGATTCGGATGAAGATGTGTCATCCCAAGTGCTTGAACTTGCCTTGAGAGCTTTCTTCCTCCTTTGCATTGGTTCTACTCTAGTTTTTGTCCTTGTCTTTTCATCCATGTCACGGTTTTTGTTCTTGTTTGGACAATCATATGAGATGTGTCCTTGTTTGCCACATTCATAACACTTAAGTTCTTTATCATACCATTTACCATCTTGTTTGTTAGATTTCACATTGATAGGGGCAGCTGATTTTGCTTGTCTTTTAGTTGGTCTTTTCTTGAAAAACTTCCTTAAACGCCTAGCTAACAACATTATGTCTTCTTCATCACTTTCATCATCACTTTCATACTCGGCTTGATTAGATGATTCGGGTTCATTTGTTACAAATGCAAGTGATTTAGACTTGTTACTAGTTTCAGCCTTTCTTATATTCAACTTGTTTTCATAAACTTTTAAAGAGCCTATCAATTCATCAAGTTTTATTTGAGAAAGATCTTTGCTTTCTTCAATGGCACTAACTTTGGCATCCCATTCAATTGGCAAACTTCTCAAAACTTTTTGCACTTTTTCTTTCATCAAAAACGTTTTACCAAGGGATTCAAGTGAGTTATATAAGTTTGTAAGCCTTAAATCCATATCAACAATTGATTCATTAGGCAGTAAATGAAATGTTTCAAGTGTAGTCATTAACATGTTAATCTTTGATTCCTTTACTTGATTAGTTCCTTCATGCTTCATTTCAAGACATTTCCACATATCCTTTGCACTTAAACATGAAGAGACATAGGCAGATTCACTCCTACTTAAACCATTCAACAATAATTGCATTGCTTTAGCATTAAGACTCATTTTCTTTTTATCTTCATCACTCCAATCTTTTCTATATTTCTCAACTTCTTGTGATAAGCCATCAATTATAACATGCTTAGTAGGCACATAAGGTCCATCTTCAATGATAGACCACAAGTCTATATCAATAGCCATTAAGAACAATTTCATCCTAAGTTTCCAATGACTAAAGTTTTCTCCATCAAAAAGAGGTGGTCTTTGTGTGGACATGCCTTCTAATTCTATTTTCATGTGTGACTTAGACATGCTTCTTAGTGTGTGAGAAAACGTTTAAAACACTTATAAGAAGGAAAGAAAGTGTCACCTTGTTGTAGATACCAAATATGAAGAATATAAGACAACCAGAAAATTTCCAGCAACTTTGCAACTTGGAGTGTAAACTGTTTTCAGCTCAAATAAGAATATGGTGCTCAACCTTGCTCTGATACCAATTGTTGGACCTGTATAGCACCACTAGAGGGGGGGGGGTGAATAGTGGGTTAGCGGAAATTACACTATAATTACCTTCAAAAACTTGTTTGAAGACCCCTTTGCCTCTTTAGCCTCAGATTCTGGAATTTCCAGAAACAGTTCACTGTTTTGAGCGCTTTGGTTGAACCACTTATACACCTGTGCAAGCTCTCAAACTTGGCAGAGATCAAGTTTAGAATGTTTATAGTATGTCATAAAAATTTCAGTCAATTCCAAGCAAGTTAGCACGTTCAAATAAGCAAGAAAAGTAAAGTGTGCAATTCTGGCAGTTTCAGGCAGAATGTTAGCTTAACTTCAAATGATGATATCTCAAAATCTACCCGTGCTATTTTGATGAATCTTATGTCAAATTAAACCTTATGATGTCTAGTTTAATTTGATATAAGGCTCACTTCAAGATTCGCAGAATAACCTATTCAAATTGAACAAGTTTTGCACACTGGTCAGAATTGTTCACAGAATGTAGCAACAATTTTGTGAAGACGATTTGAATAGGCTAAACTCCTTAGAATTTAGTGATTCTTGCGGCTAATGAAAGCTAACACATTGAAGTATAATATATCCAAAATTCATGCAATTCTAAGACTGTTTGCTTGTTCAATTATGCGTGCCAAGTTAGTGTAATTCTCAGGCAGAAAACAGTAAGTGCAGGAAATAAGTAAAGAACACAAGGAATTATCCTGGTTCGGTCAATGTGACCTACTCCAGTCCCAAGAGACACCTTCTCTTGGATTTCACTAAACACCAAACACCAAAGTCACCTTACAAAGTCAAAGGAAGAAGCTTTTCACCAACTTCTTCAAGAGACTTCACCAAAACAAACAGCAACTAGTTTGTTTCACCTTTGCACCTTTGCACCTTTTGCTCACCTCTAAGGAGTAAGCTTTATACACCAGCTTCTCCCTTACAATATGTCGTTTGAAAGGTGTTGAAATGACAAGAAATGAAGAACTATACAATCATAAAGCTGTTGCAAACGAGTTCTTCAATAGAGAAGAATAGAAGAGAAGAATGGAGACAAAGAGCTGAATGTCTTGCTTGCTTTTCTTTTTTTTTCGTTGGTGCCCCTTTACTCTTCATCTTTGGAGCTATTTATAGCCAAGAGGACAGCCTAAAGGCTCCTCAAAGTAGACGTTGGAGCTGGTTGAGAATGGAGAAAAATCAGCACTTTTCTAGCTATCCAAATTCAGCATTTGACTTTCAAGATAAAGTTGATCTTTTGATGCTTTGAATTGGTCTTCCAACTGAACTTTTATCCTTCAATTTATCCCATTATAGACGTTGGAGCTGAGGTGGAAAATGGCTTCATTTTAACGTTTAAAAGGCAGCTCCAATCAGCAATGTCCATGTGTGAATAACTTGCCATGTATGCAGCTGAATTGGCATGTGTTTTGAACAATTTTATCTCCTCATTTTGAACATCAAATAGACGTTGGAATGACCTAGAAGATAGGCATTGGAGAGTAGTTCAAAGATAGATAAATCAGCCAAGCTTTTGAGTTTGAATTAGTCTCCATATAGCCGTTGCATATGCTTCCTTGGTTGAGAGACTTTTGCTTCAAATTTGCTACATTGTAGGACTTGTTTTTGTCACTCATCATAATCTGAATTTTGACCATATAGTATACGAAATTTTGCTCCATTTTTGAGCCAACATAGCCGTTGAAAACAGCTCCAAAATATACAAGAATAATCATTTGAAATCAGCACCAAAATAGGATTTGTTTCAACTTGCCTTGACTTGTTCAAAAGCTGAAAGTTTGAACATGATTTGTGCCAATAACCGTGTGCACACATATAATATATAGCCATTTATGTCTTCAACATGTAGCATAGAATACCATATGAAGAATGCCAAGAATTCCAAGAAAACCATATATGTGATAACCATAAGAATTCCATTTGAGATACCATGCTGCCCATTTCCATAAATATAGGGCACGTACCATATGTGACATAAACACATATAAACATCATATAAACAATATATAACACGTTAGAAGATCCATTGGCAAGTGAAGAGACCAGAATACCCCTTAGCACAAAAATAGGAATTTTGTCCTAGGATGAACCTAGACATGGTGCTGCTCCAGATTCATTTTTGCCATGATGTGACATGACTTATAAATGTGTCATATGATCATATAAATCCGTTGGAAGAAGACCAAATAAGAATGAGAAGTCCAAATGGTGAAATTACCAAAATAACCCTTATAAGGATCAATAAGCTTCACCACCGTGTCAAGTCAGTTTTTATCCGTGTCAAGCATGCTTTTCCTCAGCCAATTAGATTCTAAATTGAATAAGGATCATGTGGGCTTTTGAATGACTCAATTTGGAGTTCATTTGCTCAAGATATGAACCAAAACCTGCAATAGAATACTAAACCGAGCAATTTGCCTTATATTGTAAGTCATGTGACTTCAAGGCTTGGTTAGATCATATAATTAACATGTATTGGCATATATATCATCTAAGATCAGTTTGAACATGTCTTGATTTAGACATGTGATTGAATTGGCCAAGTTCAATCTCATGATCTTAATCAAACTTGTTCAATCTTGATTCATTCAATCAATTTCACATTTAGCTCATAAATTCTAGCTCATAAATTCAATCTCATGCACACATATACTTTAAACGTTATACACACATACATGCTCACATATGCATTTTGCAATATATCACAACAATCTACATGCTCACATATGCATTTTGCAATCATTCAAACATGATATATCACAACAGTCACATCATGGCAAAAATGAATCTGGAGCAGCACCATGTCTAGGTTCATCCTAGGACAAAATTCCTATTTTTGTGCTAAGGGGTATTCTGGTCTCTTCACTTGCCAATGGATCTTCTAATGTGTTATATATTGTTTATATGATGTTTATATGTGTTTATGTCACATATAGTACATGTCCTATATTTATGGAAACGGGCAGCATGGGCAGCATGGTATCTCAATTGGAATTCTTATATTATGGTTATCACATATATGGTTTTCTTGGAATTCTTGGCATTCTTCATATGGTATTCTATGCTACATGTTGAAGACATAAATGGCTATATATTATATGTGTGCAAACGGATATTGGCACACAAATCATGTTCAAATTTTCAGATTTTGAACAAGTCAAGGCAAGTTGAAATAAATCCTATTTTGGTGCTGATTTCAAATGACTATTCTTGTATATTTTGGAGCTGGTTACAAACGGCTATTTTGGTTCAAATTTGGAGCAAAAATCTCTCAACCAAGAAAGCTATGCAACGGCTATGTGTTCAAAAGTTGAAGACTAATTCAAACTCAAAAGCTTGGCTGATTTCTATCTATCTTTGAACTACTCTCCAATGCCTATCTTCTAGGCCATTCCAACGTTCATTTAGTGTTCAAAATGAGGAGATAAAATTGTGCAAAATACACGCCAATTCAGCTGCATACATGGCAAGTTATTCACACATGGACATTGCTGATTGGAGCTGCCTTTTAAACGTTCAAATGAAGCTGTTTTTCCACCTCATTTCAACGGCTATAATGGATAAGATGAAGGGTAAAAGTTCAGATTGGAAGACCAATTCAAAGCATCAAAAGATCAACTTTATTTTGAAAGTCAAATGCTGAATTTGGATAGCTAGAAAAGTGCTGAATTTTCTCCATTTATCAACCATTCCAACGTCTACATTAAGGAGCCTTTAGGCTGTCCTCTTGGCTATAAATAGCTCCAAAGGTGAAGAGTAAAAGTGCATCAACGAAAAACAACAAAAAGAGCAAGCAAGACAATCAGCTCACTCTCTCCATTCTTCTCTTCTATTCTTCTATATTGAAGAACACATTTGCAGCAAGCTTTATGATTGTATAGTTCTTCATTTCTTGTCATTTCAACACCTTTTAAACGACATATTGTAAGGGAGAAGCTGGTGTATAAAGCTTACTCCTTAGAGGTGAGCAAAAGGTGCAAAGGTGCAAAGGTGAAACAAACTAGTTGCTGTTTGTTTTGGTGAAGTCTCTTGAAGAAGTTGGTGAAAAGCTTCTTCCTTTGGCTTTGTAAGGTGATATTGGTGTTTGGTGTTTAGTGAAATCCAAGAGAAGGTGTCTCTTGGGACTGGAGTAGGTCACATTGACCGAACCAGGATAATTCCTTGTGTTCTTTACTTATTTCCTGCACTTACTGTTTTCTGCCTGAGAATTACACTAACTTGGCACGCATAATTGAACAAGCAAACAGTCTTAGAATTGCATGAATTTTGGATATATTATACTTCAATGTGTTAGCTTTCATTAGCCGCAAGAATCACTAAATTCTAAGGAGTTTAGCATATTCAAATCGTCTTCACAAAATTGTTGCTACATTCTGTGAACAATTCTGACCAGTGTGCAAAACTTGTTCAATTTGAATAGGTTATCCTGCGAATCTTGAAGTGAGCCTTATATCAAATTAAACTAGACATCATAAGGTTTAAGTTGACATAAGATTCATCAAAATAGCACGGGTAGATTTTGAGATATCATCGTTTGAAGTTAAGCTAACATTCTGCCTGAAACTGCCAGAATTGCACACTTTACTTATCTTGCTTATTTGAACGTGCAAACTTGCTTGGAATTGACTGAAATTTTTATGACATACTATAAACATTCTAAACTTGATCTCTGCCAAGTTTGAGAGCTTGCACAGGTGTATAAGTGGTTCAACCAAAACACTCAAAACAGTGAACTGTTTCTGGAAATTCCAGAACCTGAGGCTAAAGAGGCAAAGGGGTCTTCAAACAAGTTTTTGAAGGTAATTGTAGTGTAATTTCCGCTAACCCACTATTCACCCCCCCCCCCTCTAGTGGTGCTATACAGGTCCAACAAGTGGTATCAGAGCGAGGTTGAGCACCATATTCTTATTTGAGCTGAAAACAGTTTACACTCCAAGTTGCAAAGTTGCTGGAAATTTTCTGGTTTTCTTATATTCTTCATATTTGGTATCTACAACAAGGTGACACTTTCTTTCCTTCTTATAAGTGTTTTAAACGTTTTCTCACACACTAAGAAGCATGTCTAAGTCACACATGAAAATAGAATTAGAAGGCATGTCCACACAAAGACCACCTCTTTTTGATGGAGAAAACTTTAGTCATTGGAAACTTAGGATGAAATTGTTCTTAATGGCTATTGACATAGACTTGTGGTCCATCATTGAAGATGGACCTTATGTGCCTACTAAGCATGTTATAATTGATGGCTTATCACAAGAAGTTGAGAAATATAGAAAAGATTGGAGTGATGAAGATAAAAAGAAAATGAGTCTTAATGCTAAAGCAATGCAATTATTGTTGAATGGTTTAAGTAGGAGTGAATCTGCCTATGTCTCTTCATGTTTAAGTGCAAAGGATATGTGGAAATGTCTTGAAATGAAGCATGAAGGAACTAATCAAGTAAAGGAATCAAAGATTAACATGTTAATGACTACACTTGAAACATTTCATTTACTGCCTAATGAATCAATTGTTGATATGGATTTAAGGCTTACAAACTTATACAACTCACTTGAATCCCTTGGTAAAACGTT
Source organism: Eustoma russellianum (assembly GCA_036186865.1). NCBI lineage: Eukaryota > Viridiplantae > Streptophyta > Magnoliopsida > Gentianales > Gentianaceae > Eustoma > Eustoma russellianum. The sequence continues at coordinate 19,280,938 of AP025054.1, forward strand.
TTTGATGAAAGAAAAAGTGCAAAAAGTTTTGAGAAGTTTGCCAATTGAATGGGATGCCAAAGTTAGTGCCATTGAAGAAAGCAAAGATCTTTCTCAAATAAAACTTGATGAATTGATAGGTTCTTTAAAAGTTTATGAAAACAAGTTGAATATAAGAAAGGCTGAAACTAGTAACAAGTCTAAATCACTTGCATTTGTAACAAATGAACCCGAATCATCTAATCAAGCCGAGTATGAAAGTGATGATGAAAGTGATGAAGAAGACATAATGTTGTTAGCTAGGCGTTTAAGGAAGTTTTTCAAGAAAAGACCAACTAAAAGACAAGCAAAATCAGCTGCCCCTATCAATGTGAAATCTAACAAACAAGATGGTAAATGGTATGATAAAGAACTTAAGTGTTATGAATGTGGCAAACAAGGACACATATCATATGATTGTCCAAACAAGAACAAAAACCGTGACATGGATGAAAAGACAAGGACACAAACTAGAGTAGAACCTAAGCAAAGGAGGAAGAAAGCTCTTAAGGCAAGCACTTGGGATGACACATCTTCATCCGAATCCGAGGAGGAACCTGAAGTTGCACAAACATGTTTGGCTTCAAAGTCTACAAATGAGGTAACATTCGATTCTGACTCTGAATGTGATTTTACTCAAGATGAATTGTTGGATGAATTAGAAAAGTTGCATGATAGATATAAGAAGCTATCCAAGGAGAAGAAAAGAATAGTTGAGGAGAAGAACAAGTTGGAGACGTCTAACTTGTATCTAACTTCTCAACTAGAAGTTCTTCAACTTGAATCATCTAACACTATTAGTTCAATGCAAAATCAGATTAAGGAACTTAAGAACAAACATGAAAATGTGCAATGTGTGCAATGTGTTGATTACAACGTTTTAAAGTCTAAATTACATGAAATACAAACTGAATTTGAATCATTAAAAGCATGCAACCTAGACTTGAACAAATCTTTAGAACAATTTAAGAATGGTTCCAACATGTTAGACACTCTTATTGCATCTCAAAAGCATGGAAATGACAAACAAGGTCTTGGATATGTTAAAGAAGCTGAATACACACCTAAGGAAACAACATTTGTTTCATCTTCAACCAACATGAAATATAGGCCAAATGCATTTAGAAATGAACCTATTCTGCCCACACCACCTTCATCACAAAGATTGCAAAATGCATCAACATATAGGAAGGCAAATACACCTAGAAACCATGCTTACATGTATACAAGAATGCCTAAACAAAGTAGTATGAAATCTGCTCAAGTTATGCCTTATATGCAACAACATGCTTATGTGAAGAACATGACATACTCTCGGCCTAAATCAGTTTACAACACACGGCCTAGACACATACAACATCTTGCTTATACACGGCCTAAATTCAATGCTTATACACGGCCTAGAAACTATGATAACTCACGGCCAAGATATAACTCATATACATGGCAACATTCAAATGCATATAGAACTTACAATGCTTATCCAACTAGACATAAATGTGCAGCCCCTTTTCCATCATATTCTATGTATCAAAATCCACTATTTGATCATTATATGCAACATGATTTTAACATTTCAAAACCAAGAAAGGTTGTTCAAGTTTGGGTACCTAAAGGTACACTAACATGAACTTAACTTGTCTAACCTTGAAAGGACCCAAAATCAAAGGGTACCTAAGTTGTTATTTACATTTGTAGGTACATAACATCAAAGAAAGACAAGTTGCTGGTTATAACAACAAAGAAGATGAAAAGAACAAAGCCAATTGGATAGTTGATAGTGGTTGCTCAAGACATATGACGGGCAACAAAAATTTGTTTAGCACACTTAAAAACGTTGCAAAAGGTGGCAAAGTCACCTTTGGAGACAACAACCAGGGCCAAATAATTGGCAAAGGCAAGGTTGGTGATCCAAACAAGTTTGAGATCAAAAACGTCCTACTTGTAAGTAACTTAACCTTTGAGCTTTTAAGTGTTTCTCAACTATGTGACAACAACTTGAATGTTCTCTTCTCCTCCACCTCTTGTAAGATAATGGATAAAAACAATCAAGTTGTGTTAAAAGGAAAACGTGAAGGAAACATATATGTGCTTAACATGGATGATATGCTAAGTAGTAACACAAAATGTCTTGTTTCACATGAATCTGATCCCAATCTTTGGCATAGACGTTTAGGACACATTGGTATATCAACCTTAGAAAAACTACACGCTAAAAGTCTTGTTAAAGGATTGCCCAAACTTAACTTGGATGATTTTCAACTATGTGAATCTTGTATCAAAGGCAAACATATTAGAGAATCCCTTAAGCCTAAAACCGAGTTCACAACGTCAAGAAAACTAGAACTCTTGCATATAGACTTATTTGGTCCATGTAGAACAAGAAGCTTAGGTGGAAGTTATTATGTATGTGTAATAGTTGATGATTTCTCAAGATATACTTGGACATTGTTTCTTGCTTCAAAAGATGAAAGTGCATCATCTATAGCTAATCTAATTAGACAACTTGAAAATGAACATTAATCACATGTTATTAAGATAAGGAGTGATAGAGATGGTGAGTTTAAAAATAGTGTATTAATCAAATTCTGTAATGAAAAGGGCATAAAACATGAATTCTCCCCACCAAGAACTCCTCAACTTAATGGTGTAGTTGAAAGAAAGAATAGGACTATTCAAGAAGTAGCAAGAACAATGATGGTAGAAAACAAAGTACCTAAATTCTTATGGGCTGAAGCAGTAAACACTTCAAGTTATATGATCAACAGACTATCAATAAGAAAGAAATTGAACAAAACACCATATGAAATCTTAAATGGACGACTCCCAAAAGTAAACTATCTAAAAGTCTTTGGTTGTAAATGCTTTGTATTGAACACAAAAGATAACTTAGATAAGTTTGATCCTAAGTCTGATGAACATATATTTGTGGGATATTCAATGAACTCTAAAGCATATAGATGTTATAATGCACAAACAAGAAAGATAGTTGAATCTATACATGTGAAGTTCAATGAAAATGCATATCTCCAAACAAGTAATCAACATGAAATCTATGTACCAAATGATCAAATACTTCATGATGAAGATGAACTTATCCTACCACCTACAAATGAACAAATTGAAACACCAAATCAAACTCTTGAAATGCATGAAGTTCAAACTCCCCCTACACAAGAACGTAATGAAGAAAATGTGCCTAACCAGCCTATTGAACATCATGAACCTATTGAAGATGCACAACCAAGTAATTGGTGGCAAATAAGAGATAAACAAAAGCATCCTCAAGAACTTATCATAGGAGATGTAAATCAAGGGGTTAGAACACGTAGGCAAATAGATCCTAATGAATATAATCAATGGCATGCACTTATATCCCAAATTGAACCTAAGAATGTGAATGATGCCTTAAACGATGCATATTGGATAGATGCAATGCATGAAGAGTTAAACCAATTTGAAAGAAACAATGTGTGGGATTTAGTACCTAAACCCGAGGATAAATCAATCATTGGAACTAAATGGGTGTTTAGGAACAAAATGAATGAACAAGGGGTTGTAGTAAGAAATAAAGCAAGACTTGTAGCTCAAGGATATAATCAAGAAGAGGGTATTGATTACGATGAAACATTTGCCCCCGTAGCAAGATTAGAATCCATACGCCTCTTATTAGCTTTTGCATGTTATAATAACATCAAACTATTCCAAATGGATGTTAAGAGTGCATTCTTAAATGGCTATATCCAAGAAGAAGTTTTTGTTAAACAACCACCAGGCTTTGAAGATCCAAAGAACCCTAATCATGTATATAAACTTAAGAAAGCCTTATATGGTTTGAAACAAGCCCCCCGTTCATGGTATGAAAGATTTGCCAACTTTTTACTAAGTAACAACTTTCAAAGAGGAACCATAGATAGTACCTTATTCTTGAAAAAGAAAGACAAAGATTTGCTTGTAATACAAATATATGTAGATGACATAATCTTTGGTTCAACTAATCCTAACTTAGTAAAAGACTTTGAAGATTGTATGAAGTCTGAGTTTGAAATGTCTATGGTTGGTGAATTAAACTATTTCTTAGGCTTGCAAATAAAACAAACATCAAGTGGTATACATATCAATCAAGCCAAATACATAAGAGATATGATAAAGAAATTCAACTTTGAAAACTTGAAACCATCTCCAACACCAATGTGTACTTCAACAAAATTAGACAAAGATGAAAATGGTGTTGCATTTGATGAAAAACTATATAGGTCTATGATTGGTTCATTGCTATATCTAACTGCTAGTAGACCTGATATTATGTTTGCAGTATGTATGTGTGCAAGATTTCAAAGTATGCCTAAGTTGTCACACTTTAAAGCTATAAAAAGAATATTTAGATATCTTCAACATACACCAACATTAGGCTTATGGTATGATAGACAATCTAGTCTAAGTCTACATGCATATTCAGATGCAGATTATGGTGGATGTAGAGTAGATAGAAAGAGCACTAGTGGAACATGTCAATTCCTAGGAAACTCACTAATATCTTGGTTTTCAAAGAAACAATCTAGTGTTGCACTTTCTACTACTGAAGCAGAATATATGGCTTTAAGTCTATGTTGTACTCAACTATTATGGATTAAACAACAACTTTCAGACTTTGAAATACAAGTAAATAATATCCCCATCTATTGTGATAGTACAAGTGCTATAAATTTGTCTAAAAACCCTGTACTACACTCTAAGGCAAAGCATATAGAAGTACGTTATCATTTTCTCCGTGATCATGTTAATCTTGGACATATACACATTGAACATGTTAGAACTGATCAACAAGTAGCTGACATATTCACTAAACCCCTTAATCAAGCTATCTTTGAGAATTTACGTGCAAGACTTGGCTTAATTGCTTACAATTGACAATACTGTCTAGATCATTCTGGGTATTGCTAACTCGGTTCAGTCTTTTGCATAATTTACAAAATTAAGGGGGAGAGAGAAAAAAAACATATATGTATATCATATGTATATCATGTTAAGGGGGAGATAACACATTAAGGGGAAGATTAGGGAACGTTATGAGCTTACAAAACGTTATAATGCATGACTTAAAGAAAGAAATAGTTAAACTTGTCACACACTTGATTTAGATGCTTAATATACACATATGTGGGGTAATTTTGCAAATCATCAAAAGGGGGAGATTGTTGTGATATATCATGTTTGAATGATTGCAAAATGCATATGTGAGCATGTAGATTGTTGTGATATATTGCAAAATGCATATGTGAGCATGTATGTGTGTATAACGTTTAAAGTATATGTGTGCATGAGATTGAATTTATGAGCTAAATGTGAAATTGATTGAATGAATCAAGATTGAACAAGTTTGATTAAGATCATGAGATTGAACTTGGCCAATTCAATCACATGTCTAAATCAAGACATGTTCAAACTGATCTTAGATGATATATATGCCAATACATGTTAATTATATGATCTAACCAAGCCTTGAAGTCACATGACTTACAATATAAGGCAAATTGCTTGGTTTAGTATCCTATTGCAGGTTTTGGTTCATATCTTGGGCAAATGAACTCCAAATTGAGTGATTCAAAAGCCCACATGATCCTTATTCAATTTAGAATCTAATTGGCTGAGGAAAAGCATGCTTGACACGGATAAAAACTGACTTGACACGGTGGTGAAGCTTATTGATCTTTATAAGGGTTATTTTGGTAATTTCACCATTTGGACTTCTCATTCTTATTTGGTCTTCTTCCAACGGATTTATATGATCATATGACACATTTATAAGTCATGTCACATCATGGCAAAAATGAATCTGGAGCAGCACCATGTCTAGGTTCATCCTAGGACAAAATTCCTATTTTTGTGCTAAGGGGTATTCTGGTCTCTTCACTTGCCAATGGATCTTCTAATGTGTTATATATTGTTTATATGATGTTTATATGTGTTTATGTCACATATAGTACATGTCCTATATTTATGGAAACGGGCAGCATGGGCAGCATGGTATCTCAATTGGAATTCTTATATTATGGTTATCACATATATGGTTTTCTTGGAATTCTTGGCATTCTTCATATGGTATTCTATGCTACATGTTGAAGACATAAATGGCTATATATTATATGTGTGCAAACGGATATTGGCACACAAATCATGTTCAAATTTTCAGATTTTGAACAAGTCAAGGCAAGTTGAAATAAATCCTATTTTGGTGCTGATTTCAAATGACTATTCTTGTATATTTTGGAGCTGGTTACAAACGGCTATTTTGGTTCAAATTTGGAGCAAAAATCTCTCAACCAAGAAAGCTATGCAACGGCTATGTGTTCAAAAGTTGAAGACTAATTCAAACTCAAAAGCTTGGCTGATTTCTATCTATCTTTGAACTACTCTCCAATGCCTATCTTCTAGGCCATTCCAACGTTCATTTAGTGTTCAAAATGAGGAGATAAAATTGTGCAAAATACACGCCAATTCAGCTGCATACATGGCAAGTTATTCACACATGGACATTGCTGATTGGAGCTGCCTTTTAAACGTTCAAATGAAGCTGTTTTTCCACCTCATTTCAACGGCTATAATGGATAAGATGAAGGGTAAAAGTTCAGATTGGAAGACCAATTCAAAGCATCAAAAGATCAACTTTATTTTGAAAGTCAAATGCTGAATTTGGATAGCTAGAAAAGTGCTGAATTTTCTCCATTTATCAACCATTCCAACGTCTACATTAAGGAGCCTTTAGGCTGTCCTCTTGGCTATAAATAGCTCCAAAGGTGAAGAGTAAAAGTGCATCAACGAAAAACAACAAAAAGAGCAAGCAAGACAATCAGCTCACTCTCTCCATTCTTCTCTTCTATTCTTCTATATTGAAGAACACATTTGCAGCAAGCTTTATGATTGTATAGTTCTTCATTTCTTGTCATTTCAACACCTTTTAAACGACATATTGTAAGGGAGAAGCTGGTGTATAAAGCTTACTCCTTAGAGGTGAGCAAAAGGTGCAAAGGTGCAAAGGTGAAACAAACTAGTTGCTGTTTGTTTTGGTGAAGTCTCTTGAAGAAGTTGGTGAAAAGCTTCTTCCTTTGGCTTTGTAAGGTGATATTGGTGTTTGGTGTTTAGTGAAATCCAAGAGAAGGTGTCTCTTGGGACTGGAGTAGGTCACATTGACCGAACCAGGATAATTCCTTGTGTTCTTTACTTATTTCCTGCACTTACTGTTTTCTGCCTGAGAATTACACTAACTTGGCACGCATAATTGAACAAGCAAACAGTCTTAGAATTGCATGAATTTTGGATATATTATACTTCAATGTGTTAGCTTTCATTAGCCGCAAGAATCACTAAATTCTAAGGAGTTTAGCATATTCAAATCGTCTTCACAAAATTGTTGCTACATTCTGTGAACAATTCTGACCAGTGTGCAAAACTTGTTCAATTTGAATAGGTTATCCTGCGAATCTTGAAGTGAGCCTTATATCAAATTAAACTAGACATCATAAGGTTTAAGTTGACATAAGATTCATCAAAATAGCACGGGTAGATTTTGAGATATCATCGTTTGAAGTTAAGCTAACATTCTGCCTGAAACTGCCAGAATTGCACACTTTACTTATCTTGCTTATTTGAACGTGCAAACTTGCTTGGAATTGACTGAAATTTTTATGACATACTATAAACATTCTAAACTTGATCTCTGCCAAGTTTGAGAGCTTGCACAGGTGTATAAGTGGTTCAACCAAAACACTCAAAACAGTGAACTGTTTCTGGAAATTCCAGAACCTGAGGCTAAAGAGGCAAAGGGGTCTTCAAACAAGTTTTTGAAGGTAATTGTAGTGTAATTTCCGCTAACCCACTATTCACCCCCCCCTCTAGTGGTGCTATACAGGTCCAACAAAATTGAGCCAAGAACAACGGTTACAGTTCAAGGGGTGTCTTTGAGATGTTCTTTGCCATAGCTTTTGTTCAAATCAGTTTGGAATAGGAGACAAAGTCCTGGAATTCGTTTTCTAGCCTTCGTTTGGCTCATCATTAGCCAAGTGAAAGAAATTCTCTCCAAAGAAAACCCTCCCACTGCACCTCAAGAATTTGCAAAGAGCTTTCCCTCTCTTTTCTCTTCAAGCACACGGTCAAGAGGAGCCAAGAAGATTTAGGTTCATCCAAGATCAAGTGGTACTAGGTGAGAATATCCTAACCTTCTTAAGAGGAATTCTACATCTTTCCTAGAATGAAACTCATAGTGCTACTTTTTCTTGCTCCTAAACCGTTGGTCACTAGGTTCAAAATTTTCAACCTTTTGTGAGGTGCTAGTCTTAAGAGGCTTGAACACTACTCAAGTTCCATTTTGGTGAATCCATCTCTCCCCTATTTAGTACATCTTTCACTTAAGAATATGGACTAACAATTGTTCTCTTTTCCTCTTCAAAACTGTGGGGTTCATATGTGAAGAAGAGGAGAGCTTCACCCATTTCATACACATTTCAAGCTAAGGAAAGGAGTAAGTTTGAAAAGGCAAGTACACTATACATATTCATGACTTGGATGTGAAAGTGCATGCTTGAATGTATAGATGCTATTAAGTTTTAATCTTAGATATGAAATGTTAAGTTTAATGCATGAAACTTTCGGACCCTTCAGTAAAGTGGCTTGCATGTGTGAGATTTACTCCAAAGGTGGATTCTTTGTTGTTTTTAAGTATGAATATGAGGTAAATCTAAGATGAATGTGACAAAGATCTCTTCTTTGACATGTATGGGGGACGGTTGGATGAAAGAGGGGAAAATAAATGTAGTTCTTATAAGAAATGGTAACTTATGGGGTAAAGGTGTGAGCAAGATGTGTGCTTTAAGTGTTAAGCTTAAAATATTCATCATGGAAATGTGATTTTCGCCCTTGCATGCGTATAAACTGGCTGTTTTAGTGTTAGGGCATGTATGCACCAATTATACCAAGAATGGATTTTAGTATGAACATAACGTGCATAGCCAAAGGAATGATATATGTATCATTCAAACTGGTTTGAAATGATGTGTAGATGACTTTTAGAATATGTTAGAACCTGCAAACCCACATGCTAAATGTGTACTTGATGTTTTATAAGGTGTTTAAGCCAAACAACACAAGTTGCGACATTCTAGTAAGGAAAGGTGACAAAATAGGAATTTACTGGAACAGTGCAGATTATTGTGACGTTTGTAGGACCTGAAAAGGGAATGTAGAAGAATCCAATTTAGCTAATTTTTGGCATAACACTAGCGCTATGTGAGAGTTTGAATTTTGTTAAAAGGAGTTACAGTTTATTTTTAACGAAATTTTTAGTAAAACTGGTCAAGCTGGAAATTACTGGAATGAACAGATTTTATGTGACATAATGATTGACCTGGAAATGGACATTAAAAATGTGCATTTGGGCTGAGTTTTGGCAGGATGTTAGCCCTATGTGTTTGCTAAGTTTGAGAGTTAGAATTTTTGAAAAAGGACTTACGGTTTGGTCACAATAATATTCGTAGTAAAACTGGACATTCCAGAATTCAGCATGTACCCGTCTTGGGAAAAAGAATAAGTGACCCCTTTAACGATATCATAATTCCGCAAAACTTTTATGACAATTACTTAAGACATATGTGAGTGTTTTATGTAAACCGCTTAACTTAGAATGATTATTTTAAGGGGTAATCACCAAAGTTAAGTTGGCATTACTAATCTGGAAATTTTGGGCAGAATTGAGGAATTTGCTGTGGGGCTTTGTTTTGGTGGGCTTAGACTTAATTATATAGTTTGGGCTTATGATCATTGATTATTGGCATGTCTACAGCATTTTTCCATAGTTGGCCAAATTAAATGAAGCTTAATGGGCTTATAGGAAAGGTAAAAGAAAGGACATCATACTGCTGAAATTCAGCAGCACCCTATTTCGTAATTAAATAAATTAAGTGTCTTACACGTCTCGTATCGTCTCATGATAATGGGCCTAAAACACGAGGTTTTGAGCCCGTGCATATGGAACGAAAATTCTGGAAATTATTCCAACCTAAAGAGTAAGTTGTACGTATGTGTATATGCAACGCATCATGTCATGGATTGCATAATACATGTCATATATTGCATCGTCGTCATTTACATGATTTATCGAACTGATTTTATGAGAAAGAAAGATGAAAAAGCGTTTTTAAAGAAAAGTTTCTGTTTTTAAAAAAGAACACTTTCCACCGGTACCGTGTGTTTTCTGGCAGTAAGGACCCGTTCCAGATCCGTGGTTAACTGATCTGATGATATGGACCGTTCAGGCCCGGAAAGAATAGACCTGATATCGACCGTTTAGGCCCGGAGAGAATAGACCTGATAAGTGATGACGTGACTACTCCGAATCCGGGAATAATAGATTCGAAGAGAAATAAGTGACCACCTCAGATCTGGGAGAATAGATATGAATACTCTCTTGTTTTCTTGACGATGATGTTTTGAATGAAAGAACGAAATAACATATCTTCATTTTTATCATGATGCATCACACGTACATACTCATGCATGTTGCATATAATGAGTCATCGAATATGGGTACGTGATACTTAGACTAAGGTGTTATGACTTGTTAGCTCATACGTTATAATCTTTGTTGAATGATGATCATTTAATAAGTTATGGGCGTAAGTTATGAACTTTTGTAAGTTATGAACTTTTATAAGTCATGGACTTTGGTAAGTTTTAATCTTTGATAAGTTATGAGCTGATTACTTACGGGTGTTGGATGGAAGGTCAGGAATGTTTCTAAACCGAATTTTGGGGTTCGGTTCTTGTATGCACTTTCCATTTAATTCACGATTATTTATAGTTTACTTGCTGGAGACGTTGTCACTCACCCCTTATTTTTCCTCCTAGAGGCCGCAGGAAATAGAGTGGAATGGATTGAAGACGAACCTAGGGTTCTTTACCCGTAGGAGCGCGGGAGGTGGACGACTTAGAGATTTGACGAAATAGTTATGGTTGATGACCTGATGTTGGAAACATTTCTTTTGGGATTTCCGTACTTTATGATTGGGTTGTAAAACTATTGATGGTTGCGTAGATTTTTTATTGTAAAAGTTTTTATTCTGCCTCGGTTTTGCTTACTTGTTGACGTGTAAGCATGAAAGTCCACATATTTTATTCTAGACTTGGCGATGTTATGGAATGACGCCTGGTACTCTCTGTAGTGAAGTACGGCGGATGCACCGTATTCGGCGGGGCCAGGGTGCGGGGCGCTACAGGTGGTATCAGAGCTAAGGCTCCAGATCCTGGCAGAATATACAATTAAGTTATGATCTTAGTCAACTAATTTTGATCTTAGATCTAAGTCCTGATCCTAGATGAGAGTTGACCTTAGACCTGGATAACTTAGACTGAAATATTAGGGTTCGACCTAATGATAAAACCCTAATCAATGACAGTTTATAGAATTTAATTCATAACGTGTCTACTTGCGTACCACTCAGAAATTCTATTGGAATAAATTAAATTCTGCCACTTATTATGACACTCCCACATTGAATAAAACCCCGACACTACATAATGCAGATGGTGCAACCAAGAGGTAGACCGGCAAGGGCTAGACCAGAGGTGCAGGAGCCTATTCCTTCTCCACCTGCTCAGGTTCCTCCACCACCGCCACCGCAAGACCAAAATCCGCCTCCGGTTCAGAACGTTCCCCCACCCCAGGGGCCTCTACCACAAATGATGCCAGATATCAATGCCTTCCAAAATTTCTGCCAGACCGTCACCTAAAATGGTCAAGTGATGTTGCAACAAAATGTCCCTCAGCCTCACGAGCCAGTCAGAGATGCCCAATACTACTTTGAAAAGTTAAAAAGAGCTAATGTTCCGCCGTTCGAAGGAAAGTCAGATTCAGATGCCGCTGAGAAGTGGCTAGACGAAGTGGAAAACTGTTTTGAACTTATTCGAGCACCTGAGGAAGTAAAGACTCAGGCAGTCAGGACGTTCCTACTTGGAGAAGCCAACCGATGGTGGAAGGCCAACCTGCAGTCTCTACCAAGGCCAATTCCGTGGGAGAGATTTCTCCAGGAATTCAACAAATTTTACATACCACCCTCCGTTAAACTGCAGAAAAGGCATGAGTTTGAATCATTAATGCAAGAACAAAGAATGACAGTCGCTGAATATGCCAACAAGTTCATAGCCCTGGGAAGATTCCAACCGTCTACCATGAATGATGAAGAAACCAAGATGCTGAAATTTGAAAGAGGGTTAAACCCTAGGATTCAGACCTGGTTAGTCAACGCGAACCCGACAAATTTTGGTGCACTTTTGGACGCTTGTTACAGAATAGAAAGAGATATCATTTGCCGTGATGAGATCGGGCAGAAAAGATGAAGGGAAACATCCGGGAGTGGAGGGTCCCGCAAAGCTGCTAAGCAAAACTCAAGGGGCCCAGGACGCCAAGGAAAGAATCGATTCCAACACCGTTCCCAAAAGAACCAATCAAAGAATCAAAGCCAGCAGTCCGCTATCCCAAGTTGTCCCCACTGCAGTAAGCGTCATGTTGGGGAATGCAATTACCAGGCAGGGAAGTGTTTTGGATGTGGCAAGGCAGGCCACATCCTCAAAGACTGTCCGGATAAAGGAAATACCTGCTTTGGATGTGGAAAGACGGGACACATGGTCAAGGACTGCCTAGGAAAACGGGCCCAGCAACAACAACCTTCTAAGAACCAGCGTCAGCGTATAAATGCAAGAGTTCACTCTATAAGTGACGCAGCTGCTGAAGAGGCAAATGATGTGGTGACAGGTATATTCTAAAATTTATGCAATGCTTAAATTTTACAAATACTGTTACCCTACTATTGCTTAGCAAATCTTGCATGACTCAGGAGCTATTTTAGTATGCGCAGTACCTACCAATGTACTATTTGATAGTGGTGCTAGCCATTCCTTTATATTGAAGAAATTCGCAAAGAATATTGGACAGAACCCAACCTATATTGATACACCATATAGAGTTCAAGCAGCTGGGCATCAGGTGCTTGTGTCTCACCACATTTTCAGAAACTACGAATTGGAGTTGGATGATCACAGATTTGACGCTGACCTAATTCTAATACCCATGATGGACTTTGATGTGATTCTTGGAATGGATTGGCTCTCCAAGAATTCGCACCAGCAAGGCGCTGAAGAAAGGACACGAAGGGTTTCTCGTTTATGCAGTAAATGTCGAACAATCACCCTCCGACCCTTCCCAAGTCCTAGTGGTCCGAGAATATCCAGATGTTTTTCTGGAAGAATTACCAGGTCTTCCTCCGGACCCAGAGATATCTTTTGAAATTAACCTAGTTCCTGGGGCTAAGCCAATATCAATGGCTCCCTATCGAATGTCACCTGCGGAACTAAAGGAGTTAAAGGAACAGTTACGCGAATTGCTAGAGAAGAAACTTATTCGCCTAGTGTTTCGCCTTGGGGTGCCCCCGTATTGTTTGTCAAGGAAAAGGACGGAAGTATGCGGTTATGCATAGATTATCGAGAACTCAACAAGATCACTATAAAGAACAAGTACCCATTGCCTATGATCGACGATCTGTTCGATCAGCTTTGGGTAAGCGATTTAAAACTTCGTGATGCAGGGGGCACGGATTTTCAGTAAGATTGATCTTCGCTCGGGGTATTTCCAATTGAAGATCAAAGCTGAGGACGTCCCGAAAACTGCATTCAGAACCCGTTATGGACATTAGGAATTTCTTGTAATGCCATTTGGAATAACCAACACCCCCGCGGCGTTTATGGATCTAATGAATCGAGTATTTCAAGAACAACTAGACAAGTTCGTTGTAGTCTTCATCGACGATATTTTGATCTACTCACCTGATGAAGAGACCCACGTGAACCATTTAAGGATCGTCCTTGACATTCTGCGGAGAAAACAACTGTACGCTAAGTTTAGTAAATGCGAATTCTGGCTACGCAATGTAGCATTTCTGGGACACGTGATATCTGAAGATGGTATATCCGTAGATCCCAAGAAAATCGAGGCAATCACAGAGTGGCCAAGGCCGACCAACGTTATAGAGGTGCAAAGTTTTCTCGGTCTCGTCGGCTACTATCGTAAGTTTGTTGAAGGGTTTTCTCGAATCGCTATGCCTCTTACCCGTTTGACACAAAAGAAAACCAAGTTCGAATGGACCTCAGATTGTGAAAGGAGTTTTACTGAATTAAAGGAGAAGCTAACCTCTGCCCCAGTTTTAGCACAATCTATTCCGGGTGAAAATTTTGTGGTATATAGTGATGCATCTAAGAATGGACTAGGATGTGTACTGATGCAGAAAGATCGAGTGATTGCGTACGCGTCCAGACAGCTAAAACCATTTGAACAAAATTACCCGGTACGCGATCTTGAATTAGCAGTCGTAGTCTTTGCCCTAAAAATATGGAGACACTATATGTATGGTGAGAAGTGCAAAATTTTCACAGATCACAAGAGCCTTAAGTATCTTTTCACCCAAAAAGAATTAAACATGCGTCAACGCAGATGGCTAGAGTTAATGAAGGATTACGATCTATCTATTCAGTATCATCCGGGAAAAGCCAATAAAGTAGCTGATGCACTGAGTAGAAAGACAAGCCATCCGCGTCAACCACCTCTGCAGCGTGATATGGAAGAATTTGAACTTGAAGAAGTTGATTCTATTGAAGGTATGCTCGCAAAGTTGGTATTTATCCCTTCGCTGATAGACAAGATTAAGGAATGTCAAGAAAATGATGAAACTTTACAGAAAACGAAGGATATATTGAGAATGAAACCATTTGAGGAGTTTAAGGTCAGAAATGATAACAGCTTGTGGTTTCGAGAAAGACTGTGTGTACCCAATGATGAAGATAATAAAGTTCTTCGTGAATCCCACAACTCTCGATTGTCTATCCACCCCGGAGCCAATAAGATGTACCAAGACTTGAAACAAAGATTTTGGTGGCATGGCATGAAAAGACAAATTGAGGAGTTTGTAGAGAAATGCCTTGTTTTCCAGAAGGTAAAAGTGGAACATCAGAGACCCGCTGGGCTATACAACCTCTTGAAGTTCCCGAGTAGAAGTGGAACCACATTACTATGGATTTTGTCATAGACCTACCAAGAACGAAGACCGGACATGATACCATTTGGGTGGTTGTGGATCGTCTAACCAAATCCGCTCATTTCATGGCTATGACGATCAAGGCTCCTATGGAGAAGCCGGCTGCAATGTATGTTGATCAAATTGTGAGTCTTCATGGAGTACCTCTAAGCATTGTTTGTGACCGCGAACCTCGCTTTACATCACGATTTTGGACAACCTTTCAGAAAGCGATGGGCACTGAAATACGAATGAGCTCTGCATTTCATCCCCAAACGGATGGTCAATCGGAAAGAACCATCCAAACGCTTGAAGACATGCTGCGAGCTTGTATACTCGACTTTGGGGGAAGTTGGGACAAGAGTCTCAAATTGCTGGAGTTTTCTTATAATAATAGTTACCATCGATCTATAGGGATGTCTCCGTATGAAGCACTTTAAGGAAGAAAGTGCCGTTCTCCACTCTACTGGGATGAAATCTGAGATAATATTCTTATCAGACCAGATCTTGTAGAACAGACTCGAGAGAAGATAATGATTATAAAGCAAAGGTTACAAGCGGCCCAAGATAGAAGCAAGGTTTGGGCAGATGAGAAACGGCGACCGTTGTAATTTCAAACTGGGGAAAAGGTATTCCTGAAGGTATCTCCATCCAAAGGAGTTAAAAGATTTGGTATCAAAGGGAAGTTAAGCCCAAGATTTATTGGACCCTATGAGATTCTTGAAAGAGTTGGAGAAGTCGCTTATCGGCTAGCACTACCGCCATCACTATCTCAATTACATGATGTGTTTCATGTATCTCAGCTTCGTCGGTATGTGCACGAGCCTAGCCACATTATAGAGGAACAACCTTTGAAAATCGAAGCCGACGCGACAAATGTGGAAGAACCGGAAAAGATAATTGATCGTAAGGAAAAGGCATTAAGGAGACGATCTATACCTATGGTCAAGGTGCAATGGAAGAACCATTCAATTGATGAAGCTACCTGGGAAGTGGAAGAAAACATGAAGAACTTGTACCCTCACCTCTTTGACTAACACTTTTAAGTTTCGAGGACGAAACTTGTAATAAGGGGGAGGATGTTGTACCCAACGAGGAACCACCTTGTACTTGAAACTGGTCTAAGTGAATTTATGAAAGGTTGTGTCTTCAAACATAATTTATTTATTTTTTTATAATTACTTTTCTAAATAGATTTGTGGTGAGGAAAAATATTGTGTAGGAATTCGAGCATGAATTATGAATTATGTGAAGTGACCAATTTACCCTAAGGGCATAGGAGATTTCAGCCCAAGGTTTAAAGAGGGTCTTAGAAGGTTTTTCAAAGAAGGCTAATCTTAAGGGGCCTTCTTAAAATAAGACCAAAGGGAAATTATGGAGTCTAAGTAGTGGGGAAATTTTCTTCCCAACACCCTCATAAATTTCGGCTCTTAGCCCAAAATGACTCAAGTTTCCCTTAATTTTTATATTTTAAAAGAAAAAGGGGGGAAATAATTAATTTAAAAGAAGGCAACCACCACATGACTTTTTATTAAAATAGAATTAAGCATGGTTAGGGTCATTAAGACCCCAACAGCCAGATTGCACTATGTGGTTAACCAAGGAGGATTTTTAAATTCTACCATGGTTACTTTATATCAACCCAAGGTTAAAGTAACCCTAGTTGCCTTAAAGTAACTATGATTGGAATAAAGTAACTCAAGTTAGTCATAAAGTAACCCTAATTAATTAAAGTAACTAAGGGTTAATTACCATAACCTTACTATGGTAAATCCTTATTCCCCTCTCTTGACCCCCCAACGGCTACACCTTAGCCAAGTGAAAGAAATTCTCTCCAAAGAAAACCCTCCCACTCCACCTCAAGAATTTGCAAAGAGCTTTCCCTCTCTTTTCTCTTCAAGCACACGGTCAAGAGGAGCCAAGAAGATTTAGGTTCATCCAAGATCAAGTGGTACTAGGTGAGTATATCCTAACCTTCTTAAAAGGATTTCTTCATCTTTCCTAGAATGAAACTCATAGTGCTACTTTTTCTTGCTCCTAAACCGTGACCTCCAAGGTCACTGGGTTCAAAATTTTCAAGCTTTTGTGAGGCGCTAGTCTTAAGAGGCTTGAACACTACTCAAGTTCCATTTTGGTGAGTCCATCTAACCCCTATTTAGTACATCTTTCACTTAAGAATATGGATTAACAATTGTTCTCTTTTCCTCTTCAAAACCGTGGGGTTCATATGTGAAGAAGAGGAGAGCTTCACCCATTTCATACACATTTCAAGCTAGGGAAAGGAGTAAGTTTGAAAAGGCAAGTACACTATACATATTCATGACTTGGATGTGAATGTGCATGCTTGAATGTCTAGATGCTATTAAGTTTTAATCTTAGATGTGAAATGTTAAGTTTAATGCATGAAACTTTCGGACCCTTGAGTAAAGTGGCTTGCATGTATGAGATTTACTCCAAAGGTGGATTCTTTGTTGTTTTTAAGTATGAATATGAGGTAAATCTAAGATGAATGTGACAAAGATCTCTTCTTTGACATGTATGGGGGACGGTTGGATGAAAGAGGGGAAAATAAATGTAGTTCTTGTAATAAATGGTAACTTATGGGGTAAAGGTGATACGAATATGGTTCGTATGTTGATGTTGTCCCGATCTTTCTTCACTCTCCAAACGTCCCTCAAGCCTTGAATGTGATGGACAATGGTGCCAAGCAACCACCTTCCTTTCAAGCCTCCAAATCCGTTTGGTTATATGTGTTTCAATCCGTCCAATCCAACCAGTCACTCCTAATCCTTGGATTGTGGATCACCAACAAAGAACACACAATCCTTAATTGGGTCTAGCCTTGATTTAGATATGTGTAAACCAAAGGAAAAACACAAACTTTTATTCAAGAAACTCAAGAACAAAAGACAATACAAAACCGTATGGTTTTTAGTCTCAAAGATGAAAATGGTCTAACTACCAAAAGAAATGCTAAGTGATCAATATATTTGATTACAAGTCTTGTTGGTCAATCCTCAAAAACGTCTAGGTGCATTGTGGAGTTCCCATGTTTGCGCCATTTCCTTCCTTGAGATGCAAAATCTGAATTTGTTATTTAAGGTAAGCTTCTCCCTCTTGGCAAATCCACAATTATTGTCTCAATCACCAATTATTGCATTATTAACCATCCTTCTAGAACTTGCCTTGTGTATCCATGTGCCTTCAATACACGCCATTCAGCCTTCCTTGTGACACAAGATCAGATTTCCTAATTTTGGTAACTTTCTCTTACTTGAATTATCTCCTTAAATGCTCCAAATCTTCAATTATGACTCCATAATTCATTCCAATCATCCCAATCTGATTTATGACATTCTAGAAGGTCTCTTAATTGCATTTGATGACAACATGCGGCTGCCACCCTCTCAAGAAGACCGAAAACCCTAATTTGCACAATTGGGCTTGTTTTGGATTTCTTCCTTGCAACTCTTGTAACTATTCTTGTGGACTGATTTTGACAAAACCCAAAACATGAAAGATGCTCTAAATTAAGTCTACTTCAAGGTCCAGCTGGTTCCATGCACGCCCAATCTCACTTGAAAGCCCAAAACCACAAAACAGCCTTGTATGGACAAGCTTGGTCCAAATCTGAGAAGCCCTCCTTTCCAAAGCTCAAGGCGTTTGATCCAAGACCTGTAACACCTACAAAATCACACTCATACACCAAACATAAGTATTCTAAAACAAACTTTAAAAGAATCAAAAGAAAGGGCAACTAAAAGCCACAGAAACGGCACCAACAAGCGGACTGACTATCCTGCCCTCCCACCAACCCTTTAACTTATTTATTGACATTGAAAATCATTGGATAATCAGTTCTTAAGCTCAACAATGAGCACCCATTTAGGAGGAACGTCCATTGGTTCATCTTGCCCATGTTTGGTTAGAAAGGAGCCAACATCAAAACCAAGTTGGAGACAATTAATCCTCTTGGTTTGGCTCCTTGTCAAAGGCCCCTTATGGTTAAGGGCACCTTGTGCAAGCTCCTCATTAGGGGGCTGCTCCTCAGCCTCATCAATCCCCCCCTCCTCAAAAGGATTCGCCCTCGAATCATCAAGATAAAAATGCTCAAAAGGGGAAAGATCACTTACATTGAAGGTGTTGGAAACTGAACCATACCTGTCTTGAGGAAGATCAAGCACATAAGCATTTGGATCAACCTTTTGAATGACCTTAAAAGGTCCATCTCCTCTAGGCATAAGCTTGGACTTCCTCTCCTTAGGAAACCGTTCCTTCCTTAAATGCAACCAAACAAGATCTCCAGGATAAAACACAACATCTTTTCTATGCTTGTTAGCTTGTTTGGCATACTGTCTATTCTTTCTTTCAAGTTGGAGTTTAACCTTTTCATGCAACTTTTTGATCATTTCAGCTCGTTGTTTACCATCCATGCTAGTACGCTCATCAATTGGAATAGGCAACAAATCAAGTGGGGAGTGGGGTAGAAAACCATAGACAACTTCAAAAGGGGAATACAAAGACCCACTATGAACAGCCCTATTGTAAGCAAACTCAATATGTGGTAAACATTCTTCCCAATTTTTCAGATTGCTTTGGATTAAGGCACGCAACATTTGTGACAAGGTCCGATTTACCACTTCAGTTTGGCCATCTGTTTGTGGATGTGCAGTAGTAGAAAACAAAAGCTTAGTCCCCAACTTGCTCCATAGCACACGCCAAAAATGACTCAAGAATTTACTGTCCCTATCACTAACAATTGTTTTAGGCATGCCATGCAACCTAACAACTTCTTTAAAGAATAGATTTGCAATGTAGGAAGCATCATCTACTTTGTGACAAGCAATAAAGTGTGCCATCTTAGAGAATCTGTCTACCACAACAAAGACACTATCTCTACCACCTTTTGATCTAGGTAAGCCAAGAACAAAGTCCATAGAAATGTCCTCCCAAGGTGCACTAGGTACGTCCAAGGGTGTGTACAAATCATGAGGTTGTGTTTTGGACTTAGCTTGCCTACAAGTGATGCAACTACTACAAGCCTTTGCAACATCTGATTTCATGTGAGGCCAAAAGAAATGTTCCTTTAAAGTTTCTAAAGTTTTAAAAACTCCAAAGTGCCCCATTAAACTGTTGTGATATATTATGTTTGAGTGATTGCAAAATGTATATGTGAGCATATGTGTAATTGTTGTGCAAAATGTATATGTGTGCATATGTGTAATTGGTGTGCAAAATGTATATGTGTGCATATGTGTAATTGTTATGATGATTGCAAATAGATATATCATGTTTGAATGATTGGAAGATGCATATGTGAGCATGTATGTGTAACGTTTAAATGTGAAATTGTTTTGGCAAGGCATGAACTTATGAACTTATGAGCTAAATGTGAAATTGCTTGAATGAATCAAGATTGAACAAGTTTGATTAAGATCATGAGATTGAACTTGGCCAATTCAATCACATATCTTAATCAAGACATGTTCAAACTGATCTTAGATTATATATGCCAATACATGTTGTTCAAACTGATCTTAGAAGATATATATGCCAATACATGTTAATTATATGATCTAACCAAGCCTTGAAGTCACATGACTTACAATATAAGGCAAATTGTTCGGTTTAGTATCCTATTGCAGGTTTTGGTTCATATCTTGGGCAAATGAACTCCAAATTGAGTCATTCAAAAGCCCACATGATCCTTATTCAATTTAGAGTCTAATTGGCTGAGGAAAAGCATGCTTGACACGGACAAAAATTGACTTGACACGGTGGTGAAGCTTATTGATCTTTATAAGGGTTATCTTGGTAATTTCACCATTTGGACTTCTCATTCTTATTTGGTCTTCTTCCAACGGATTTATATGATCATATGACACATTTATAAGTCATGTCACATCATGGCAAAAATGAATCTGGAGCAGCACCATGTCTAGGTTCATCCTAGGACAAAATTCCTATTTTTGTGCTAAGGGGTATTCTGGTCTTTTCACTTGCCAATGGATCTTCCAACATGTTATATATTACTTATATGATGTTTATATGTGTTTATGTCACATATGGTACGTGCCCTATTTTTATGGAAACGGGCAGCATGGTCTATCAATTGGAAATTCTTATATCATGGTTATCACATCTATGGTTTTCTTGGAATTCTTGGTATTCTTCATATGGTTTTCTATGCTACATGTTGAAGACATAAATGACTATATATTATATGTGTTCACACGCATATTGGTACAAATCATGTTCAAACTTTCAGCTTTTGAACAAGTCAAGGCAAGTTGAATTACATCCTATTTTGGTGCTGATTTCAAGTGACTATTCTTGCTTATATTGTGTGATGTTTTCAACGGCTATATTGGTTCAAAGTTGGAGCAAAAATCTCTCAACCAAGAAAGATGCAAACGGCTATATGTTTAAAAGTTGAAGACTAATTCAAATTCAAAGGTTGGCTGATTTCTATCTATCTTTGAATTTGTTCTTCAATGCCTATCTTCTAGGCATTCCAACGTCATTTAACATTCAAAATGAGGAGCCATTCCAACGTTTATTTGGTATTCAAAATGAGGAGATAAAGTTGTTCAAAATACATGCCAATTCAGCTGCATACATGGCAAGTTATTTACACATGGAAATTGATGATTGGAGCTGTTTTTAAACGGTCAAATGGAGCCAATTTCCACCTCATTCCAACGGCTATAATGGGATAAAAATTCAGATGGAAGACCATGTCAAAGCATTTAAAAAAATCAGATTTATCTTGAAAGTCAAATGCTGAATTTTGGTAGCTAAAAAGGTGCTGAAATTTCTCCATCCTCATCCATTCCAAACGGCTACTTTGAGGAGCCTTTAGGCTGTCCTCTTGGCTATAAATAGCTCCAAAGATGAAGAGGAAAAGTACACCAACGAAAGCAACAAAGAAAGCAAGCAAGACAATTAGCTCTTTGTCTCCATTCTTTTCTTCTTCTCTTCTCTATTGAAGAACACATTTGTAGCAAGCTTTATGATTGTATAGTTCTTCATTTCTTGTCATTTCAACACCTTTTAAACGACATATTGTAAGGGAGAAGCTGGTGTATAAAGCTTACTCCTTAGAGGTGAGCAAAAGGTGCAAAGGTGCAAAGGTGAAACAAACTAGTGCTGATTTTCAGTTTTGGTGCAGCCACTTGAAGAAGTTGGTGAAAAGCTTCTTCCTTTGGCTTTGTAAGGTGATATTGGTGTTTGGTGTTTAGTGAAATCCAAGAGAAGGTGTCTCTTGGGACTGGAGTAGGTCACATTGACCGAACCAGGATAATTCCTTGTGTTCTTTACTTATTTCCTGCACTTACTGTTTTCTGCCTGAGAATTACACTAACTTGGCACGCATAATTGAACGAGCAAACAGTCTTAGAATTGCATGAATTTTGGATATATTATACTTCAATGTGTTAGCTTTCATTAGCCGCAAGAATCACTAAATTCTAAGGAGTTTAGCCCATTCAAATTGTCTTCACAAAATTGTTGCTACATTCTGTGAACAATTCTGACCAGTGTGCAAAACTTGATCAATTTGAATAGGTTATCCTGCGAATCTTGAAGTGAGCCTTATATCAAATTAAACTAGACATCATAAGGTTTAATTTGACATAAGATTCATCAAAATAGCACGGGTAGATTTTGAGATATCATCGTTTGAAGTTAAGCTAACATTCTGCCTGAAACTGCCAGAATTGCACACTTTACTTTTCTTGCTTATTTGAACGTGCAAACTTGCTTGGAATTGACTGAAATTTTTATGACATACTGTAAACATCCTAAACTTGATCTCTGCCAAGTTTGAGAGCTTGCACAGGTGTATAAGTGGTTCAACCAAAGCGCTCAAAACATTGAACTGTTTCTGGAAATTCCAGAATCTGAGGCTAAGAGGCAAAGGGGTCTTCAAACAAGTTTTTGAAGGTAATTGTAGTGTAATTTCCGCTAACCCACTATTCACCCCCCCCCCTCTAGTGGTGCTATACAGGTCCAACAATTGGTATCAGAGCAAGGTTGAGCACCATATTCTTATTTGAGCTGAAAACAGTCTACACTCCAAGTTGCAAAGTTGCTGGAAATTTTCTGGTTGTCTTATATTCTTCATATTTGATATCTACAACAAGGTGACACTTTCTTTCCTTCTTATAAGTGTTTTAAACGTTTTCTCACACACTAAGAAGCATGTCTAAGTCACACATGAAAATAGAATTAGAAGGCATGTCCACACAAAGACCACCTCTTTTTGATGGAGAAAACTTTAGTCATTGGAAACTTAGGATGAAATTGTTCTTAATGGCTATTGATATAGACTTGTGGTCTATCATTGAAGATGGACCTTATGTGCCAACTAAGCATGTTATAATTGATGGCTTATCACAAGAAGTTGAGAAATATAGAAAAGATTGGAGTGATGAAGATAAAAAGAAAATGAGTCTTAATGCTAAAGCAATGCAATTATTGTTGAATGGTTTAAGTAGGAGTGAATCTGCCTATGTCTCTTCATGTTTAAGTGCAAAGGATATGTGGAAATGTCTTGAAATGAAGCATGAAGGAACTAATCAAGTAAAGGAATCAAAGATTAACATGTTAATGACTACACTTGAAACATTTCATTTACTGCCTAATGAATCAATTGTTGATATGGATTTAAGGCTTACAAACTTATACAACTCACTTGAATCCCTTGGTAAAACGTTTTTGATGAAAGAAAAAGTGCAAAAAGTTTTGAGAAGTTTGCCAATTGAATGGGATGCCAAAGTTAGTGCCATTGAAGAAAGCAAAGATCTTTCTCAAATAAAACTTGATGAATTGATAGGCTCTTTAAAAGTTTATGAAAACAAGTTGAATATAAGAAAGGCTGAAACTAGTAACAAGTCTAAATCACTTGCATTTGTAACAAATGAACCCGAATCATCTAATCAAGCCGAGTATGAAAGTGATGATGAAAGTGATGAAGAAGACATAATGTTGTTAGCTAGGCGTTTAAGGAAGTTTTTCAAGAAAAGACCAACTAAAAGACAAGCAAAATCAGCTGCCCCTATCAATGTGAAATCTAACAAACAAGATGGTAAATGGTATGATAAAGAACTTAAGTGTTATGAATGTGGCAAACAAGGACACATATCATATGATTGTCCAAACAAGAACAAAAACCGTGACATGGATGAAAAGACAAGGACAAAAACTAGAGTAGAACCTATGCAAAGGAGGAAGAAAGCTCTCAAGGCAAGTTCAAGCACTTGGGATGACACATCTTCATCCGAATCCGAGGAGGAACCTGAAGTTGCACAAACATGTTTGGCTTCAAAGTCTACAAATGAGGTAACATTCGATTCTGACTCTGAATGTGATTTTACTCAAGATGAATTGTTGGATGAATTAGAAAAGTTGCATGATAGATATAAGAAGCTATCCAAGGAGAAGAAAAGAATAGTTGTGGAGAAGAACAAGTTGGAGACGTCTAACTTGAATCTAACTTCTCAACTAGAAGTTCTTCAACTTGAATCATCTAACACTATTAGTTCAATGCAAAATCAGATTAAGGAACTTAAGAACAAACATGAAAATGTGCAATGTGTGCAATGTGTTGATTACAACGTTTTAAAGTCTAAATTACATGAAATACAAACTGAATTTGAATCATTAAAAGCATGCAACCTAGACTTGAACAAATCTTTAGAACAATTTAAGGATGGTTCCAACATGTTAGACACTCTTATTGCATCTCAAAAGCATGGAAATGACAAACAAGGTCTTGGATATGTTAAAGAAGCTGAATACACACCTAAGGAAACAACATTTGTATCATCTTCAACCAACATGAAATATAGGCCAAATGCATTTAGAAATGAACCTATTCTGCCCACACCACCTTCATCACAAAGATTGCAAAATGCATCATCATATAGGAAGGCAAATACACCTAGAAACCATGCTTACATGTATACAAGAATGCCTAAACAAAGTAGTATGAAATCTGCTCAAGTTATGCCTTATATGCAACAACATGCTTATGTGAAGAACATGACATACTCTCGGCCTAAATCAGTTTACATCACACGGCCTAGACACACACAACATCTTGCGTATACACGGCCTAAATTCAATGCTTATACACGGCCAAGATATAACTCATATACATGGCAACATTCAAATGCATATAGAACTTACAATGCTTATCCAACTAGACATAAATGTGCAGCCCCTTTTCCATCATATTCTATGTATCAAAATCCACTATTTGATCATTATATGCAACATGATTTTAACATTTCAAAACCAAGAAAGGTTGTTCAAGTTTGGGTACCTAAAGGTACACTAACATGAACTTAACTTGTCTAACCTTGTAAGGACCCAAAATCAAAGGGTACCTAAGTTGTTATTTACATTTGTAGGTACATAACATCAAAGAAAGACAAGTTGCTGGTTATAACAACAAAGAAGATGAAAAGAACAAAACCAATTGGATAGTTGATAGTGGTTGCTCAAGACATATGACGGGCAACAAAAATTTGTTTAGCACACTTAAGAACGTTGCAAAAGGTGGCAAAGTTACCTTTGGAGACAACAACCAAGGGCAAATAATTGGCAAAGGCAAGGTTGGTGATCCAAACAAGTTTGAGATCAAAAACGTCCTAATTGTAAGTAACTTAACCTTTGAGCTTTTAAGTGTTTCTCAACTATGTGACAACAACTTGAATGTTCTCTTCTCCTCCACTTCTTGTAAGATAATGGATAAAAACAATCAAGTTGTGTTAAAAGGAAAACGTGAAGGAAACATATATGTGCTTAACATGGATGATATGCTAAGTAGTAACACAAAATGTCTTGTTTCACATGAATCTGATCCCAATCTTTGGCATAGACGTTTAGGACACATAGGTATATCAACCTTAGAAAAACTACACGCTAAAAGTCTTGTTAAAGGATTGCCTAAACTTAACTTGAATGATTTTCAACTATGTGAATCTTGTATCAAAGGCAAACATGTTAGAGAATCCCTTAAGCCTAAAACCAAGGTCACAACGTCAAGAATACTAGAACTCTTGCATATAGACTTATTTGGTCCATGTAGAACAAGAAGCTTAGGTGGAAGTTATTATGTATGTGTAATAGTTGATGATTTCTCAAGATATACTTGGACATTGTTTCTTGCTTCAAAAGATGAAAGTGCATCATCTATAGCTAATCTAATTAGACAACTTGAAAATGAACATGAATCACATGTTATTAAGATAAGGAGTGATAGAGGTGGTGAGTTTAAAAATAGTGAATTAATCAAATTCTGTAATGAAAAGGGTATAAAACATGAATTCTCCCCACCAAGAACTCCTCAACTTAATGGTGTAGTTGAAAGAAAGAATAGGACTATTCAAGAAGTAGCAAGAACAATGATGGTAGAAAACAAAGTACCTAAATTCTTATGGGCTGAAGCAGTAAACACTTCAAGTTATATGATCAACAGACTATCAATAAGAAAGAAATTGAACAAAACACCATTTGAAATCTTAAATGGACGACTCCCAAAAGTAAACTATCTAAAAGTCTTTGGTTGTAAATGCTTTGTATTGAACACAAAAGATAACTTAGATAAGTTTGATCCTAAGTCTGATGAACATATATTTGTGGGATATTCAATGAACTCTAAAGCATATAGATGTTATAATGCACAAACAAGAAAGATAGTTGAATCTATACATGTGAAGTTCAATGAAAATGTATATCTCCAAACAAGTAATCAACATGAAATCTATGTACCAAATGATCAAATACTTCATGATGAAGATGAACTTATCCTACCACCTACAAATGATCAAATTGAAACACCAAATCAAACTCTTGAAATGCATGAAGTTCAAACTCCCCCTACACAAGAACATAATGAAGAAAATGTGCCTAACCAACCTATTGAACATCATGAACCTATTGAAGATGCACAACCAAGTAATTGGTGGCAAATAAGAGATAAACAAAAGCATCCTCAAGAACTTATCATAGGAGATGTAAATCAAGGGGTTAGAACACGTAGGCAAATAGATCCTAAAGAATATGATCAATGGCATGCACTTATATCCCAAATTGAACCTAAGAATGTGAATGATGCCTTAAACGATGCATATTGGATAGATGCAATGCATGAAGAGTTAAACCAATTTGAAAGAAACAATGTGTGGGATTTAGTACCTAAACCCGAGGATAAATCAATCATTGGAACTAAATGGGTGTTTAGGAACAAAATGAATGAACAAGGGGTTGTAGTAAGAAATAAGGCAAGACTTGTAGCTCAAGGATATAATCAAGAAGAGGGTATTGATTACGATGAAACATTTGCCCCCGTAGCAAGATTAGAATCCATACGCCTCTTATTAGCTTTTGCATGTTATAATAACATCAAACTATTCCAAATGGATGTTAAGAGTGCATTCTTAAATGGTTATATCCAAGAAGAAGTTTTTGTTAAACAACCACCAGGCTTTGAAGATCCAAAGAACCCTAATCATGTATATAAACTTAAGAAAGCCTTATATGGTTTGAAACAAGCCCCCCGTGCATGGTATGAAAGATTTGCCAACTTTTTACTAAGTAACAACTTTCAAAGAGGAACCATAGATAGTACCTTATTCTTGAAAAAGAAAGACAAAGATTTGCTTGTAATACAAATATATGTAGATGACATAATCTTTGGTTCAACTAATCCTAACTTAGTAAAAGACTTTGAAGATTGTATGAAGTCTGAGTTTGAAATGTCTATGGTTGGTGAATTAAACTATTTCTTAGGCTTGCAAATAAAACAAACATCAAGTGGTATACATATCAATCAAGCCAAATACATAAAAGATATGATAAAGAAATTCAACTTTGAAAACTTGAAACCATCTCCAACACCAATGTGTACTTCAACAAAATTAGACAAAGATGAAAATGGTGTTGCATTTGATGAAAAACTATATAGGTCTATGATTGGTTCATTGCTATATCTAACTGCTAGTAGACCTGATATTATGTTTGCAGTATGTATGTGTGCAAGATTTCAAAGTATGCCTAAGTTGTCACACTTTAAAGCTGTAAAAAGAATATTTAGATATCTTCAACATACACCAACATTAGGCTTATGGTATGATAGACAATCTAGTCTAAGTCTACATGCATATTCAGATGCAGATTATGGTGGATGTAGAGTAGATAGAAAGAGCACTAGTGGAACATGTCAATTCCTAGGAAACTCACTAATATCTTGGTTTTCAAAGAAACAATCTAGTGTTGCACTTTCTACTACTGAAGCAGAATATATGGCTTTAAGTCTATGTTGTACTCAACTGTTATGGATTAAACAACAACTTTCAGACTTTGAAATACAAGTAAATAATATTCCCATCTATTGTGATAGTACAAGTGCTATAAATTTGTCTAAAAACCCTGTACTACACTCTAAGGCAAAGCATATAGAAGTACGTTATCATTTTCTCCGTGATCATGTTAATCTTGGACATATACACATTGAACATGTTAGAACTGATCAACAAGTAGCTGATATATTCACTAAACCCCTTAATCAAGCTATCTTTGAGACTTTACGTGCAAGACTTGGATTAATTGCTTACAACTGACTATTACACCATTCAGTCTTTTGCCTAATTTACAAAATTAAGGGGGAGAAATAAATGTGTATATATATCATGTTAAGGGGAAGATAGATATCATGTTAAGGGGGAGATAACACATTAAGGGGGAGCAGCTTACACTTGATTTAGATGCTTACTTGATTACACAGATTACAACACTTGATGTAGATGCACACTTGATTTAAATGCTTAATATACACATATGTGGGGTAATTTTGCAAATCATCAAAAGGGGGAGATTGTTGTGATATATTATGTTTGAGTGATTGCAAAATGTATATGTGAGCATATGTGTAATTGTTGTGCAAAATGTATATGTGTGCATATGTGTAATTGGTGTGCAAAATGTATATGTGTGCATATGTGTAATTGTTATGATGATTGCAAATAGATATATCATGTTTGAATGATTGGAAGATGCATATGTGAGCATGTATGTGTAACGTTTAAATGTGAAATTGTTTTGGCAAGGCATGAACTTATGAACTTATGAGCTAAATGTGAAATTGCTTGAATGAATCAAGATTGAACAAGTTTGATTAAGATCATGAGATTGAACTTGGCCAATTCAATCACATATCTTAATCAAGACATGTTCAAACTGATCTTAGATTATATATGCCAATACATGTTGTTCAAACTGATCTTAGAAGATATATATGCCAATACATGTTAATTATATGATCTAACCAAGCCTTGAAGTCACATGACTTACAATATAAGGCAAATTGTTCGGTTTAGTATCCTATTGCAGGTTTTGGTTCATATCTTGGGCAAATGAACTCCAAATTGAGTCATTCAAAAGCCCACATGATCCTTATTCAATTTAGAGTCTAATTGGCTGAGGAAAAGCATGCTTGACACGGACAAAAATTGACTTGACACGGTGGTGAAGCTTATTGATCTTTATAAGGGTTATCTTGGTAATTTCACCATTTGGACTTCTCATTCTTATTTGGTCTTCTTCCAACGGATTTATATGATCATATGACACATTTATAAGTCATGTCACATCATGGCAAAAATGAATCTGGAGCAGCACCATGTCTAGGTTCATCCTAGGACAAAATTCCTATTTTTGTGCTAAGGGGTATTCTGGTCTTTTCACTTGCCAATGGATCTTCCAACATGTTATATATTACTTATATGATGTTTATATGTGTTTATGTCACATATGGTACGTGCCCTATTTTTATGGAAACGGGCAGCATGGTCTATCAATTGGAAATTCTTATATCATGGTTATCACATCTATGGTTTTCTTGGAATTCTTGGTATTCTTCATATGGTTTTCTATGCTACATGTTGAAGACATAAATGACTATATATTATATGTGTTCACACGCATATTGGTACAAATCATGTTCAAACTTTCAGCTTTTGAACAAGTCAAGGCAAGTTGAATTACATCCTATTTTGGTGCTGATTTCAAGTGACTATTCTTGCTTATATTGTGTGATGTTTTCAACGGCTATATTGGTTCAAAGTTGGAGCAAAAATCTCTCAACCAAGAAAGATGCAAACGGCTATATGTTTAAAAGTTGAAGACTAATTCAAATTCAAAGGTTGGCTGATTTCTATCTATCTTTGAATTTGTTCTTCAATGCCTATCTTCTAGGCATTCCAACGTCATTTAACATTCAAAATGAGGAGCCATTCCAACGTTTATTTGGTATTCAAAATGAGGAGATAAAGTTGTTCAAAATACATGCCAATTCAGCTGCATACATGGCAAGTTATTTACACATGGAAATTGATGATTGGAGCTGTTTTTAAACGGTCAAATGGAGCCAATTTCCACCTCATTCCAACGGCTATAATGGGATAAAAATTCAGATGGAAGACCATGTCAAAGCATTTAAAAAAATCAGATTTATCTTGAAAGTCAAATGCTGAATTTTGGTAGCTAAAAAGGTGCTGAAATTTCTCCATCCTCATCCATTCCAAACGGCTACTTTGAGGAGCCTTTAGGCTGTCCTCTTGGCTATAAATAGCTCCAAAGATGAAGAGGAAAAGTACACCAACGAAAGCAACAAAGAAAGCAAGCAAGACAATTAGCTCTTTGTCTCCATTCTTTTCTTCTTCTCTTCTCTATTGAAGAACACATTTGTAGCAAGCTTTATGATTGTATAGTTCTTCATTTCTTGTCATTTCAACACCTTTTAAACGACATATTGTAAGGGAGAAGCTGGTGTATAAAGCTTACTCCTTAGAGGTGAGCAAAAGGTGCAAAGGTGCAAAGGTGAAACAAACTAGTGCTGATTTTCAGTTTTGGTGCAGCCACTTGAAGAAGTTGGTGAAAAGCTTCTTCCTTTGGCTTTGTAAGGTGATATTGGTGTTTGGTGTTTAGTGAAATCCAAGAGAAGGTGTCTCTTGGGACTGGAGTAGGTCACATTGACCGAACCAGGATAATTCCTTGTGTTCTTTACTTATTTCCTGCACTTACTGTTTTCTGCCTGAGAATTACACTAACTTGGCACGCATAATTGAACGAGCAAACAGTCTTAGAATTGCATGAATTTTGGATATATTATACTTCAATGTGTTAGCTTTCATTAGCCGCAAGAATCACTAAATTCTAAGGAGTTTAGCCCATTCAAATTGTCTTCACAAAATTGTTGCTACATTCTGTGAACAATTCTGACCAGTGTGCAAAACTTGATCAATTTGAATAGGTTATCCTGCGAATCTTGAAGTGAGCCTTATATCAAATTAAACTAGACATCATAAGGTTTAATTTGACATAAGATTCATCAAAATAGCACGGGTAGATTTTGAGATATCATCGTTTGAAGTTAAGCTAACATTCTGCCTGAAACTGCCAGAATTGCACACTTTACTTTTCTTGCTTATTTGAACGTGCAAACTTGCTTGGAATTGACTGAAATTTTTATGACATACTGTAAACATCCTAAACTTGATCTCTGCCAAGTTTGAGAGCTTGCACAGGTGTATAAGTGGTTCAACCAAAGCGCTCAAAACATTGAACTGTTTCTGGAAATTCCAGAATCTGAGGCTAAGAGGCAAAGGGGTCTTCAAACAAGTTTTTGAAGGTAATTGTAGTGTAATTTCCGCTAACCCACTATTCACCCCCCCCCTCTAGTGGTGCTATACAGGTCCAACATAAACCGCCCCC
This sequence comes from Eustoma russellianum, assembly GCA_036186865.1. Lineage (NCBI taxonomy): Eukaryota > Viridiplantae > Streptophyta > Magnoliopsida > Gentianales > Gentianaceae > Eustoma > Eustoma russellianum. Next base: position 19,312,848 of record AP025054.1, read on the forward strand.
ATGTGCTTCCTTAACCAACAATTCTCGCATTGATCCCTTAGGAATGCATAATCGTTTCTCCTTAAACAAATAGCCATCAATAAAATTTACCAAAAGGAGAATCAACACATGCATCATAAATGGAAGCAAAATCAGAATCATCCTTATACAATTCCTTAACAAATTCAAAGCCAAGCAAGTGTGAAGACAACTTAGTAATCAAAGTATACCTTCTAGACAAAGCATCAGCAGCTATGTTATCTTTTCCTTGCTTATACTTAATGACATAAGGAAATTGCTCAATAAACTCAACCCACTTTGCATGCCTCTTATTCAGTTTTCCTTGACTCTTAAGGTACTTCAAACTTTCATGATCAGTATGAATGACAAACTCTTTGGGTTGCAAGTAGTGTTGCCAAGTTTGGAAGGACCTTACTAAAGCATACAACTCCTTATCATAAGTAGGATAGTTCAATGCAGCACCTTTCAACTTTTCACTAAAATAAGCAATAGGATGCTTACCTTGGGTTAGAACAGCTCCAATTCCCACGCCACTTGCATCACACTCTACCTCAAATGTATCATCAAAGTTTGGCAACTTCAAGATAGGTGCTGTAGTGAGACGTCTTTTAAGCTCATCAAACGCCCTTTGTTGGGCTTCCCCCCAATGGAATCCAACCTCTTTCTTGACTATCTCATTCAATGGTGCGGCTACGGTTGAAAAGTCTTTGACAAACCGCCTATAAAAACCTGCCAAACCATGAAAGCTCCTCACTTCCCCCACACTCTTTGGTGTAGGCCATTCAAGGATGGATTTCACCTTGTCTTGATCCATTTCAATCCCTGCAGAACTGATTACAAAACCAAGAAAAACAACTTTGTCCAAACAAAAAGAACATTTCTTAAAGTTAGCATAAAGTTTTTCTTTTCTTAGCTTTTCAAAAACAGCCCTTATGTGATCTAAATGCTCTTCTAAGGACTTAGAATAGATCAAGATGTCATCAAAATAAACCACAACAAACTTCCCAATAAAAGCTCTCAAAACTTCATTCATTAGCCTCATGAATGTACTAGGTGCATTAGTTAACCCAAAAGGCATAACTAACCATTCATACAATCCAAATTTAGTTTTAAAAGCTGTTTTCCATTCATCACCCTCTCTTATTCTCACTTGAAAATAACCACTTTTCAAATCAATTTTCGTATACCATCGTGAACCATGCAACATATCAAGCATATCATCAAGTCTAGGGATGGGATACCTATACTTTACAGTGATTTTGTTGATGGCCCTACAATCTGTACACATCCTCCAAGTGCCATCCTTTTTCGGGACAAGGATGACTGGAACTGCACTTGGGCTCATACTTTCCCTTACCTTCTCTTTGGCTAAGAGTTCCTCCACTTGCCTTTGTATTTCCTTTGTTTCCTCCGGATTGGCCCTATAAGCTGGCCTATTAGGTAGGACAGCCCCTGGAATAAAGTCAATGTGGTGCTCAATCCCTCTTAAAGGTGGCAACCCATATAATTCCTCCTCGGGAAACAAATCTGCAAATTCTTCCAACAAAGAAACAACACCACTAGGCAAGGTAGATGATAAGTCATTCTTAGAAAACAAGCATTCAACACTATCTTTGTAAAGCATCACCAAAACAGTTTTATTATCATACAATACATGTGTAACTTCACGAGATTTTGCAAAGAAAGCATGCTTCTTAGGTGGATGTGAAATTTGTGAGGTGGATGCTTGTGAAAGTGTTTGAGCCGTGGGTGAGGGTGGATTGACTTGGGCCGTGGGTTGTGTACCCTTGGCCGAGGAGTTTGTGGCCTCCAAAAGGCTTCTTCTCTCCTTTTTAAGAACCTCTAAGAACCTTTTTTCAGCCTCCTTTTCCTTAGGATCTGAATGGTTCTTCTTCATCCTCTTAGCATCCTCATAAACTTTATGTGGAGACAATGCATGTAACTTAAACTTTTTGCCATTAAAAGCAAAAGCATACATGTTCAATCTACCATCATAAATAACATGCTTGTCAAATTGCCAAGGTCTACCTAACAAAATATGACTAGCATGCATAGGAGCTACATCACACAAAATTTCATCTTTGTAGCCGCCAATAGATAAAGAAATCAGAACTTGTTTAGACACATGAATCTCACCACAATCATTTAGCCAAGATAACCTATAGGGATGAGAATGATCAATCATAGGTAAATCTAACTTTCTAACAAGTTCAATACTTGCAACATTAGCACAAGAACCACTATCAATAATTAAAGTGCAAGTTTTGCCTTTTACCAAACAATGGATGTGGAAAATGTTCTCCCTTTGCAAGTTTTCTTCTTCCTCCTTCATGTGTGCACTTAAGGCTTTTCTTACCACAAGAAAGTCCTTATATGCACCCTCTTCATCACTCTTTACCTCCTCAGCTGAGTCTTCTTGGTACTCTTCCTTTGTTGCTTCTTCTTCCTCCTCTTCTGAATAGAATTCATTTGTTTTCTCAAGGTACAACACTTTCTTGGCATTAGGGCAGTCCCTTGCATAATGCCCTCTCCCTCTACATTTAAAACACTCAATCTCCCTTGTCCTTGGAGGGTTTGCGGTTGCCCTGCCTTTGCCTTTGTCATTTTGACCTAGATTTGCACCATTGGTCCTTTGAGTGAAGTGTGGTTTATTTGGCGTGTTAGGGCTGTTTTGGCCGAGTGTGTTTGAACTTGGCCGTGCTCCTCCATTGCCATTAGACCTAGGCTGCACTTTAGAAATAGAAGAAGCATTAGTTCTAAAACCAAATCCACTAGTAGAAGAACGTACCTTTAATTGTCTCTCAATTTTCTCAGCTTTGTGAACCATGGAATTTAGATCAACATAGGTAGTGAGTTCAAGTTGAAACCCAATTTCCTTATTAAGACCTCCCAAAAACCGAGCCATGGTTGCCTCCTCAGTTTCTTCAGTATCAGTTTTTATCAACAAACTTTCTAACTTCTTAAAGTATTCATCCACACTTTTATTTCCTTGAGTTAGGCATTGCAACTTTTGGAACATGGATCTCTCGTAAGATTCTGGAATGAATTTCTTTCTCATCTCATATTTCATCTCATCCCAAGTTCCAATTGTTGGTTGTCTAGTCCTTCTTCTTATACTTTGAGTTTGGTCCCACCAAATCAAGGCATAATCCAAGAACTCTATACTTGCATATCTCACCTTTTGCAACTCAGTATAGTTGGTATAGGAAAAGATCATGTCAACTTTTCTTTCCCACTCAATGTAGGCTTCAGGGTCACTTTTGCCATAAAAGGGTGGAATGTTTATTTTGCTTTTCAAATAATCATCCTCTTGAGGCACATGCCTCCTAGGTTGCATTCGGCCTTGAGGCCTTGGGTATACCTCCTCAACCTCTTCCTCTTCATAGTAATCATTCCATTCCTCCCTAACAGGTTGTTGTCTTATTCCTTGTCTCCTATCTCCTCTACCCCTTGCTCCTCCTTTACCTCCCATGCTTGTGGACCCCTTAGGTTCAGTTCCACGGGATGTTTGGCCTTGGTTTTGAGGTGGGGGCTGTTCTTGGGTAGGAGGTGTGTTGGATGTCATCCTTGCTTCCCACTCATCCATCCTAGATTGCATATTACTAAGCATTTGTGCCATCTTTTCCATTGAAAATTCCACTTTGTCTCCTCCTCCTTGGGTACTGTTTGAGCCATCCATGGCAACCTGAAACGCTTTCACAAACAAAAAAAGAAGAAAACTAACACAAGAAACAAAAGTGAGTTGTTAGTGAAAACAATAAGGAAAACGAAAATCTGTTTGGCCTTTTTTTGTCCTCCCTTGTTTTCTCTCAATTGTTCAAGTGTTTTTCCTTGGCCAATCTTGAGCCAGAACCTCTTAAGGCAAGTCCCAAATTGGCTAACCACAATCTGTTTTGTTTTCTGTCCTTGCAAGCTTCTTTTGCCTTCAAAAACACCAATTGATCAACAAGTGGTAAAACAGTTTCAAGAAGTTTAGAGCACAATTTAAACACACTTAATAACTATGACTCAAAGAAACAAGAAACCAAAAGTGATGTAGTTGGTTGAACCAAAGAATTGCTAGGGGTTGTCCTGGGCAATCTTTAATTAAACCAACTTATGCAATATCAAATGCAAGCTCTTTGATTGATAGTATGAATGTGTATCCAAGGTTGAGAATTGAAGGGTTTATGTGTGTTGTTTTTGGGGTCAAACACACGGTCTTGCTTCTTTTCTTTTTGTTTTTTTTGTCAAATTGGATAGTAGATGCAAAAAGATGGAATTTTTGTACAAAAGGAACTTCTTTTCTCTTCCTTTCTTTTGTGCACTTTTCCTTTCTTTTTTTTTTGAATGTCCAAATCAGCCTTGATGCAACCTTTGTTTGTTTTTGCAAGAATCAGCTGTGTAGGCTTGAATATACTGCTTATATGTAGGAAAGATGATCCCTTTTTGTGCTTGTATGGATGTTTAGTAGAAAACAGATTTTCCTTGGATACCAATACAACCAAAACAAACAAACTTGTATTCAATATCACACAAGCAAATTTAATTAAAAGCTTCGATAACAACAAGGTGTTTGACTCAAAGGTAGCTTCTTTTAGGCCTTGGGCTGATTTTAGATGGAGTTAAATCCTATTCAATGCAAACAACAATGATCCTATGATTAAGTGTGTTGAAGATGAGATCTTTAATGATAGGTGATCAATATTGATGCAAAAGGTGAAGCCTTTTTTTTTTGTGGTTTTCGTTGGACTGAAGAAAAGAACAATCTTTGTTTTTGTTTTGACGAAATGAAGCAAAAGATCAATTTTTTTTTTGACAAGAAACGTTTTTTTTTGGATGATTGAGAATAACAAGAATGACACAAAAAAAATGGATGAATAGATGAAGATTTGAAGACGGGGATGAGAAGAACAAGAATGACGCAAATGACACAAGAAAAGATATTTGAGATGAAGATAAACGAGAGCTCTGATACCACTTGATACGAATATGGTTCGTATGTTGATGTTGTCCCGATCTTTCTTCACTCTCCAAACGTCCCTCAAGCCTTGAATGTGATGGACAATGGTGCCAAGCAACCACCTTCCTTTCAAGCCTCCAAATCCGTTTGGTTATATGTGTTTCAATCCGTCCAATCCAACCAGTCACTCCTAATCCTTGGATTGTGGATCACCAACAAGGAACACACAATCCTTAATTGGGTCTAGCCTTGATTTAGATATGTGTAAACCAAAGGAAAAACACAAACTTTTATTCAAGAAACTCAAGAACAAAAGACAATACAAAACCGTATGGTTTTTAGTCTCAAAGATGAAAATAGTCTAAATACCAAAAGAAATGCTAAGTGATCAATATATTTGATTACAAGTCTTGTTGGTCAATCCTCAAAAACGTCTAGGTGCATTGTGGAGTTCCCATGTTTGCGCCATTTCCTTCCTTGAGATGCAAAATCTGAATTTGTTATTTAAGGTAAGCTTCTCCCTCTTGGCAAATCTATAATTATTGTCTCAATCACCAATTATTGCATTATTAACCATCCTTCTAGAACTTGCCTTGTGTATCCATGTGCCTTCAATACACGCCATTCAGCCTTCCTTGTGACACAAGATCAGATTTCCTAATTTTGGTAACTTTCTCTTACTTGAATTATCTCCTTAAATGCTCCAAATCTTCAATTATGACTCCATAATTCATTCCAATCATCCCAATCTGATTTATGACATTCTAGAAGGTCTCTTAATTGCATTTGATGACAACATGCGGCTGCCACCCTCTCAAGAAGACCGAAAACCCTAATTTGCACAATTGGGCTTGTTTTGGATTTCTTCCTTGCAACTCTTGTAACTATTCTTGTGGACTGATTTTGACAAAACCCAAAACATGAAAGATGCTCTAAATTAAGTCTACTTCAAGGTCCAGCTGGTTCCATGCACGCCCAATCTCACTTGAAAGCCCAAAACCACAAAACAGCCTTGTATGGACAAGCTTGGTCCAAATCTGAGAAGCCCTCCTTTCCAAAGCTCAAGGCGTTTGATCCAAGACCTGTAACACCTACAAAATCACACTCATACACCAAACATAAGTATTCTAAAACAAACTTTAAAAGAATCAAAAGAAAGGGCAACTAAAAGCCACAGAAACGGCACCAACAAGCGGACTGACTATCCTGCCCTCCCACCAACCCTTTAACTTATTTATTGACATTGAAAATCATTGGATAATCAGTTCTTAAGCTCAACAATGAGCACCCATTTAGGAGGAACGTCCATTGGTTCATCTTGCCCATGTTTGGTTAGAAAGGAGCCAACATCAAAACCAAGTTGGAGACAATTAATCCTCTTGGTTTGGCTCCTTGTCAAAGGCCCCTTATGGTTAAGGGCACCTTGTGCAAGCTCCTCATTAGGGGGCTGCTCCTCAGCCTCATCAAAAGGTGTGACAAGATGTGGTGCTTTAATTGTTAAGCTTAAGATATTCATCACGGAAATGTGATTTTCTCCCTTGCATGCGTATAAACGGGCTGTTTTAGTGTTAGGGTATGTATGCACCAAATATACCAAGAATGTATTTTAGTATGAACATGACGTGCATGGCCAAAGGAATGATATATGTATCATTCAAACTGTTTTGAAATGATGTGTAGATGACTTTTAGAATGTGTTAGAACCTGCAAACCCACATGCTAAATGTGTACTTGATGTTTTATAAGGTGTTCAAGCCAAACAACACAAGTTGGGACATTCTAGTAAGGAAAGGTGACAAAATAGGAATTTACTCGAACAGGGCAGATTATTGTGACGTTTTGTAGGACCTGAAAAGGGAATTTAGAAGTATCCAATTTAGCTAATTTTTGGAATAACACTAGCCCTATGTGTATAGTAAATATGAGAGTTGTAATTTCGTTAAAAGGAGTTACGGTTTATTTTTAACGAAATTTTTAGTAAAACTGGTCAAGCTGGAAATTACTGGAATGAACAGATTTTATGTGACATAATGATTGACTTGGAAATGGACCTTAAAAATGTGCATTTGGGCTGATTTTTGGCAGGATGTTAGCCCTATATGTTTGCTAAGTTTATGAGTTGGAATGTTTCAAAAAGGACTTACGGTTTGGTCACAATAATATTCGTAGTAAAATTAGACATTCCAGAATTCAGCATGTACCCGTCTTGGGAAGAAGAATAAGTCACCCCTTTAACGATATTATAATTCCAGCAAAACTTTTATGACAATTACTTAAGACATATGTGAGTGTTTTATGTAAACCGCTTAACTTAGAATGATTATTTTAAGGGGTAATCACCAAAGTTAAGTTGGCATTACTAATCTGGAAATTTTTGCAGAATTGAGGAATTTGCTGTGGGGCTTTGTTTTGTGGGCTTAGACTTAATTATATAGTTTGGGCTTATGATCATTGATTATTGGCATGTCTACAGCATTTTTCCATAGTTGGCTAAATAAAATGAAGCTTATTGGGCTTATAGGAAAGGTAAAAGTAAGGACACCGTACTGCTGAAATTCAGCAGCACCCTGTTTCGTAATTAAATAAATTAAGTGTCTTACACGCCTCGTATCGTCACGAAAATTTTATTACGAATAGAAAAGACACTCTTATGCATATGTATGACCAGAACTCATGATAATGGGCCTAAAACACGAGGTTTTGAGCCCGTGCATATGGAACGAAAATTCTGGAAATTTTTCCAGCCTAAAGAGTAAGTTGTACGTATGTGTATATGTAACGCATCATGTCATGGATTGCATAGTACATGTCATACATTGTATCATCGTCATTTACATGATTTATGGAACTGATTTTATGAGAAAGAAAGATGAAAAAGTGTTTTTCAAGAAAAGTTTCTGTTTTTAAAAAAGAATGCTTTCCACCGGTACCATGTGTTTTCTGGTCAGTAAGGACCCGTTCCAGATCCGGGGTTAACTGATCTGATGATATGGACTGTTCAGGCCTGGAGACAATAGACCTGATATCGACCGTTCAGGCCCGGAGAAAATAGATCTGATAAGTGATGACGTGACCGTTTCGAATCCGGGAATAATAGATTCGAAGAGAAATAAGTGACCGCCTCATATCCGGGAGAATATATCTGAATACTCTCTTGTTTTCTTGACGATGATGTTTTGAATGAAAGAACGAAAGAACTTATATTCATTTTTATCATGATGCATCACACGTACATACTCATGCATGTTGCATAAGATGAGTCATCGAATATAGGTACGTGATACTTAGACTAAGGTGTTATGACTTGTTAGCTCATACGTTATAATCTTTATTGAATGATGATCATTTAATAAGTTATGGGTTGTTACCAGTTATGAACTTTTATAAGTTATGGACTTTGGTAAGTTTTAATCTTTGATAAGTTATGAGCTGATTACTTACGGGTGTTGAATGGAAGGTCGGGTATGTTTCTAAACCGAATTTTGGGTTTTGATTCTTGTATGTACTTTCCTTTTAATTCACGATTATTTATAGTTCACTTGCTGGTAACGTTGTCACTCACCCCTTATTTTTCCTCCTAGAGGCCGCAGGAAATAGAGTGGAATGGATTGAAGACGAACCTAGGGTTCCTTACCCGTAGGAGCGCGGGAGGTGGACGACTTAGAGATTTGAGAAAAGAGTTATGGTTGATGATCTTTTATGACCTGATGTTGGAAACATTTCTTTTGGGATTTCCGTACTTTATGATTGGGTTGTAAAACTATTGATGGTTGCGTAGATTTTTTATTGTAAAAGTTTTTATTCTGCCTCGGTTTTGCTTACTTGTTGACGTGTAAGCATGAAAGTCCACATATTTTATTCTGGACTTGGCGATGTTATGGACTGACGCCTGGTACTCTCCGTAGTGAAGTACGGCGGGCGCACCGTACTCGACGGGCCTAGGGTGCGGGGCGCTACAACAATCCTCTCCCCGCTTAAACCCCTATCCGGCCACCCCCTTAATTATCCCCAGGAATTAATCTCATTTTACTCCTTTTATTTTTCTTTAGCATCATTTCATCTCTTACACAATGTAAGAAAAACCACAATTAAAATTTCATGCATTCTCTTTTCCCCTTCCACTAACCTCAACCCAAATGATTACTCCCCCATTACCCCAAACTCGGACAAGCAAGGATTGAAGACATAAAACTTAACTCCGCAAATTCCATTTCATTTCATCAACTCCTCTCTCTCACTTCAATTCTCTCCACCATACTTCTCTCTCTCTCTCTAAAAATCAAGCTCCCTCACCCTCCAAGCTCCTTCCACCCATGAGCAAACATGGCAAGGAAGAGGTGAATTCCTTCAACTTTCAAGTGAGGAATCAAGTGCCCAAACATAATAAGCATAAGGGTAAACACTTTATCAATCTTGTTCACCTCCTTCTCACTCTCCATTCCACAAAACACTCAACTCAGCTCCCATTTTAGGCTATAACCGAAAGTTCTCCAAGGAGAAAGGAGTTATCCTAGTTGAGCAAATAGGAATGTTCAAGCTATTCAAGGTAAGAATCATCTAGAATTGGTTCTAGTACATTCAATCTCTCATTTATTTCATGAAGAGACTGATTCTTTTCTTGTTCTTGGCCCTTAAGGCGTGTGAACCCAAGCATAGCCAAAGAAGCAATGTTTCTCTTTTAGGTGTAAGATTCAAGGACCTAAGGCAAGTATTCTTCTTAGCTTCTTGAATAACTTTTAAAAATGAGTCTCTTATGTTCATATGAAAAGAACGGATCAGTGCATGCATATAATGAAATGAAGCTTCTATCAGTAAGTTAAGAAAAGTGTGCTTGCATGTTTAGATTGTGCATGCATGTGTTTGTTTCTTGTATAGTTCATGAATATGGTTGATGTGGTCTTTAAATTGGACATGCATGGCCAGAAAATCTTGGGTGGACAGCCCCTAGGGGACGTGTACCACCTAAGGAATGAAGGGCAACATGCATGTCTCATCTTCTATCTAAAATGAAGGCACATGAGTTCACCTTCTAGAAAAGTGTACTAAGAACGTAATTAGAAAATCAACTTCTTAGGTGCATGTAAAGATGACTACTTTTGCCTTAATTGAACATGTTTAGGAGTTCATTTGCATGATGATAATCATAATATAGCATGTTTATGGTAAAACATGAATACTACAATGCATGTTACAAAAGATTTCATCTTTGATAGTATCCTCATACATGCCTCGATTGCCTTCTATGATGGGGTTGTTTTGAGCTTTCATCCAGGCCATGAATTCATCACCATCTTCATGATGTGTATTTTGATGACCATAGTCTTAGAAGGTATAGTTGCATGTATGTTGTTTCTCTATGAACTTGCATGTATAGATGATACTAACATCATCACAATATGAACCTTAAGATGATACTTATGTGAAGTAGTTGCATCACTTGTAGGCAAGCTAAGTCCAAAACACAACCTCATGGTTTGTACACACCCTTGGACATACCTAGTGCACCTTGGGAGGACATTTCTATGGACTTTGTTCTTGGCTTACCTAGATCAAAAGGTGGTAGAGATAGTGTCTTTGTTGTGGTAGACAGATTCTCTAAGATGGCACACTTTATTGCTTGTCACAAAGTAGATGATGCTTCCTACATTGCAAATCTATTCTTTAAAGAAGTTGTTAGGTTGCATGGCATGCCTAAAACAATTGTTAGTGATAGGGACAGTAAATTCTTGAGTCATTTTTGGCGTGTGCTTTGGAGCAAGTTGGGAACTAAGCTTTTGTTTTCCACTACTGCACACCCACAAACAGATGGCCAAACTGAAGTGGTAAATAGGACCTTGTCACAAATGTTGCGTGCCTTAATCCAAAGCAATCTGAAAAATTGGGAAGAATGTTTACCACATATTGAGTTTGCTTACAATAGGGCTGTTCATAGTGGGTCTTTGTATTCCCCTTTTGAAGTTGTCTATGGTTTTCTACCCCACTCCCCACTTGATTTGTTGCCTATTCCAATTGATGAGCGTACTAGCATGGATGGTAAACAACGAGCTGAAATGATCAAAAAGTTGCATGAAAAGGTTAAACTCCAACTTGAAAGAAAGAATAGACAATATGCCAAACAAGCTAACAAGCATAGACGAGATGTTGTGTTTTATCCTGGAGATCTTGTTTGGTTGCATTTAAGGAAGGAACGGTTTCCTAAGGAGAGGAAGTCCAAGCTTATGCCTAGAGGAGATGGACCTTTTAAGGTCATTCAAAAGGTTGGTCCAAATGCTTATGTGCTTGATCTTCCTCAAGACAGGTATGGTTCAGTTTCCAACACCTTCAATGTAAGTGATCTTTCCCCTTTTGAGCATTTTTATCTTGATGATTCGAGGGCGAATCCTTTTGAGGAAGGGGGGATTGATGAGGCTGAGGAGCAGCCCCCTAATGAGGAGCTTGCACAAGGTGCCCTTAACCATAAGGGGCCTTTGACAAGGAGCCAAACTAAGAGGATTAATTATCTTCAAGTTGGTTTTGATGTTGGCTCCTTTCTAACCAAACATGTGCAAGATGAACCAATGAACGTTCCTCCTAAATGGGTGCTCATTGTTGAGCTTAAGAACTGATTATCCAATGATTTTCAATGTCAATAAATAAGTTAAAGGGTTGGTGGGAGGGCAGGATAGTCAGTCCGCTTGTTGGTGCCGTTTCTGTGGCTTTTAGTTGCTCCTTTCTTTTGATTCTTTTAAAGTTTGTTTTAGAATACTTATGTTTGGTGTATGAGTGTGATTTGTAGGTGTTATAGGTCTTGGATCAAACGCCTTGAGCTTTGGAAAGGAAGGCTTCTCAGATTTGGACCAAGCTTGTCCATACAAGGCTGTTTTGTGGTTTTGGGCTTTCAAGTGAGATTGGGCGTGCATGGAACCAGCTGGAACTTGAAGTAGACTTAATTTAGAGCATCTTTCATGTTTTGGGTTTTGTCAAAATCAGTCCACAAAAATAGTTGCAAGAGTTGCAAGGAAGAAGTCCAAAACAAGCCCAATTGTGCAAATTAGGGTTTTCGGTCTTCTTGAGGGTGTGGCAGCCGCATATTATCATCAAATGCAATTAAGAGACCTTCTAGAATGTCATAAATCAGATTGGGATGATTGGAATGAATTATGGAGTCATAATTGAAGATTTGGAGCATTTAAGGAGATAATTCAAGTGAGAGAAAGTTACCAAAATTAGGAAATCTGATCTTGTGTCGCAATGAGTGCTGAATGGCGTGTATTGAAGGCACATGGATACACAAGGCAAGTTCTAGAAGGATGGTTAATGAGGCAATAATTGGTGATTGAGACAATAAGTGTGGATTTGCCAAGAGAGAGAAGCTTACCTAAAATAACAAATCAGATTTGCATCTCAAGGAAGGAAATGGCGCAAACATTGAAGCTCCAAGATGCACCTAGACGTTTTTTTGGGTTGGCCAACAAGACTTGTAATCAAATATATTGATCACTTAGCATTTCTTTTGGTAGCTAGACTATTTTCGCACTTTTGAGACTAAAACCATACGGTTTTTGGTATTGTTTTTGTTCTTGAGTTTCTTGAATAAAAGTTTGTGTTTTTCCTTTGGTTTACACATATTTAAATCAAGGCTAGACCCAATTAAGGATTGTGTGTTCCTTGTTGGTGATCCACAATCCAAGGATTAGGAGTGACTGGTTGGATTGGACGGATTGAAACACATAACAACCAAACGAATTTGGAGGCTTGAACGGAAGGTGGTTGCTTGGCACCATTGTCCATCACATTCAAGGCTTGAGGGACGTTTGGAGAGTGAAGAAAGATCGGGACAACATCAATATACGATACCATATTCGTATCAAGTGGTATCAGAGCTCTCGTTTATCTTCATCTCAAATATCTTTTCTTGTGTCATTTGCGTCATTCTTGTTCTTCTCATCCCCGTCTTCAAATCTTCATCTATTCATCCATTTTTTTTTGTGTCATTCTTGTTCTTCTCAATCATTCAAAAATAAAGGGCTTCATCTTTTGCATCAATATTGATCATCTATCATTAAAGATCTCATCTTCAACACACTTAATCCTAGGATCATTGTTGTTTGCATTGAATAAGATTTAACTCCATCTAAAATCAGCCCAAGGCCTAAAAGAAGATACCTTTGAGTCAAACACCTTGTTGTTATCGAAGCTTTTAATTAAATTTGCTTGTGTGATATTGAATACAAGTTGTTTGTTTTGGTTGTATTGGTATCCAAGGAAAATCTGTTTTCTACTAAACATCCATACAAACACAAAAAGGATCATCTTTCCTACATATAAGCAGTATATTCAAGCATACACAACTGATTCTTGCAAAAACAAACAAAGGTTGCATCAAGGCTGATTTGGACGTCAAAAAAAAAGGAAAAAGAGAAGAAAAGAAAACGTGCACAAAAGCAACAAAAAAAAGTGCACAAAAGAAAGGAAGAGAAAAGAAGTTCCTTTTGTACAAAAATTCCATCTTTTTGCACCTACTATCCAACCCCAAAAACAACACACATAAAGCCTTCAATTCTCAACCTTGGATACACATTCATACTATCAATCAAAGAGCTTGCATTTGATATTGCATAAGTTGGTTTAATTAAAGATTGCCCAGGACAACCCCTAGCAATTCTTTGGTTCAACCAACTACATCACTTTTTGGTTTCTTGTTTCTTTGAATCATAGTTATTAAGAAACTGTGCTCTAAACTTCTTGAAGCTGTTTTACCCCTTGTTGATCAATTGGTGTTTTTGAAGGCAAAAGAAGCTTGCAAGGACAGAAACCAAAGCAGATTGTGGTTAGCCAATTTGGGACCTTCCTTAAGAGGTTCTGGCCCAAGATTGGCCAAGGAAAACACTTGAGCAATTGAGAGAAAACAAGGGACGACAAAAAAGGCCAAACAAATTTTCGTTTTCCTTATTGTTTTCACTAACAACTCACTTTTGTTTCTTGTGTTAGTTTTCTTCTTTTCTTGTTTGTGATAGCGTTTCAGGTTGCCATGGATGGTTCAAACAGTACCCAAGGAGGAGGAGACAAAGTGGAATATTCAATGGAAAAGATTGCACAGATGCTTAGTAATATGCAATCTAGGATGGATGAGTGGGAAGCAAGGATGACATCCAACACACCTTCTACCCAAGAACAGCCCCCACCTCAAAACCAAGGCCAAACATCCCGTGGAACTGAACCTAAGGGGTCCACAAGCATGGGAGGTAGAGGAGGAGCAAGGGGTAGAGGAGATAGGAGGCAAGGAATGAGACAACAACCTGTTAGGGAGGAATGGAATGATTACTATGAAGAGGAAGAGGTTGAGGAGGTATACCCAAGGCCTCAAGGCCGAATGCAACCTAGGAGGCATGTGCCTCAAGAGGATGATTATTTGAAAACCAAAATAAACATTCCACCCTTTTATGGCAAAAGTGACCCTGAAGCCTACATTGAGTGGGAAAGAAAAGTTGACATGATCTTTTCCTATACCAACTATACTGAGTTGCAAAAAGTGAGATATGCAAGTATAGAGTTCTTGGATTATGCCTTGATTTGGTGGGACCAGACTCAAAGTATAAGGAGAAGGACTAGACAACCAACAATTGGAACTTGGGATGACATGAAATATGAGATGAGAAAGAAATTCATTTTAGAATCTTACGAGAGATCCATGTTCCAAAAGTTGCAATGCCTAACTCAAGGAAATAAAAGTGTGGATGAATACTTTAAAGAGTTAGAAAGTTTGTTGATAAAAACCGATACTGAAGAAACTGAGGAGGCAACCATGGCTCGGTTTTTGGGAGGTCTTAATAGGGAGATTGGGTTTCAACTTGAACTCACTACCTATGTTGATCTAACTTCCATGGTTCACAAAGCTGAGAAAATTGAGAGGCAACTAAAGGTACGTTCTTCTACTAGTGGATTTGGTTTTAGAACTAATGCTTCTTCTATTTCTAAAGTGCAGCCTAGGTCTAATGGCAATGGAGGGGCACGGACAAGTTCAAACACATTCGGCCAAAACAGTTCTAACACTCCAAATAAACCACACTTCACTCAAAGGACCAATGGTGCAAATCAAGGTCAAAATGACAAAGGCAAAGGCAAGGCAACCGCAAACCCTCCAAGGACAAGGGAGATTGAGTGTTTTAAATGTAGAGGGAGAGGGCATTATGCAAGGGACTGCCCTAATGCCAAGAAAGTGTTGTACCTTGAGGAAACTAATGAATTCTATTCAGAAGAGGAGAAAGAAGAAGCAACAAAGGAGGAGTACCAAGAGGACTCAGCTGAGGAGGTAAAGAGTGATGAAGAGGGTGCATATAAGGACTTTCTTGTGGTAAGAAAAGCCTTAAGTGCACACATGAAGGAGGAAGAAGAAAACTTGTAAAGGGAGAACATTTTCCACATCCATTGTTTGGTAAAAGGCAAAACTTGCACTTTAATTATTGATAGTGGTTCTTGTGCTAATGTTGCAAGTATTGAACTTGTTAGAAAGTTAGATTTACCTATGATTGATCA
Source organism: Eustoma russellianum (assembly GCA_036186865.1). Classification (NCBI taxonomy): domain Eukaryota; kingdom Viridiplantae; phylum Streptophyta; class Magnoliopsida; order Gentianales; family Gentianaceae; genus Eustoma; species Eustoma russellianum. Next base: position 19,328,305 of record AP025054.1, read on the forward strand.
TCCCCATCCCTATAGGTTATCTTGGCTAAATGATTGTGGTGAGATTCATGTGTCTAAGCAAGTTCTGATTTCTTTATCTATTGGTGGCTACAAAGATGAAATTTTGTGTGATGTAGCTCCTATGCATGCTAGTCATATTTTGTTAGGTAGGCCTTGGCAATTTTGACAAGCATGTTATTTATGATGGTAGATTGAACATGTATGCTTTTACTTTTAATGGCAAAAAGTTTAAGTTACATGCATTGTCTCTACATAAAGTTTATGAGGATGCTAAGAGGATGAAGAAGAACCATTCAGATCCTAAGGAAAAGGAGGCTGAAAAAAGGTTCTTAGAGGTTCTTAAAAAGGAGAGAAGAAGCCTTTTGGAGGCCACAAACTCCTCGGCCAAGGGTACACAACCCACGGCCCAAGTCAATCAACCCTCACCCACGGCTCAAACACTTTCACAAGCATCCACCTCACAAATTTCACATCCACCTAAGAAGCATGCTTTCTTTGCAAAATCTCGTGAAGTTACACATGTATTGTATGATAATAAAACTGTTTTGGTGATGCTTTACAAAGATAGTGTTGAATGCTTGTTTTCTAAGAATGACTTACCATCTACCTTGCCTAGTGGTGTTGTTTCTTTGTTGGAAGAATTTGCAGATTTGTTTCCCGAGGAGGAACCACATGGGTTGCCACCTTTAAGAGGGATTGAGCACCACATTGACTTTATTCCAGGGACTGTCCTACCTAATAGGCCAGCTTATAGGGCCAATCCGGAGGAAACAAAGGAAATACAAAGGCAAGTGGAGGATCTCTTAGCCAAAGAGAAGGTAAGGGAAAGTATGAGCCCAAGTGCAGTTCCAGTCATCCTTGTCCCGAAAAAGGATGGCACTTGGAGGATGTGTACAGATTGTAGGGCCATCAACAAAATCACTGTAAAGTATAGGTATCTCATTCCTAGACTTGATGATATGCTTGATATGTTGCATGGTTCACAATGGTATACGAAAATTGATTTGAAAAGTGGTTATTTTCAAGTGAGAATAAGAGAGGGTGATGAATGGAAAACAGCTTTTAAAACTAAATTTGGATTGTATGAATGGTTAGTTATGCCTTTTGGGTTAACTAATGCACCTAGTACATTCATGAGGCTAATGAATGAAGTTTTGAGAGCTTTTATTGGGAAGTTTGTTGTGGTTTATTTTGATGACATCTTGATCTATTCTAAGTCCTTAGAAGAGCATTTAGATCACATAAGGGCTGTTTTTGAAAAGCTAAGAAAAGAAAAACTTTATGCTAACTTTAAGAAATGTTCTTTTTGTTTGGACAAAGTTGTTTTTCTTGGTTTTGTAATCAGTTCTGCAGGGATTGAAATGGATCAAGACAAGGTGAAATCCATCCTCGAATGGCCTACACCAAAGAGTGTGGGAGAAGTGAGGAGCTTTCATGGTTTGGCAGGTTTTTATAGGCGGTTTGTCAAAGACTTTTCAACCGTCGCCGCACCATTGAATGAGATAGTCAAGAAAGAGGTTGGATTCCATTGGGGGGAAGCCCAACAAAGGGCGTTTGATGAGCTTAAAAGACGTCTCACTACAGCACCTATCTTGAAGTTGCCAAACTTTGATGATACATTTGAGGTAGAGTGTGATGCAAGTGGCGTGGGAATTGGAGCTGTTCTAACCCAAGGTAAGCATCCTATTGCTTATTTTAGTGAGAAGTTGAAAGGTGCTGCATTGAACTATCCTACTTATGATAAGGAGTTGTATGCTTTAGTAAGGTCCTTACAAACTTGGCAACACTACTTGCAACCCAAAGAGTTTGTCATTCATACTGATCATGAAAGTTTGAAGTACCTTAAGAGTCAAGGAAAACTGAATAAGAGGCATGCAAAGTGGGTTGAGTTTATTGAGCAATTTCCTTATGTCATTAAGTATAAGCAAGGAAAAGATAACATAGTTGTTGATGCTTTGTCTAGAAGGTATACTTTGATTACTAAGTTGTCTTCACACTTGCTTGGCTTTGAATTTGTTAAGGAATTGTATAAGGATCATTCTGATTTTGCTTCCATTTATGATGCATGTGTTGATTCTCCTTTTGGTAAATTTTATTTGCATGATGGCTATTTGTTTAAGGAGAAACGATTATGCATTCCTAAGGGATCAATGCGTGAATTGTTGGTTAAGGAAGCACATGGGGGCGGGTTAATGGGACACTTTGGAGTTTTTAAAACTTTAGAAACTTTAAAGGAACATTTCTTTTGGCCTCACATGAAATCAGATGTTGCAAAGGCTTGTAGTAGTTGCATCACTTGTAGGCAAGCTAAGTCCAAAACACAACCTCATGGTTTGTACACACCCTTGGACATACCTAGTGCACCTTGGGAGGACATTTCTATGGACTTTGTTCTTGGCTTACCTAGATCAAAAGGTGGTAGAGATAGTGTCTTTGTTGTGGTAGACAGATTCTCTAAGATGGCACACTTTATTGCTTGTCACAAAGTAGATGATGCTTCCTACATTGCAAATCTATTCTTTAAAGAAGTTGTTAGGTTGCATGGCATGCCTAAAACAATTGTTAGTGATAGGGACAGTAAATTCTTGAGTCATTTTTGGCGTGTGCTTTGGAGCAAGTTGGGAACTAAGCTTTTGTTTTCCACTACTGCACACCCACAAACAGATGGCCAAACTGAAGTGGTAAATAGGACCTTGTCACAAATGTTGCGTGCCTTAATCCAAAGCAATCTGAAAAATTGGGAAGAATGTTTACCACATATTGAGTTTGCTTACAATAGGGCTGTTCATAGTGGGTCTTTGTATTCCCCTTTTGAAGTTGTCTATGGTTTTCTACCCCACTCCCCACTTGATTTGTTGCCTATTCCAATTGATGAGCGTACTAGCATGGATGGTAAACAACGAGCTGAAATGATCAAAAAGTTGCATGAAAAGGTTAAACTCCAACTTGAAAGAAAGAATAGACAATATGCCAAACAAGCTAACAAGCATAGACGAGATGTTGTGTTTTATCCTGGAGATCTTGTTTGGTTGCATTTAAGGAAGGAACGGTTTCCTAAGGAGAGGAAGTCCAAGCTTATGCCTAGAGGAGATGGACATTTTAAGGTCATTCAAAAGGTTGGTCCAAATGCTTATGTGCTTGATCTTCCTCAAGACAGGTATGGTTCAGTTTCCAACACCTTCAATGTAAGTGATCTTTCCCCTTTTGAGCATTTTTATCTTGATGATTCGAGGGCGAATCCTTTTGAGGAAGGGGGGATTGATGAGGCTGAGGAGCAGCCCCCTAATGAGGAGCTTGCACAAGGTGCCCTTAACCATAAGGGGCCTTTGACAAGGAGCCAAACTAAGAGGATTAATTATCTTCAAGTTGGTTTTGATGTTGGCTCCTTTCTAACCAAACATGTGCAAGATGAACCAATGAACGTTCCTCCTAAATGGGTGCTCATTGTTGAGCTTAAGAACTGATTATCCAATGATTTTCAATGTCAATAAATAAGTTAAAGGGTTGGTGGGAGGGCAGGATAGTCAGTCCGCTTGTTGGTGCCGTTTCTGTGGCTTTTAGTGCTCCTTTCTTTTGATTCTTTTAAAGTTTGTTTTAGAATACTTATGTTTGGTGTATGAGTGTGATTTGTAGGTGTTATATGTTGTGATATATTATGTTTGAGTGATTGCAAAATGTATATGTGAGCATATGTGTAATTGTTGTGCAAAATGTATATGTGTGCATATGTGTAATTGTTGTGATTAGAAAATGCATATGTGATATATATATGTGTAACGTTTACATATGAAATTGATTGTGCAAGACATGAACTTATGAGCTAAATGTGAAATTGATTGATTGAATCAAGATTGAACAAGTTTGATTAAGATCATGAGATTGAACTTGGCCAATTCAATCACATATCTTAATCAAGACATGTTCAAACTGATCTTAGATTATATATGCCAATACATGTTGTTCAAACTGATCTTAGAAGATATATATGCCAATACATGTTGATAATATGATCTAACCAAGCCTTGAAGTCACATGACTTACACTATAAGGCAAATTGTTCGGTTTAGTGTTCTATTGCAGGTTTTGGTTCATATCTTGGGAAAATGAACTCCGAATTGAGTCATTCAAAAGCCCACTTGATCCTTATTCAATTTAGAATCTAATTGGCTGAGGAAGAGCATGCTTGGCACGGGTTAAAACTGAATTGACCCGGTGGGAAGCTTATTGACCTATATAAGGGCTATTTTGGTAATTTCACCATTTGGACTTCTCATTCTTATTTGGTCTTCTTCCAACGGACTTATATGATCATATGACACATTTATAAGTCATGTCACACCATGGCAAAAATGAATCTGGAGCAGCACCATGTCTAGGTTCATCCTAGGACAAAGTTCCTATTTTTGTGCTAAGGGGTATTCTGGTCTTTTCACTTGCCAATGGATCTTCCAACATGTTATATATTGCTTATATGATGTTTATATGTGTTTATGTCACATATGGTACGTGCCCTATTTTTATGGAAACGGGCAGCATGGTCTATCAATTGGAATTCTTATGTTATGGTTATCACATCTATGGTTTTCTTGGAATTCTTGGTATTCTTCATATGGTTTTCTATGCTACATGTTGAAGATTATATATTATATGGTGACATACGGATTTGGACGCATATATCATGTTCAAACTTCAGATTTTGAACAAGTCAAGGCAAGATGAATTACATCCTATTTTGGTGCTGATTTTAAGTGATTATCTTGTATATTCTTGGAGATAATGACAACGGCTATTTTGGCTAAAATATGGAGCAAAACTATCTTGATAGCAAACGGCTATATATGTTCAAAATATTGAAGACCAAGTCAAGCTGAATTCTCTCTATCTTTAGCTACATTCCAACGGCCATTTTTGTTCAAAGTTGGAGCAAAAATCTCTCAACCAAGGAAGATAGCTAACGGCTATGTGATTCAAAGTTGAAGACTAATTCAAACTTAAAAAACCTTGGCTGATTTATCTCTATCTTTCACCTCATTCCAACGGCTATTTGATGATCAAAATGAGGAGATAAAATTTGTTCAAAATACATGCCAATTCAGCTATACACATGGCAAGTTATTTACACATGGATATTGCTGATTAGGAGCTGATTTTAAGTGGTCAAATGAAGCTATTTTACATCTCATTCCAACGGCTACAATGGGATAAATATTCAGGTTGGAAGACTATTTCAAAGCATTCAAAAATTCAGATTTATCTTGAAAGTCAAATGCTGAATTTTGGTAGCTAAAAAGGTGCTGAATTTTCTCCTTTTATCCACACTTCAAACGGCTATATTGAGGAGCCTAAAGGCTGATCTCTTGGCTATAAATAGCTCCCAAGGTTGAAGAAGAATGATACACCAACGAAAGCAAAGAAAGCAAGCAAGACATTAGCTCTTTGTCTCCATTCTTCTCTTCTTCTCTTCTCTTCTTGAAGAACACGTTTGTGAAAGCTTTATGATTGTATAGTTCTTCATTTCTTGTCATTTCAACACCTTTCAAACTACATATTGTAAGGGAGAAGCTGGTGTATAAAGCTTACTCCTTAGAGGTGATCAAAAGGTGCAAAGGTGCAAAGGTGAAACATACTAGTGCTGATTTTCAGTTTTGGTGCAGCCTCTTGAAGAAGTTGGTGAAAAGCTTCTTCCTTTGGCTTTGTAAGGTGACTTTGGTGTTTGGTGATTAGTGAAATCCGAGAGAAGGTGTCTCTTGGGACTGGAGTAGGTCACATTGACCGAACCAGGATAATTCCTTGTGTTCTTTACTTATTTCCTGCACTTACTGTTTTCTGCCTGAGAATTACACTAACTTGGCACGTATAATTGAACAAGCAAACAGTCTTAGAATTGCATGAATTTTGGATATATTATACTTCAATGTGTTAGCTTTCATTAGCCGCAAGAATCACTAAATTCTAAGGTGTTTAGCATATTCAAATCGTCTTCACAAAATTGTTGCTACATTCTGTGAACAATTCTGACCAGTGTGCAAAACTTGTTCAATTTGAACAGGCTATCCTTCGAATCTTGGAGTGAGCCTTATATCAAATTAAACTAGACATCTTGAGGTTTAATTTGACATAAGATTCATCAAAATAGCACGGGTAGATTTTGAGATATTGCTGTTTGAAGTTAAGCTAACATTCTGCCTGAAACTGCCAGAATTGCACACTTTTCTTATCTTGCTTATTTGAACGTGCTAACTTGTTTAGAATTGTCTGAAATTTTTATGACATACTATAAACATTCTAAACTTGATCTCTGCCAAGTTTGAGAGCTTGCACAGGTGTATAAGTGGTTCAACCAAAACGTTCAAAGTAGTGAACTGTTTCTGGAATTTTCAGAACCTGAGGTTAAAGAGGCAAAGGGGTCTTCAAACAAGTTTTTGAAGGTAATTATAGTGTAATTTCCGCTAATCCACTATTCACCCCCCCCTCTAGTGGTGCTATACAGGTCCAACAATTGGTATCAGAGCCTGGTTGAGCACCATATTCTTATTTGAGCTGAAAACAGTTTGCAATCCAAGTTGCAAAGTTGCTGGAAATTTTCTGGTTGTCTTATATTCTTCATATTTGGTATCTACAACAAGGTGACACTTTCTTTCCTTCTTATAAGTGTTTTAAACGTTTTCTCACACACTAAGAAGCATGTCTAAGCCACACATGAAAATAGAATTAGAAGGCATGTCCACACAAAGACCACCTCTTTTTGATGGAGAAAACTTTAGTCATTGGAAACTTAGGATGAAATTGTTCTTAATGGCTATTGATATAGACTTGTGGGCTATCATTGAAGATGGACCTTATGTGCCTACTAAGCATGTTATAATTGATGGCTTATCACAAGAAGTTGAGAAATATAGAAAAGATTGGAGTGATGAAGATAAAAAGAAAATGAGTCTTAATGCTAAAGCAATGCAATTATTGTTGAATGGTTTAAGTAGAAGTGAATCTGCCTATGTCTCTTCATGTTTAAGTGCAAAGGATATGTGGAAATGTCTTGAAATGAAGCATGAAGGAACTAATCAAGTAAAGGAATCAAAGATTAACATGTTAATGACTACACTTGAAACATTTCATTTACTGCCTAATGAATCAATTGTTGATATGGATTTAAGGCTTACAAACTTATACAACTCACTTGAATCCCTTGGTAAAACGTTTTTGATGAAAGAAAAAGTGCAAAAAGTTTTGAGAAGTTTGCCAATTGAATGGGATGCCAAAGTTAGTGCCATTGAAGAAAGCAAAGATCTTTCTCAAATAAAACTTGATGAATTGATAGGCTCTTTAAAAGTTTATGAAAACAAGTTGAATATAAGAAAGGCTGAAACTAGTAACAAGTCTAAATCACTTGCATTTGTAACAAATGAACCCGAATCATCTAATCAAGCCGAGTATGAAAGTGATGATGAAAGTGATGAAGAAGACATAATGTTGTTAGCTAGGCGTTTAAGGAAGTTTTTCAAGAAAAGACCAACTAAAAGACAAGTAAAATCAGCTGCCCCTATCAATGTGAAATCTAACAAACAAGATGGTAAATGGTATGATAAAGAACTTAAGTGTTATGAATGTGGCAAACAAGGACACATATCATATGATTGTCCAAACAAGAACAAAAACCGTGACATGGATGAAAAGACAAGGACAAAAACTAGAGTAGAACCTATGCAAAGGAGGAAGAAAGCTCTCAAGGTAAGTTCAAGCACTTGGGATGACACATCTTCATCCGAATCCGAGGAGGAACCTGAAGTTGCACAAACATGTTTGGCTTCAAAGTCTACAAATGAGGTAACATTCGATTCTGACTCTGAATGTGATTTTACTCAAGATGAATTGTTGGATGAATTAGAAAAGTTGCATGATAGATATAAGAAGCTATCCAAGGAGAAGAAAAGAATAGTTGAGGAGAAGAACAAGTTGGAGACGTCTAACTTGAATCTAACTTCTCAACTAGAAGTTCTTCAACTTGAATCATCTAACACTATTAGTTCAATGCAAAATCAGATTAAGGAACTTAAGAACAAACATGAAAATGTGCAATGTGTGCAATGTGTTGATTTCAACGTTTTAAAGTCTAAATTACATGAAATACAAACTGAATTTGAATCATTAAAAGCATGCAACCTAGACTTGAACAAATCTTTAGAACAATTTAAGAATGGTTCCAACATGTTAGACACTCTTATTGCATCTCAAAAGCATGGAAATGACAAACAAGGTCTTGGATATGTTAAAGAAGCTGAATGCACACCTAAGGAAACAACATTTGTATCATCTTCAACCAACATGAAATATAGGCCAAATGCATTTAGTAATGAACCTATTCTGCCCACACCACCTTCATCACAAAGATTGCAAAATGCATCAACATATAGGAAGGTAAATACACCTAGAAAACATGCTTACATGTATACAAGAATGCCTAAACAAAGTAGTATGAAATCTGCTCAAGTTATGCCTTATATGCAACAACATGCTTATGTGAAGAACATGACATACTCTCGGCCTAAATCAGTTTACAATACACGGCCTAAATACAATGCTTATACACGGCCAAGATATAACTCATATACATGGCAACATTCAAATGCATATAGAACTTACAATGCTTATCCAACAAGACATAAATGTGCAGCCCCTTTTCCATCATATTCTATGTATCAAAATCCACTATTTGATCATTATATGAAACATGGTTTTAACATTTCAAAACCAAGAAAGGTTGTTCAAGTTTGGGTACCTAAAGGTACACTAACATGAACTTAACTTGTCTAACCTTGAAAGGACCCAAAATCAAAGGGTACCTAAGTTGTTATTTACATTTGTAGGTACATAACATCAAAGAAAGACAAGTTGCTGGTTATAACAACAAAGGAGATGAAAAGAACAAAACCAATTGGATAGTTGATAGTGGTTGCTCAAGACATATGACGGGCAACAAAGATTTGTTTAGCACACTTAAGAACATTGCAAAAGGTGGCAAAGTTACCTTTGGAGACAACAACCAAGGTCAAATAATTGGCAAAGGCAAGGTTGGTGATCCAAACAAGTTTGAGATCAAAAACGTCCTACTTGTAAGTAACTTAACCTTTGAGCTTTTAAGTGTTTCTCAACTATGTGACAACAACTTGAATGTTCTCTTCTCCTCCACCTCTTGTAAGATAATGGATAAAAACAATCAAGTTGTGTTAAAAGGAAAACGTGAAGGAAACATATATGTGCTTAACATGGATGATATGCTAAGTAGTAACACAAAATGTCTTGTTTCACATGAATCTGATCCTAATCTTTGGCATAGACGTTTAGGACACATAGGTATATCAACCTTAGAAAAACTACACGCTAAAAGTCTTGTTAAAGGATTGCCTAAACTTAACTTGAATGATTTTCAACTATGTGAATCTTGTATCAAAGGCAAACATGTTAGAGAATCCCTTAAGCCTAAAAACGAGGTCACAACATCAAGAATACTAGAACTCTTGCATATAGACTTATTTGGTCCATGTAGAACAAGAAGCTTAGGTGGAAGTTATTATGTATGTGTAATAGTTGATGATTTCTCAAGATATACTTGGACATTGTTTCTTGCTTCAAAAGATGAAAGTGCATCATCTATAGCTAATCTAATTAGACAACTTGAAAATGAACATGAATCACATGTTATTAAGATAAGGAGTGATAGAGGTGGTGAGTTTAAAAATAGTGAATTAATCAAATTCTGTAATGAAAAGGGTATAAAACATGAATTCTCCCCACCAAGAACTCCTCAACTTAATGGTGTAGTTGAAAGAAAGAATAGGACTATTCAAGAAGTAGCAAGAACAATGATGGTAGAAAACAAAGTACCTAAATTCTTATGGGCTGAAGCAGTAAACACTTCAAGTTATATGATCAACAGACTATCAATAAGAAAGAAATTGAACAAAACACCATTTGAAATCTTAAATGGACGACTCCCAAAAGTAAACTATCTAAAAGTCTTTGGTTGTAAATGCTTTGTATTGAACACAAAAGATAACTTAGATAAGTTTGATCCTAAGTCTGATGAACATATATTTGTGGGATATTCAATGAACTCTAAAGCATATAGATGTTATAATGCACAAACAAGAAAGATAGTTGAATCTATACATGTGAAGTTCAATGAAAATGCATATCTTCAAACAAGTAATCAACATGAAATCTATGTACCAAATGATCAAATACTTCATGATGAAGATGAACTTATCCTACCACCCACAAATGATCAAATTGAAACACCAAATCAAACTCTTGAAATGCATGAAGTTCAAACTCCCCCTACACAAGAACATAATGAAGAAAATGTGCCTAACCAACCTATTGAACATCATGAACCTATTGAAGATGCACAACCAAGTAATTGGTGGCAAATAAGAGATAAACAAAAGCATCCTCAAGAACTTATCATAGGAGATGTAAATCAAGGGGTTAGAACACGTAGGCAAATAGATCCTAATGAATATGATCAATGGCATGCACTTATATCCCAAATTGAACCTAAGAATGTGAATGATGCCTTAAACGATGCATATTGGATAGATGCAATGCATGAAGAGTTAAATCAATTTGAAAGAAACAATGTGTGGGATTTAATACCTAAACCCGAGGATAAATCAATCATTGGAACTAAATGGGTGTTTAGGAACAAAATGAATGAACAAGGGGTTGTAGTAAGAAATAAGGCAAGACTTGTAGCTCAAGGATATAATCAAGAAGAGGGTATTGATTACGATGAAACATTTGCCCCCGTAGCAAGATTAGAATCCATACGCCTCTTATTAGCTTTTGCATGTTATAATAACATCAAATTATTCCAAATGGATGTTAAGAGTGCATTCTTAAATGGCTATATCCAAGAAGAAGTTTTTGTTAAACAACCACCAGGCTTTGAAGATCCAAAGAACCCTGATCATGTATATAAACTTAAGAAAGCCTTATATGGTTTGAAACAAGCCCCCCGTGCGTGGTATGAAAGATTTGCCAACTTTTTACTAAGTAACAACTTTCAAAGAGGAACCATAGATAGTACCTTATTCTTGAAAAAGAAAGACAAAGATTTGCTTGTAATACAAATATATGTAGATGACATAATCTTTGGTTCAACTAATCCTAACTTAGTAAAAGACTTTGAAGATTGTATGAAGTCTGAGTTTGAAATGTCCATGGTTGGTGAATTAAATTACTTCTTAGGCTTGCAAATAAAACAAACATCAAATGGTATACATATCAATCAAGCCAAATACATAAGAGATATGATAAAGAAATTCAACTTTGAAAACTTGAAACCATCTCCAACACCAATGTGTACTTCAACAAAATTAGACAAAGATGAAAATGGTGTTGCATTTGATGAAAAACTATATAGGTCTATGATTGGTTCATTGTTATATCTAACTGCTAGTAGACCTGATATTATGTTTGCAGTATGTATGTGTGCAAGATTTCAAAGTATGCCTAAGTTGTCACACTTTAAAGCTGTAAAAAGAATATTTAGATATCTTCAACATACACCAACATTAGGCTTATGGTATGATAGACAATCTAGTCTAAGTCTACATGCATATTCAGATGCAGATTATGGTGGATGTAGAGTAGATAGAAAGAGCACTAGTGGAACATGTCAATTCCTAGGAAACTCACTAATATCTTGGTTTTCAAAGAAACAATCTAGTGTTGCACTCTCTACTACTGAAGCAGAATATATGGCTTTAAGTCTATGTTGTACTCAACTATTATGGATTAAACAACAACTTTCAGACTTTGAAATACAAGTAAATAATATCCCCATCTATTGTGATAGTACAAGTGCTATAAATTTGTCTAAAAACCCTGTACTACACTCTAAGGCAAAGCATATAGAAGTACGTTATCATTTTCTCCGTGATCATGTTAATCTTGGACATATACACATTGAACATGTTAGAACTGATCAACAAGTAGCTGACATATTCACTAAACCCCTTAATCAAGCTATCTTTGAGAGTTTACGTGCAAGACTTGGATTAATTGCTTACACCTGAATAACAGTCTTTTGCATAATTTACAAAATTAAGGGGGAGAAATAAATGTGTATATATATCATGTTAAGGGGAAGATAGATATCATGTTAAGGGGGAGATAACACATTAAGGGGGGGAAGATAGATATCATGTTAAGGGGGAGATAACACATTAAGGGGGAGCAGCTTACACTTGATTTAGATGCTTACTTGATTACACAGATTACAACACTTGATTTAGATGCACACTTGATTTAAATGCTTAATATACACATATGTGGGGTAATTTTGCAAATCATCAAAAGGGGGAGATTGTTGTGATATATTATGTTTGAGTGATTGCAAAATGTATATGTGAGCATATGTGTAATTGTTGTGCAAAATGTATATGTGTGCATATGTGTAATTGTTGTGATTAGAAAATGCATATGTGATATATATATGTGTAACGTTTACATATGAAATTGATTGTGCAAGACATGAACTTATGAGCTAAATGTGAAATTGATTGATTGAATCAAGATTGAACAAGTTTGATTAAGATCATGAGATTGAACTTGGCCAATTCAATCACATATCTTAATCAAGACATGTTCAAACTGATCTTAGATTATATATGCCAATACATGTTGTTCAAACTGATCTTAGAAGATATATATGCCAATACATGTTGATAATATGATCTAACCAAGCCTTGAAGTCACATGACTTACACTATAAGGCAAATTGTTCGGTTTAGTGTTCTATTGCAGGTTTTGGTTCATATCTTGGGCAAATGAACTCCGAATTGAGTCATTCAAAAGCCCACTTGATCCTTATTCAATTTAGAATCTAATTGGCTGAGGAAGAGCATGCTTGGCACGGGTTAAAACTGAATTGACCCGGTGGGAAGCTTATTGACCTATATAAGGGCTATTTTGGTAATTTCACCATTTGGACTTCTCATTCTTATTTGGTCTTCTTCCAACGGACTTATATGATCATATGACACATTTATAAGTCATGTCACACCATGGCAAAAATGAATCTGGAGCAGCACCATGTCTAGGTTCATCCTAGGACAAAGTTCCTATTTTTGTGCTAAGGGGTATTCTGGTCTTTTCACTTGCCAATGGATCTTCCAACATGTTATATATTGCTTATATGATGTTTATATGTGTTTATGTCACATATGGTACGTGCCCTATTTTTATGGAAACGGGCAGCATGGTCTATCAATTGGAATTCTTATGTTATGGTTATCACATCTATGGTTTTCTTGGAATTCTTGGTATTCTTCATATGGTTTTCTATGCTACATGTTGAAGATTATATATTATATGGTGACATACGGATTTGGACGCATATATCATGTTCAAACTTCAGATTTTGAACAAGTCAAGGCAAGATGAATTACATCCTATTTTGGTGCTGATTTTAAGTGATTATCTTGTATATTCTTGGAGATAATGACAACGGCTATTTTGGCTAAAATATGGAGCAAAACTATCTTGATAGCAAACGGCTATATATGTTCAAAATATTGAAGACCAAGTCAAGCTGAATTCTCTCTATCTTTAGCTACATTCCAACGGCCATTTTTGTTCAAAGTTGGAGCAAAAATCTCTCAACCAAGGAAGATAGCTAACGGCTATGTGATTCAAAGTTGAAGACTAATTCAAACTTAAAAAACCTTGGCTGATTTATCTCTATCTTTCACCTCATTCCAACGGCTATTTGATGATCAAAATGAGGAGATAAAATTTGTTCAAAATACATGCCAATTCAGCTATACACATGGCAAGTTATTTACACATGGATATTGCTGATTAGGAGCTGATTTTAAGTGGTCAAATGAAGCTATTTTACATCTCATTCCAACGGCTACAATGGGATAAATATTCAGGTTGGAAGACTATTTCAAAGCATTCAAAAATTCAGATTTATCTTGAAAGTCAAATGCTGAATTTTGGTAGCTAAAAAGGTGCTGAATTTTCTCCTTTTATCCACACTTCAAACGGCTATATTGAGGAGCCTAAAGGCTGATCTCTTGGCTATAAATAGCTCCCAAGGTTGAAGAAGAATGATACACCAACGAAAGCAAAGAAAGCAAGCAAGACATTAGCTCTTTGTCTCCATTCTTCTCTTCTTCTCTTCTCTTCTTGAAGAACACGTTTGTGAAAGCTTTATGATTGTATAGTTCTTCATTTCTTGTCATTTCAACACCTTTCAAACTACATATTGTAAGGGAGAAGCTGGTGTATAAAGCTTACTCCTTAGAGGTGATCAAAAGGTGCAAAGGTGCAAAGGTGAAACATACTAGTGCTGATTTTCAGTTTTGGTGCAGCCTCTTGAAGAAGTTGGTGAAAAGCTTCTTCCTTTGGCTTTGTAAGGTGACTTTGGTGTTTGGTGATTAGTGAAATCCGAGAGAAGGTGTCTCTTGGGACTGGAGTAGGTCACATTGACCGAACCAGGATAATTCCTTGTGTTCTTTACTTATTTCCTGCACTTACTGTTTTCTGCCTGAGAATTACACTAACTTGGCACGTATAATTGAACAAGCAAACAGTCTTAGAATTGCATGAATTTTGGATATATTATACTTCAATGTGTTAGCTTTCATTAGCCGCAAGAATCACTAAATTCTAAGGTGTTTAGCATATTCAAATCGTCTTCACAAAATTGTTGCTACATTCTGTGAACAATTCTGACCAGTGTGCAAAACTTGTTCAATTTGAACAGGCTATCCTTCGAATCTTGGAGTGAGCCTTATATCAAATTAAACTAGACATCTTGAGGTTTAATTTGACATAAGATTCATCAAAATAGCACGGGTAGATTTTGAGATATTGCTGTTTGAAGTTAAGCTAACATTCTGCCTGAAACTGCCAGAATTGCACACTTTTCTTATCTTGCTTATTTGAACGTGCTAACTTGTTTAGAATTGTCTGAAATTTTTATGACATACTATAAACATTCTAAACTTGATCTCTGCCAAGTTTGAGAGCTTGCACAGGTGTATAAGTGGTTCAACCAAAACGTTCAAAGTAGTGAACTGTTTCTGGAATTTTCAGAACCTGAGGTTAAAGAGGCAAAGGGGTCTTCAAACAAGTTTTTGAAGGTAATTATAGTGTAATTTCCGCTAATCCACTATTCACCCCCCCCTCTAGTGGTGCTATACAGGTCCAACATTATAGGTCTTGGATCAAACGCCTTGAGCTTTGGAAAGGAAGGCTTCTCAGATTTGGACCAAGCTTGTCCATACAAGGCTGTTTTGTGGTTTTGGGCTTTCAAGTGAGATTGGGCGTGCATGGAACCAGCTGGAACTTGAAGTAGACTTAATTTAGAGCATCTTTCATGTTTTGGGTTTTGTCAAAATCAGTCCACAAAAATAGTTGCAAGAGTTGCAAGGAAGAAGTCCAAAACAAGCCCAATTGTGCAAATTAGGGTTTTCGGTCTTCTTGAGGGTGTGGCAGCCGCATATTATCATCAAATGCAATTAAGAGACCTTCTAGAATGTCATAAATCAGATTGGGATGATTGGAATGAATTATGGAGTCATTATTGAAGATTTGGAGCATTTAAGGAGATAATTCAAGTGAGAGAAAGTTACCAAAATTAGGAAATCTGATCTTGTGTCACAATGAGGGCTGAATGGCGTGTATTGAAGGCACATGGATACACAAGGCAAGTTCTAGAAGGATGGTTAATGAGGCAATAATTGGTGATTGAGACAATAAGTGTGGATTTGCCAAGAGAGAGAAGCTTACCTAAAATAACAAATCAGATTTGCATCTCAAGGAAGGAAATGGCGCAAACATTGAAGCTCCAAGATGCACCTAGACGTTTTTTTGGGTTGGCCAACAAGACTTGTAATCAAATATATTGATCACTTAGCATTTCTTTTGGTAGCTAGACTATTTTCGCACTTTTGAGAATAAAACCATACGGTTTTTGGTATTGTTTTTGTTCTTGAGTTTCTTGAATAAAAGTTTGTGTTTTTCCTTTGGTGTACACATATTTAAATCAAGGCTAGACCCAATTAAAGATTGTGTGTTCCTTGTTGGTGATCCACAATCCAAGGATTAGGAGTGACTGGTTGGATTGGACGGATTGAAACACATAACAACCAAACGAATTTGGAGGCTTGAACGGAAGGTGGTTGCTTGGCACCATTGTCCATCACATTCAAGGCTTGAGGGACGTTTGGAGAGTGAAGAAAGATCGGGACAACATCAATATACGAACCATATTCGTATCAAGTGTTATGTCAACTCATGTTTTTGTCAAGTTTATGATTACACGAAATCACATGTTTTTCTAAAAGTTTTACAATGCATGCATCACACACATGTTGCATAAGCTCTTAGAACCCTTAAGTCATGACCTCCGGTAACTGTTGACAAGTATGATCAAGCTAGTAAACCTTAAAGACTGTACACAAGAATGATTCAGAATATATGTTAAGGTAAAGATGCTTTAAGAAGTATCTATTTGATCCCTTTTTTTTATGAATGCTAATTATTTACTTGTTCATGTATCTGTTAGATTACTGTATATGTTACTTATGTTAAATTTGTTTGCTATTGTTTTCATGCATGACAGCTATTCTGTGCTTTACTGTACTTGGCTCCACTACCCCAACCTCCATGTATGATCCACTTGACGAATCTAGGCAGAAATACTTGCTAAGCGATTCATTATCGCTCACCCCTTTATTTTACCATGCAGACCCATAGGACCTTGAGCCAAAGTTCATAGAGGATGAGCCTCGAGACTAGGTGTGGAGAGCTGACTAATAGGCAACAGTGGCATCTTTTGTATTCTATGATTCAACTCAGTATTATGAAATTTTGTTTCAGGGATTTACTGATGACACGACTCCGGATGTAATAGGATGTACTGATGTCGATGTTTATTTCTACTTATGTTACTTTGTTTCTGCTAATCGATACATGTTATGACGATTTGTACATGAATTTATCGACGCCTTGTACCACCGTGCCAAGAATCTAGTCCGGGCAGTATGCTATATAGGTTGTATCAGAGCAAGGGTCTAGATCCACACCGGGCAACATAAGATAAACAATGACAAGTACGTAGGCTATGACTTTAGAGTTTAGGAACTGATCTTAGATGAGTGAGCCTTAGAATAAGGTCATTAGAATGATTTACTATGATTTAATCTATAAACATGAACAAAATGTTAGGCTAAAACTTTGATTGACTAGGTAGACTGATGATGTGAAATAACTGTGTCGATAGGATGGCTTGAAGACCACGAGGTAGACCACGTATGGACAGATCAGCACAGTTATCCCCACCACCATCAGCGCCACCCGCTAGGATCTGGTGCCACCCCCACCGGAGCAAGTCCCACCTGCACAGGCGCAGGGTCCCAGAGGTATTCTGCAAGCATTCTTCTACGCTATGATACAGCTAGGGCAGACAGTTGGGAACGCTCGTGCTACACCAGCACAGCCACCGCAGCAGCTCCAACCCAACCAGATGGGCACCAGATACTTCTTCGGAGAACTCAAAGGATGCCGTGTGCCGAGCTTTGAAGGACGGCTAGATCCAGACGAGGCAGAAAAATGGCTGCATGAGGCAGAGAACTACTTCGATTTATTTCAAGCACCAGACGAGGTCAAAGCTCAGATTATCCGCCTGTCTTTGATTGGTGAAGCTAACCAGTGGTGGAAAACGAATATTCAACCATTGGCCACACATGTGGCTTGGGAGAGATTTGTCGACGATTTCCGGAAGTTTTATATTCCACCCTCAGTGACCATCAGAAAAATTAGTGAGTTTGAACCTTTGAAACAAGAAGTTTGTATGATTGTTTCCGAATATGCAAACCGTTTCACGGCTCTAGGCTGATACGTTCCGTCTGTGATGGCAGATAAAAGACTTAAAATGATCAATTTTGAATAGGGATTAAGCTCAAAGATCTGAACCTAGATCTTGAACACAAACCCAACCAATTTCGGCCAATTGTTGGACGCATGCTGCCGGGTTGAACATGATATCACCTGAAGAGATGAAGAGACCAGAGGTAAGAGCCCTCGAGAAATAACAGGTGGATGGTCCGAGCAGCGGACAAAATTTCAGAAGAAAACAGGAGGACGACCACAACCTCAACAGCAGGCCGGACAAAGACAATTTCCGCTGCAGCAACAGCAAAATCAAGCACGGCCAGCCTTTCCCAAATGCTAAAATTGCCAGACAAACCACCCTGGGGAATATCGGAACATGTTTTGGGTGTGACAAGACATGGCATATGACCAGAGAGTGCCCCAAGAGGCAGAAGCAGCAGCAGCAGCAAGAAGGACTGGATCATTGCGTACGCATCCCAACAGCTTAAACCATATGAACTGAATTACCCGGTGCACGATCTGGAATTGGCTGATGTGGTGTTTGCCCAATTTTTGGAGACATTATCTATATGGGGAACGGTGTGAGGTGTATACCGATCACAAGAGTTTGAAATACTTGTTCACCCAGAAGGAGTTAAAATGTGAAAACGAGATGGCTTGAGCTGATTAAGGATTATGATTTGGCTATTCATTACCATCCGGGAAAGGCAAATAGAGTGGCTGATGCACTGAGCTGAAAATCCAGCCATGCAAGACTGACACCTCTAGAGCGAGACATGGTTGAATTCTAGTTAGACATGGTCGAGTGATGAGCCCACGATGGGGTCAACGCAACATATTTTCATGTATCATTTATTGTCACATGTTAGTTCTGTAAGACATGGCATATCACTGTTAACTCCGCACACACTAGTGCTACTTCTTATGTCTTATAGTCTTAACTAACCCTTCGGACATGTCATGTATGTTGTGTATCTTGTGTTTGTTGGTTGGTTAACCTTGTATTAGGATAGTTTGTGTTGTATTATTGCCTTGTCTTTCAGGTACACGTTCTTAGCTTGAAAATGCAATTAGAACCTGAATTTTTGTCCAAGCAAGGAGGTGATAAGCAAGTAGCTTACAAGCAAGGAGGTGACAAGCACCCATGTCAAATCTGAATTTGTTCCTCACGTTAAGCATGGAGAGACAAGCTGCTCAAGCTTTAACCAATAGAAAGGAGTCTTGTAAATGCTTAAACCAATCACAAACAAGTGAAGAAAATTCAGCAAGCTGCACAAACTTGGATCCAATCAAATTCAATGAAGAAATCGGCTGGTTTGTAGTTAATTCCTTTGAAAATTCAAAGCCTCATTTACAACCAATCAAGGCCAAGATCAAAGCTAGCTGCTCAATGTATAAACCAATTAAATTATGGCTTAAGTCAAGCAAAGAAGAAAGGGGAAGCAACCAGCTTCTTGCAACCGAAAGTTGCTCAAACAAGTTTCAAAGCAAGCATGTCATTTTACTCTTGTACTTTGTACATTAAAACTTATACCTATGTCATTTTTCGTTTGCTATAAATAGATAGGAAGCTGAATGTACAAAAAGAATAATACACAACTATTTTCAAACACATTTCAATCAAATATCCTTTAAGGAGTTCTCAACTTATGCTAGTTGAAGTTTAAGACCACTTAACGGTTTTCTTTCAAGTTCCTAGCCTAGAACTTGTTAGTATTTGCTTCATCTTTTGGTTTACAGCATCTTAGAGTCTCAGTGAGGTTTTAGATGTGTTGGAATACCAAAGAGGAAGAGGTGTTGGTATAAATTGAGCCAAGAACAAACGGTTACAGTTCAAGGGGTGTCATTATGATGTTCTTTGCCATAGCTGTGGTTCAAATCAGTTTGGAGTAGGAGACAAAGTCCTTGGCAGCGTTTTCTAGCCTTCGTTTGGCTCATCAATTGGTATCAGAGCTTTGGTTAGTCTTCTATTCATGTTTACATTGCTTAAACTTGCATATGCATGATGCTGCCCAAAACCGTTTGCTAAACTGTTTTGTTGTTCATTTAGAATCTGTTTATTTAGATAGTTAGTTCATGTTTTAAAGTGTTTATTAGTTGGTTTACAATAGTTTGGTAAATTAGTTTTAAGTAGCAAAACCAAAAACCACCACAAAAAGAACTTAGACTAGACTTAAGTGTGTTAGAATCTGTTTGTGTAATCTAGTTAAAAACCGTGTGTAACCTGATTGTTCTTGTTCAATCTAGCTTAGATAATGTTCATTAGACCCTAATCTAGGAGTTTAAATGGTAGTTTAGTTAAGTCCTTAAAACAGAAAACTTGAACACAAAATTAGAATAGTTGATAGTTTAGTTTGTAATCAAGTTGTTAAATTCTGATTTTAGTAGTTGTGTGCAATCTGTTTTAGACGTTTTAGTTGCTGCCTTATTTAGCTTAGTTAGACTAGTTTACAACATAGTTTAAAGGTTTAGTTGGTTGTTTAGTTTAGAACAAGAAATCTGAAAACTAAAGAACAAAACAAGTAGTTTTAGTTAACTATGTATGCTGCCTAGTTTCTAGTTGATATACGTGTTAAATAGACTTGCATCTAGGATCATCTAGTTTAGAAACTAATTTCATCATACAAACGAAAACCAAAACAAAAACAAGAAGAATAGATAACTTAAAAACAAAACAAAACAAGTTAGCTAGTTTGCATCAAAACTGATTTCCATTAGTTGTTAGTAATCAGCCTTTATAAATTGCATTTAGAAACAACTAAGTTGCATTTAGCTATCTTAAGATTAGTTAGATCATTTGCATCAAAAACAGAAAATTGCCAAAACCGTGTGTTTAGAACAAGTTTTTAAAGCTCATTTGAAATCTTTGAATGCTATTTGTTTAAACTTGTTGAATTTGATTTCACCACCCCCGTTACACCTTAAGTCATTGTTTGGTACAAACTTGATTGAATCTTTTAATTGAAACATTATTGACTTGAGATTTGTTAAAAGTGAAGTAAATTTGTAAGAAACAAGATTTGATTTCAAATTTTAACGTTGGCTTTACGATTATCTTTACTTGGGATTGATTCAATTGTTTAAAGACTTTATTGGACTTAAGTTCTTACTTAGGATCACTTTGTCTATATTTATCCCTACACTGTTAAATTGCCGACCCTGTTATCATCTTGTTGTCTTTACACTTCTTCAACTTGCATTGAACTTTCATCTATATTTGGTTGTTAAATTTGTGAAACAGTTATCATATCATTAGTGTTCTTCCGTGTTGTTCAAAGAACGTTTCACAAAAGCCACACCAAAACTTGTGCAAGTAAAACCAAAGAAAAAGAAGCCATGAGCAATGTCTCATAAAGGCAAGTGAGCAGTAGACTCACAAAACAGACAAAGCCAATCCAAAGGAAAATAATTAGGCTTGTTTGTGAAAGAAACTGAGAGAAAAGTCATTTTTAACGTCAAAAAGCAAGAGACAAGACGTATGAGTGATTTGCACAAGAAGTGAGATATAGCCATCCAAAGTTCACAAAAGGTGAATTGTGCAAAACCAAAAGCAAATACTTACACCAAAAGTGTTGACTGTTGTAAAAGGTTCCTCGAACAAACCCTTGTTGAACACTTGTGTGTATGTACTGTCTTTCACTTTATTTACAATTGAATGTGCATTAAAGTTTAAAGTAAGTTAAAGGATTGTTCTGTACAAACCCTTAGCTTTCTTTGATTCAGCCAAAAACATCACTTGACTTCTATTTTTCTTTGAATCTTAGATAGTCCAAGATTGTTGTTTACTCAATTGTCAATTTGAAGTAGAAATTTACGTTTTGTTAAAGTTATAGTTTGATCTTGCTTGTATTCTGACTTATTTATCTCATTGTTTTACCATCTTGGTTGATTGTTTTGATTAAACATGATTCTAAAAACCATTTGGGGAGTTGAATGCCATAGGAGAGACTATGATGAACTGGAAAAACGTATGAACTCCTTTGGTCGTACGAATGGTTTATGGGTTGGATATTGGGAATGTAAAACTCCTAGGTGTTGTGATATATCATGTTTGAATGATTGCAAAATGCATATGTGAGCATGTATGTGTGTGTAACGTTTAAAGTATATGTGTGCATGAGATTGAATTTATGAGCTAAATGTGAAATTGATTGAATGAATCAAGATTGAACAAGTTTGATTAAGATCATGAGATTGAACTTGGCCAATTCAATCACATGTCTAAATCAAGATATGTTCAAACTGATCTTAGATGATATATATGCCAATACATGTTAATTATATGATCTAACCAAGCCTTGAAGTCACATGACTTACAATATAAGGCAAATTGCTCGGTTTAGTATCCTATTGCAGGTTTTGGTTCATATCTTGAGCAAATGAACTCCAAATTGAGTGATTCAAAAGCCCACATGATCCTTATTCAATTTAGAATCTAATTGGCTGAGGAAAAGCATGCTTGACACGGATAAAAACTGACTTGACACGGTGGTGAAGCTTATTGATCTTTATAAGGGTTATTTTGGTAATTTCACCATTTGGACTTCTCATTCTTATTTGGTCTTCTTCCAACGGATTTATATGATCATATGACACATTTATAAGTCATGTCACATCATGGCAAAAATGAATCTGGAGCAGCACCATGTCTAGGTTCATCCTAGGACAAAATTCCTATTTTTGTGCTAAGGGGTATTCTGGTCTCTTCACTTGCCAATGGATCTTCTAACGTGTTATATATTGTTTATATGATGTTTATATGTGTTTATGTCACATATAGTACATGTCCTATATTTATGGAAACGGGCAGCATGGAAACGGGCAGCATGGTATATCATTTGGGATTCTTATATTATGGTTTTCTTGGAATTCTTGGCATTCTTCATATGGTATTCTATGCTACATGTTGAAGACATAAATGGCTATATATTATATGTGTGCAAACGGATATTGGCGCACAAATCATGTTCAAATTTTCAGCTTTTGAACAAGTCAAGGCAAGTTGAAACAAATCCTATTTTGGTGCTGATTTCAAATGACTATTCTTGCATATATTGTGAGCTGTTTACAATGGTTATCTTGGCTCAAAAATGGAGCAAAATTTCGTATGCTATATGGTCAAGATTCAGGTTATAATGTGTGACAAAAAAACAAGTCCTACAATGTAGCAAATTTGAAGCAAAAGTCTCTCAACCAATGCCATATGCAACGGCTATATTGAAGACCAATTCAAACAGCTGATTTCTCTCTATCTTTGAACTACTCTCCAATGCTTATGGTGGGCATGATTCTAGGCCATTCCAACGTCCATTTAACATTCAAAATGAGGAGCCAAATTTGTTCAAAACACACGCCAATTCAGCTGCACACATGGCAAGTTATTCACACATGGACATTGCTGATTGGGAGCTGCCTCTTAAACGTTCAAATGAAGCCATTTTCCACCTCAGCTTCAACGTCTAAAAAGGCATAAGATGAAGGATAAAAGTTCGATTGGAAGACCAATTCAAAGCAACAAAAGATCAGCTTCATTTTGTTAATCACACATGCTGAATTTGGATAGCTAGAAAAGTGCTGAAATCTCTCCATTCCTCAACCAGCTTCAACGTCTACTTAGAGGAGCCTTTAGGCTGTCCTCTTGGCTATAAATAGCTCCAAAGGTGAAGAGTAAAAAAGCACCAACGAAAAACAAAAGAAAAGCAAGCAAGACATTCAGCTCTTTGTCTCCATTCTTCTCTTCTATTCTTCTATATTGAAGAACACATTTGCAGCAAGCTTTATGATTGTATAGTTCTTCATTTCTTGTCATTTCAACACCTTTAAACGACATATTTTGTAAGGGAGAAGCTGGTGTATAAAGCTTACTCCTTAGAGGTGAGCAAAAGGTGCAAAGGTGCAAAGGTGAAACAAACTAGTTGCTGTTTTTCAGTTTTGGTGAAGTCTCTTGAAGAAGTTGGTGAAAAGCTTCTTCCTTTGGCTTTGTAAGGTGATATTGGTGTTTGGTGTTTAGTGAAATCCAAGAGAAGGTGTCTCTTGGGACTGGAGTAGGTCACATTGACCGAACCAGGATAATTCCTTGTGTTCTTTACTTATTTCCTGCACTTACTGTTTTCTGCCTGAGAATTACACTAACTTGGCACGCATAATTGAACAAGCAAACAGTCTTAGAATTGCATGAATTTTGGATATATTATACTTCAATGTGTTAGCTTTCATTAGCCGCAAGAATCACTAAATTCTAAGGAGTTTAGCATATTCAAATCGTCTTCACAAAATTGTTGCTACATTCTGTGAACAATTCTGACCAGTGTGCAAAACTTGTTCAATTTGAATAGGTTATTCTACGAATCTTGAAGTGAGCCTTATATCAAATTAAACTAGACATCGTAAGGTTTAATTTGACATAAGATTCATCAAAATAGCACGGGTAGATTTTGAGATATCATCGTTTGAAGTTAAGCTAACATTCTGCCTGAAACTGCCAGAATTGCACACTTTACTTTTCTTGCTTATTTGAACGTGCTAACTTGCTTGGAATTGATTGAATTTTTTATGACATACTATAAACATCCTAAACTTGATCTCTGCCAAGTTTGAGAGCTTGCACAGGTGTATAAGTGGTTCAACCAAAACACTCAAAACAGTGAACTGTTTCTGGAAATTCCAGAACCTGAGGCTAAAGAGGCAAAGGGGTCTTCAAACAACTTTTTGAAGGTAATTGTAGTGTAATTTCCGCTAACCCACTATTCACCCCCCCCCTCTAGTGGTGCTATACAGGTCCAACAAGTGGTATCAGAGCAAGGTTGAGCACCATATTCTTATTTGAGCTGAAAACAGTTTACACTCCAAGTTGCAAAGTTGCTGGAAATTTTCTGGTTTTCTTATATTCTTCATATTTGGTATCTACAACAAGGTGACACTTTCTTTCCTTCTTATAAGTGTTTTAAACGTTTTCTCACACACTAAGAAGCATGTCTAAGTCACACATGAAAATAGAATTAGAAGGCATGTCCACACAAAGACCACCTCTTTTTGATGGAGAAAACTTTAGTCATTGGAAACTTAGGATGAAATTGTTCTTAATGGCTATTGACATAGACTTGTGGTCCATCATTGAAGATGGACCTTATGTGCCTACTAAGCATGTTATAATTGATGGCTTATCACAAGAAGTTGAGAAATATAGAAAAGATTGGAGTGATGAAGATAAAAAGAAAATGAGTCTTAATGCTAAAGCAATGCAATTATTGTTGAATGGTTTAAGTAGGAGTGAATCTGCCTATGTCTCTTCATGTTTAAGTGCAAAGGATATGTGGAAATGTCTTGAAATGAAGCATGAAGGAACTAATCAAGTAAAGGAATCAAAGATTAACATGTTAATGACTACACTTGAATCATTCCATTTACTGCCTAATGAATCAATTGTTGATATGGATTTAAGGCTTACAAACTTATACAACTCACTTGAATCCCTTGGTAAAACGTTTTTGATGAAAGAAAAAGTGCAAAAAGTTTTGAGAAGTTTGCCAATTGAATGGGATGCCAAAGTTAGTGCCATTGAAGAAAGCAAAGATCTTTCTCAAATAAAACTTGATGAATTGATAGGCTCTTTAAAAGTTTATGAAAACAAGTTGAATATAAGAAAGGCTGAAACTAGTAACAAGTCTAAATCACTTGCATTTGTAACAAATGAACCCGAATCATCTAATCAAGCCGAGTATGAAAGTGATGATGAAAGTGATGAAGAAGACATAATGTTGTTAGCTAGGCGTTTAAGGAAGTTTTTCAAGAAAAGACCAACTAAAAGACAAGCAAAATCAGCTGCCCCTATCAATGTGAAATCTAACAAACAAGATGGTAAATGGTATGATAAAGAACTTAAGTGTTATGAATGTGGCAAACAAGGACACATCTCATATGATTGTCCAAACAAGAACCGTGACATGGATGAAAAGACAAGGACAAAAACTAGAGTAGAACCTATGCAAAGGAGGAAGAAAGCTCTCAAGGCAAGTTCAAGCACTTGGGATGACACATCTTCATCCGAATCCGAGGAAGAACCTGAAGTTGCACAAACATGTTTGGCTTCAAAGTCTACAAATGAGGTAACATTCGATTCTGACTCTGAATGTGATTTTACTCAAGATGAATTGTTGGATGAATTAGAAAAGTTGCATGATAGATATAAGAAGCTATCCAAGGAGAAGAAAAGAATAGTTGAGGAGAAGAACAAGTTGGAGACGTCTAACTTGAATCTAACTTCTCAACTAGAAGTTCTTCAACTTGAATCATCTAACACTATTAGTTCAATGCAAAATCAGATTAAGGAACTTAAGAACAAACATGAAAATGTGCAATGTGTGCAATGTGTTGATTACAACGTTTTAAAATCTAAATTACATGAAATACAAACTGAATTTGAATCATTAAAAGCATGCAACCTAGACTTGAACAAATCTTTAGAACAATTTAAGAATGGTTCCAACATGTTAGACACTCTTATTGCATCTCAAAAGCATGGAAATGACAAACAAGGTCTTGGATATGTTAAAGAAGCTGAATACACACCTAAGGAAACAACATTTGTATCATCTTCAACCAACATGAAATATAGGCCAAATGCATTTAGAAATGAACCTATTCTGCCCACACCACCTTCATCACAAAGATTGCAAAATGCATCAACATATAGGAAGATAAATACACCTAGAAACCATGCTTACATGTATACAAGAATGCCTAAACAAAGTAGTATGCAATCTGCTCAAGTTATGCCTTATATGCAACAACATGCTTATGTGAAGAACATGACATACTCTCGGCCTAAATCAGTTTACAACACACGGCCTAGAAACTATGATAACTCACGGCCAAGATATAACTCATATACATGGCAACATTCAAATGCATATAGAACTTACAATGCTTATCCAACTAGACATAAATGTGCAGCCCCTTTTCCATCATATTCTATGTATCAAAATCCACTATTTGATCATTATATGCAACATGATTTTAACATTTCAAAACCAAGAAAGGTTGTTCAAGTTTGGGTACCTAAAGGTACACTAACATGAACTTAACTTGTCTAACCTTGAAAGGACCCAAAATCAAAGGGTACCTAAGTTGTTATTTACATTTGTAGGTACATAACATCAAAGAAAGACAAGTTGCTGGTTATAACAACAAAGAAGATGAAAAGAACAAAACCAATTGGATAGTTGATAGTGGTTGCTCAAGACATATGACGGGCAACAAAAATTTGTTTAGCACACTTAAGAACGTTGCAAAAGGTGGCAAAGTTACCTTTGGAGACAACAACCAAGGCCAAATAATTGGCAAAGGCAAGGTTGGTGATCCAAACAAGTTTGAGATCAAAAACGTCCTACTTGTAAGTAACTTAACCTTTGAGCTTTTAAGTGTTTCTCAACTATGTGACAACAACTTGAATGTTCTCTTCTCCTCCACTTCTTGTAAGATAATGGATAAAAACAATCAAGTTGTGTTAAAAGGAAAACGTGAAGGAAACATATATGTGCTTAACATGGATGATATGCTAAGTAGTAACACAAAATGTCTTGTTTCATATGAATCTGATCCCAATCTTTGGCATAGACGTTTAGGACACATTGGTATATCAACCTTAGAAAAACTACACGCTAAAAGTCTTGTTAAAGGATTGCCTAAACTTAACTTGAATGATTTTCAACTATGTGAATCTTGTATCAAAGGCAAACATGTTAGAGAATCCCTTAAGCCTAAAACCGAGGTCACAACATCAAGAATACTAGAACTCTTGCATATAGACTTATTTGGTCCATGTAGAACAAGAAGCTTAGGTGGAAGTTATTATGTATGTGTAATAGTTGATGATTTCTCAAGATATACTTGGACATTGTTTCTTGCTTCAAAAGATGAAAGTGCATCATCTATAACTAATCTAATTAGACAACTTGAAAATGAACATGAATCACATGTTATTAAGATAAGGAGTGATAGAGGTGGTGAGTTTAAAGATAGTGAATTAATCAAATTCTGTAATGAAAAGGGTATAAAACATGAATTCTCCCCACCAAGAACTCCTCAACTTAATGGTGTAGTTGAAAGAAAGAATAGGACTATTCAAGAAGTAGCAAGAACAATGATGGTAGAAAACAAAGTACCTAAATTCTTATGGGCTGAAGCAGTAAACACTTCAAGTTATATGATCAACAGACTATCAATAAGAAAGAAATTGAACAAAACACCATTTGAAATCTTAAATGGACGACTCCCAAAAGTAAACTATCTAAAAGTCTTTGGTTGTAAATGCTTTGTATTGAACACAAAAGATAACTTAGATAAGTTTGATCCTAAGTCTGATGAACATATATTTGTGGGATATTCAATGAACTCTAAAGCATATAGATGTTATGATACACAAACAAGAAAGATAGTTGAATCTATACATGTGAAGTTCAATGAAAATGCATATCTCCAAACAAGTAATCAACATGAAATCTATGTACCAAATGATCAAATACTTCATGATGAAGATGAACTTATCCTACCACCTACAAATGATCAAATTGAAACACCAAATCAAACTCTTGAAATGCATGAAGTTCAAACTCCCCCTACACAAGAACATAATGAAGAAAATGTGCCTAACCAACCTATTGAACATCATGAACCTATTGAAGATGCACAACCAAGTAATTGGTGGCAAATAAGAGATAAACAAAAGCATCCTCAAGAACTTATCATAGGAGATGTAAATCAAGGGGTTAGAACACGTAGGCAAATAGATCCTAATGAATATGATCAATGGCATGCACTTATATCCCAAATTGAACCTAAGAATGTGAATGATGCCTTAAACGATGCATATTGGATAGATGCAATGCATGAAGAGTTAAACCAATTTGAAAGAAACAATGTGTGGGATTTAGTACCTAAACCCGAGGATAAATCAATCATTGGAACTAAATGGGTGTTTAGGAACAAAATGAATGAACAAGGGGTTGTAGTAAGAAATAAGGCAAGACTTGTAGCTCAAGGATATAATCAAGAAGAGGGTATTGATTACGATGAAACATTTGCCCCCGTAGCAAGATTAGAATCCATACGCCTCTTATTAGCTTTTGCATGTTATAATAACATCAAACTATTTCAAATGGATGTTAAGAGTGCATTCTTAAATGGCTATATCCAAGAAGAAGTTTTTGTTAAACAACCACCAGGCTTTGAAGATCCAAAGAACCCTAATCATGTATATAAACTTAAGAAAGCCTTATATGGTTTGAAACAAGCCCCCCGTTCATGGTATGAAAGATTTGCCAACTTTTTACTAAGTAACAATTTTCAAAGAGGAACCATAGATAGTACCTTATTCTTGAAAAAGAAAGACAAAGATTTGCTTGTAATACAAATATATGTAGATGACATAATCTTTGGTTCAACTAATCCTAACTTAGTAAAAGACTTTGAAGATTGTATGAAGTCTGAGTTTGAAATGTCTATGGTTGGTGAATTAAACTATTTCTTAGGCTTGCAAATAAAACAAACATCAAGTGGTATACATATCAATCAAGCCAAATACATAAGAGATATGATAAAGAAATTTAACTTTGAAAACTTGAAACCATCTCCAACACCAATGTGTACTTCAACAAAATTAGACAAAGATGAAAATGGTGTTGCATTTGATGAAAAACTATATAGGTCTATGATTGGTTCATTGCTATATCTAACTGCTAGTAGACCTGATATTATGTTTGCAGTATGTATGTGTGCGAGATTTCAAAGTATGCCTAAGTTGTCACACTTTAAAGCTATAAAAAGAATATTTAGATATCTTCAACATACACCAACATTAGGCTTATGGTATGATAGACAATCTAGTCTAAGTCTACATGCATATTCAGATGCAGATTTTGGTGGATGTAGAGTAGATAGAAAGAGCACTAGTGGAACATGTCAATTCCTAGGAAACTCACTAATATCTTGGTTTTCAAAGAAACAATCTAGTGTTGCACTTTCTACTACTGAAGCAGAATATATGGCTTTAAGTCTATGTTGTACTCAACTATTATGGATTAAACAACAACTTTCAGACTTTGAAATACAAATAAATAATATCCCCATCTATTGTGATAGTACAAGTGCTATAAATTTGTCTAAAAACCCTGTACTACACTCTAAGGCAAAGCATATAGAAGTACGTTATCATTTTCTCCGTGATCATGTTAATCTTGGACATATACACATTGAACATGTTAGAACTGATCAACAAGTAGCTGACATATTCACTAAACCCCTTAATCAAGCTATCTTTGAGAATTTACGTGCAAGACTTGGATTAATTGCTTACAACTGACTACTACACCATGCACATATTATGTGGAATAGCAATCCTGTCTAGATCATTCTGAATATTGCTGCATCGGTTCAGTCTTTTGCATAATTTACAAAATTAAGGGGGAGAGAGAAAAAAGATATATGTATATATGTATGTATATCATGTTAAGGGGGAGATAACACATTAAGGGGGAGATTAGGTCAAGGGGGAGATAACACATTAAGGGGGAGATTAGGGAACGTTATGAGCTTACAAAACGTTATAATGCATGACTTAAAGAAAGAAATAGTTAAACTTGTCACACACTTGATTTAGATGCTTAATATACACATATGTGGGGTAATTTTGCAAATCATCAAAAGGGGGAGATTGTTGTGATATATCATGTTTGAATGATTGCAAAATGCATATGTGAGCATGTATGTGTGTGTAACGTTTAAAGTATATGTGTGCATGAGATTGAATTTATGAGCTAAATGTGAAATTGATTGAATGAATCAAGATTGAACAAGTTTGATTAAGATCATGAGATTGAACTTGGCCAATTCAATCACATGTCTAAATCAAGATATGTTCAAACTGATCTTAGATGATATATATGCCAATACATGTTAATTATATGATCTAACCAAGCCTTGAAGTCACATGACTTACAATATAAGGCAAATTGCTCGGTTTAGTATCCTATTGCAGGTTTTGGTTCATATCTTGAGCAAATGAACTCCAAATTGAGTGATTCAAAAGCCCACATGATCCTTATTCAATTTAGAATCTAATTGGCTGAGGAAAAGCATGCTTGACACGGATAAAAACTGACTTGACACGGTGGTGAAGCTTATTGATCTTTATAAGGGTTATTTTGGTAATTTCACCATTTGGACTTCTCATTCTTATTTGGTCTTCTTCCAACGGATTTATATGATCATATGACACATTTATAAGTCATGTCACATCATGGCAAAAATGAATCTGGAGCAGCACCATGTCTAGGTTCATCCTAGGACAAAATTCCTATTTTTGTGCTAAGGGGTATTCTGGTCTCTTCACTTGCCAATGGATCTTCTAACGTGTTATATATTGTTTATATGATGTTTATATGTGTTTATGTCACATATAGTACATGTCCTATATTTATGGAAACGGGCAGCATGGAAACGGGCAGCATGGTATATCATTTGGGATTCTTATATTATGGTTTTCTTGGAATTCTTGGCATTCTTCATATGGTATTCTATGCTACATGTTGAAGACATAAATGGCTATATATTATATGTGTGCAAACGGATATTGGCGCACAAATCATGTTCAAATGTTCAGCTTTTGAACAAGTCAAGGCAAGTTGAAACAAATCCTATTTTGGTGCTGATTTCAAATGACTATTCTTGCATATATTGTGAGCTGTTTACAATGGTTATCTTGGCTCAAAAATGGAGCAAAATTTCGTATGCTATATGGTCAAGATTCAGGTTATAATGTGTGACAAAAAAACAAGTCCTACAATGTAGCAAATTTGAAGCAAAAGTCTCTCAACCAATGCCATATGCAACGGCTATATTGAAGACCAATTCAAACAGCTGATTTCTCTCTATCTTTGAACTACTCTCCAATGCTTATGGTGGGCATGATTCTAGGCCATTCCAACGTCCATTTAACATTCAAAATGAGGAGCCAAATTTGTTCAAAACACACGCCAATTCAGCTGCACACATGGCAAGTTATTCACACATGGACATTGCTGATTGGGAGCTGCCTCTTAAACGTTCAAATGAAGCCATTTTCCACCTCAGCTTCAACGTCTAAAAAGGCATAAGATGAAGGATAAAAGTTCGATTGGAAGACCAATTCAAAGCAACAAAAGATCAGCTTCATTTTGTTAATCACACATGCTGAATTTGGATAGCTAGAAAAGTGCTGAAATCTCTCCATTCCTCAACCAGCTTCAACGTCTACTTAGAGGAGCCTTTAGGCTGTCCTCTTGGCTATAAATAGCTCCAAAGGTGAAGAGTAAAAAAGCACCAACGAAAAACAAAAGAAAAGCAAGCAAGACATTCAGCTCTTTGTCTCCATTCTTCTCTTCTATTCTTCTATATTGAAGAACACATTTGCAGCAAGCTTTATGATTGTATAGTTCTTCATTTCTTGTCATTTCAACACCTTTAAACGACATATTTTGTAAGGGAGAAGCTGGTGTATAAAGCTTACTCCTTAGAGGTGAGCAAAAGGTGCAAAGGTGCAAAGGTGAAACAAACTAGTTGCTGTTTTTCAGTTTTGGTGAAGTCTCTTGAAGAAGTTGGTGAAAAGCTTCTTCCTTTGGCTTTGTAAGGTGATATTGGTGTTTGGTGTTTAGTGAAATCCAAGAGAAGGTGTCTCTTGGGACTGGAGTAGGTCACATTGACCGAACCAGGATAATTCCTTGTGTTCTTTACTTATTTCCTGCACTTACTGTTTTCTGCCTGAGAATTACACTAACTTGGCACGCATAATTGAACAAGCAAACAGTCTTAGAATTGCATGAATTTTGGATATATTATACTTCAATGTGTTAGCTTTCATTAGCCGCAAGAATCACTAAATTCTAAGGAGTTTAGCATATTCAAATCGTCTTCACAAAATTGTTGCTACATTCTGTGAACAATTCTGACCAGTGTGCAAAACTTGTTCAATTTGAATAGGTTATTCTACGAATCTTGAAGTGAGCCTTATATCAAATTAAACTAGACATCGTAAGGTTTAATTTGACATAAGATTCATCAAAATAGCACGGGTAGATTTTGAGATATCATCGTTTGAAGTTAAGCTAACATTCTGCCTGAAACTGCCAGAATTGCACACTTTACTTTTCTTGCTTATTTGAACGTGCTAACTTGCTTGGAATTGATTGAATTTTTTATGACATACTATAAACATCCTAAACTTGATCTCTGCCAAGTTTGAGAGCTTGCACAGGTGTATAAGTGGTTCAACCAAAACACTCAAAACAGTGAACTGTTTCTGGAAATTCCAGAACCTGAGGCTAAAGAGGCAAAGGGGTCTTCAAACAACTTTTTGAAGGTAATTGTAGTGTAATTTCCGCTAACCCACTATTCACCCCCCCTCTAGTGGTGCTATACAGGTCCAACACTAGGTATCAAACTCTTTCTCAGTGCAATAAAGACGTTAGTGCATATTACAATGAAATGCTTTATGATTTGTACTATGCTTATGTTGAAGAACATGAGGAATTAAGCATGATTAGGTTCTTTGCTGGATTAGATAAAGAGATCGCTGATTGCATGTTGTCTGAAAAATTCTCATCACTTTATGACATGTATAAAAAGGCAAAGATTGTTCAATCAAACCTAATCCCATGGCAAGTTAATCAAAACTATGGGTATGAACTGAACTCTTGTGATTCTGAAAATGACAAACCAAATCCAGTTAAGTTAAGCAATTTGAGTCAGCCTATGGATAATATTGAAAATGCATTGCTTAAACTTAGAGACATGGTGCAAGTATTGATAGAATCTGAAAAGAACAAAGACTTGCAATCTGACATTTCTGTGAATGATGGTTTGTATGAAATTAGCCCCAACATGCCTGAAACTGGAACTCATTTATCTGAATTGCATGTTCAACCTTGTGTATTGTCTGAAGAAGACCCTTCACTTGAATCTGTTGGTGATTTCCAAAGTGTTAGTCGTTTGCATATAGATGATGTTAATTGCGATAACACTTTGTCTGAAAATGATTTACATTGTGACATGCATATAAATGAAATCCCTGTGCATGATCTGCATTCTTGATGCGTGCAACTCGTGGGCTCCAACGATTCCACCTTCCAAACGTCCTTCACAAAGGGTTAGGCACAAGGAAGAAGACTTCCCCTTGCTTCCTTCGTGATTAAAAACGTGTCGATTAAACGAATGAGCAAGACCAACACTTCAAGATGGTCGTTGATCAGGCAAACCAAAATGGCCCTCCTCCTTTAAGCAATGGCAACATCTTCAATATGCTCAACTTTGAAGGATCTTAACCTACGTTTTTAATGCAAAACCAAGAAAACAAAGTATCACACAAAGTGAATGAAATATCAATAATTGTTATTCATCAAAAGGTGTGTTTACAACCAGCCAAAGGGTCCTATTTATAGGCCTAGAAGACGCCCCCTTTAGCTTGAGATGGCTAGAGATGATTCAAATAAAGCTATCTAACAAATGTTTAAATTTGAACTTTGTTAAACTAAGATAATTCTAGCTAAAACTTGAAATGCTTGCAAGATGTTATCTTCAATGAATCTAGTCATGTTTGGTGATGAAATTGGCGTTGGAGATGTTGAAATTGGCGTTGGAGATGTTGAAATTGGCGTTGGAGATGTCTTCAAATGGTTGAGATGTTGAATTCAAATGCTGGTTGGAGATTGAGTTTAACTTGAACTTGAATTTAAACTTGGATTCAAATTTGAATTGTCATCTCATCTTTGCTTCAAAAAAAATGGCGTGTGATCTTATCCTTCAGAAATGGCGTGTGACCTTGAGATGATAGCTGAATCCTTTTTGAAATGTAAGCCTCAAATTGGTTGAAACTTGAATTCAAATTATGGTTGAATTTGAATTCAAGTTTATCTTCAAGTTCAAATTCAAGTGAGATGTCATCCTTCATTTTAAAATGGCCGCCCCTTGTGATATGTTGTAGATGATGTTTGATTTCAATTTGAACAAGAGATTCTATCTTGGACACCTTTGAATTTGTCTTAGCGTAGACAAACATTCTCTTGTAACATTCTCTTGAAACATTCTCTTCAACATTCTCTTCAAACATTCTCTTCAAACATTCTTTTGAAACATTCTCTTCAAACATTCTCTTCAAACATTCTCTTGAACCTAATTTACCTACAAAGCAAATACATAAAACTAAGATCACACGACACAAAATAAATTCAAAAACAAGGAATGTAGACGTGCATGCTGAGACATGCTCAAGTTGAAGGTTCAATGAAATGAACCCAAGGAGTCTTAGGTTCATCTTGAACATGTTTGTACAAGAAGGTAGCAACTTGATGACAAAGTTCCTTTGCCCTCCTTCTTGTCATAGGCTCTTTGACCTCTTGATGGGGCCCTTGATCCTCATCGGACCCTTGATCCTCATCAATCCCTCCCTCCTCAAAAGGATTCGTCCTCGAATCAAAAAGGTCATCGTTGAAAGGGGTGAGATCAGCAACATTAAAAGTAGGTGAAACTGAACCATACCTGTCGGGAGGATCGAGGATGTATGCATTGTCACCTATGCGTTTCAATACTTTAAAGGGTCCATCTCCTCGAGGCAACAATTTTGACTTTCTTTCATTGGGAAATCTTTCTTTACGCAAATGTAACCACACTAAATCTCCAGGTTTGAACACAACTCTTTTCCGATGTTTGTTAGCTCGTCTTTCATAAGCTTTGTTTTTCTTTTCTAGTTGTGTTTTAACTTGTTCATGCAATTTCTTTATGTTGTCCGCTTTTTGTTTACCATCAATACTAGAACGTTCATGCACGGGAATAGGAATCAAATCAATGGGAGACAAGGGATTAAAGCCATACACGATTTAAAATGGACTATGCAAAGTACCGTGATGGACACTCCTATTATATGCAAATTCGATATATGGTAAACAATCTTCCCAATGTTTAATGTGTTTTTGCAAAATGGCACGCAAAAGTTGAGAAAGAATACGATTAACGACTTCAGTTTGTCCATCAGTTTGTGGGTGTGCGGTGGTGGAAAACAACAATTGTGTACCAAGTTTAGCCCACAAAACATGCCAAAAATGACTCAAAATTTTCGTATCTCTATCACTTACAATGGTACGTGGCATGTCATGCAATCTAACAATTTCTTTGAAGAACAAATCAGCAACATGTGTGGCATCATCAACTTTTCTACATGCAATGAAATGTGCCATTTTTGAAAATCGATCAACCACAACATAAATGCTATCGCGTCCTCCCCGAGACCTAGGAAGTCCTAAAACAAAGTCCATAGAAATGTCAATCCAAGGGGAATCAGGGACGGGTAAAGGCGTGTAAAGGCCATTTGGTTGGGACCTGGATTTGGCTTGTTTGCAAGTGATGCAATTACCACACAACCTCTCGACGTCTACTCTCATGTGGGGCCAATAAAAATGTTCTTTAAGAGTCTCAAGGGTTTTGAATACTCCGAAATGACCCATTAAACCTCCCCCATGGGCTTCTCTGGTCAATGCTTCTTGTAGGGATGATTGGGGAACGCACAATTTTTGTTCTTTGAAAAGATAACCCTCATGTATGTAAAATTTTCCAAATGGTGCTTCTTTACATGCCTCGAATATGGTGCCAAAGTCATGGTCATTGGGGTACAAGTCCTTAAGTGATTCAAATCTTAAGAAGCGTGAAGATAATGTAGTCACTAACGTGTATCTCCTAGAGAGGGCATCGACAACTATATTATCCTTTCCTTGTTTGTACTTAATCACGTAAGGGAATTGTTCTATGAACTCTACCCATTTGGCATGTCTTTTGTTCAACTTTCCTTGCCCTTTAAGATACTTAAGGCTTTCGTGGTCAGTGTGGATCACAAATTCTTTAGGTTGAAGATAGTGTTGCCAACTTTGTAGGGATCTCACAAGGGCATAAAGTTCCTTATCATAGGTAGAGTAATTCAATGAGGCTCCTTTCAACTTTTCACTAAAGCAGGCTATGGGTTTCTTACTTTGGGTCAAAACTGTGCCTATACCCACTCCACTTGCATCACACTCGATCTCAAAGGTCTCGTCAAAATTTGGTAGCCTAAGTATGGGTGCAGTGGTCAGCCTACGTTTAAGTTCGTCAAATGCCTGTTGTTGTGGCTCTTCCCACCTAAAAGGCACATCTTTTTTCACAATTTCGTTTAGGGGTGCAGCTATGGAAGAAAAATCTTTGACAAAGCGTCTATAAAAGCTTGCTAGTCCATGAAAACTGCGAACTTCCCCTACATTCTTAGGTATAGGCCACTCCACAATTGACCTAACCTTTTCCTCATCCATCTCTACTCCCTCAGCCGAAATGACAAAGCCTAGAAAAACTACGCGTTCTAAACAGAAAGAGCACTTCTTAAAGTTGGCGTAAAGTTGTTCTTGCTTAATCTTTTCAAAAACGGCTCTAATGTGGTCAAGATGATCTTCTATGGTGTGGGAATAGATTAGGATATCATCGAAATAGACAACGACAAAGCGTCTTATGAACGCACGTAAGACTTCATTCATTAGCCTCATAAAGGTACTAGGGGCGTTGGTGAGCCCGAAGGGCATCACTAACCACTCATAGAGCCCAAACTTGGTTTTGAATGCAGTCTTCCATTCGTCCCCTTCTCGAATGCGTACCTGGAAGTACCCTTGCTTAAGGTCGATTTTGGTGAAGAATTTGGATCCGTGCAACATGTCTAACATATCGTCTAGCCTAGGTATGGGGTACCTATACTTGACGGTAATCTTGTTTATGGCTCGGCAATCGGTACACATTCTCCACGTTCCATCCTTTTTGGGTACTAAAATGACGGGGACGGCGGATGGGCTCAGACTCTCTCGGATTTGTCCACTAGCTAGGAGCTCCTCTACTTGCCTTTGGATTTCTTTGGTTTCTTCGAGGTTTGCTCGATAGGATGGGCGATTGGGTAACACGGTTCCTGGGACAAAGTCGATTTGGTGTTCTATCCCTCTAATGGGTGGTAATCTGGATGGTGGTTCGGAAGGAAATAGAACTTCATATTCTTGGATAAGGGACGCAACTGAGGTAGGTAAGTTTGGTGGGAGTTCTTCAAGGGCAAGTTGACACGACTTTGGGATGATGATGAAGACAGTTTGGTTGTTATAAAATGCACGTGTAACCTCTCTTTTCTTTGCGAAATACCCACACTTCTTTTTGGACTCGTTGACACTTAGGGGCACTACCTCTTTTCCCTTGCTCTCATTTTTTTTCTCACTTTTCATACACTCCACGAATTTTCTCTCGGCTTCTTTTTCCTTAGGATCGTCTCTAGACTTGGACATGCGTTGGTGATCCTCGTGGACTTTGTGTGGTGGAAGTGCATGCAGTTTATACAATTTGCCATTCAATTTGAAATAATAACAATTCAAATAACCATCATATGTCACATGTCGATCAAATTGCCATGGCCTACCAAGTAAAATATGACTAGCATGCATTGGTGCGACATCACATAAAACATCATCTTTGTAACTACCAATGCTAAGAGAAATCAAAACTTGTTTACTTACGCTAACTTCACCGCAGTCATTTAGCCATGCAAGTTTGTAAGGATGCAGATGATTAGTCATAGGCAAATTCAGTTTTCTTACTAATTCGATGCTAGCCACATTCGCACAAGAACCGGAATCAATGATCATGGTGCACACTTTACCATTTATCATGCAATGAATATGGAAAATGTTTTCTCTATGTTGTTCGTGATCATCTAATTTCGGATATGCATTTAAAGCTCTACGCACAACAAGAAACTCTTTAGTGTCAAAATCATCTAATGCGCCTAGATCCTCTTCGGGTTCAATTTCATTATCATGCTCAGACTCGTTTTCATGCTCGGACTCGGACACATATTCGTTTGTCTCTTCAATTAACATGATTCTTTTTGTATTTGGACATTCTTTTCCTATGTGACCACGTCTTTGACATTTATAACATTTAATGTCTCTAAACCTGTTTGAGGAATCCGAAGGATTTCCGGTAGGAGCCTTTTGTTGGGTGCGTTCATCTCTCCTTTGTGTGGATTGCACACGATTGTCCATTATTTGTGACGCACGTTGGTCACGTGCTTGGCCTCCTGTAGGCCGTTAACTTCCTGTTCCTGAAGGCTTGCTGTGAAATCTTGATGAAGATTGATTAGTACGATAATTGGAATTGAAATTGGAGGAGTTACGTACCTTTAATTGTGCTTCAATCTTTTCAGCCATATGGACCATGGTTGTGAGGTCGAGGTAAGGTTGAAGGTCAACCCTTTGCGCAATCTCCCTGTTTAAACCATGTAAGAATCGAGCCTTGGTGGCTTCTTCAGGTTCCTGCAAGTTAGACCTCTCCAACAAAATTTCTAACTCTTTATAATACTCGTCTACACTTTTGGAAGCTTGACGTAAGTTATGCAAACTTGTGAAAATAGAACTCTCATAATTGTTTGGAATAAAACGTTGTCGCATTTCAAACTTCATTTCTTCCCAAGTAGCAATTGGAGGTTGTCTCGTCTTAGTTCTATTTCGACACAAATTCATCCACCAATTAAGTGCATAACCAGAAAATTCAATGGAAGCATACCTCACTTTTTGCAATTCACTATAATTGGTACAAGAAAAGATCAAATCCACATTCGTTTCCCATTCTAAATATTCCTCCGCATTACTTTTACCATAAAACGTGGGAATACTTATTTTGGTTTTGAGAAAATCGTCATCTTGCGGGAAAAGGGGATTTTGGCGTCTTTGGTAACCACGGGGATGGTGGTCATCAAAGTCATAATCATCATGCTCAAAGGGAATGTAATCATCATTGTACCTTCTTGGAGCGTACCTTCTTGCTTGTGTAGGAGGAGCAAACCGTCTCGCTTCGGTGTGTGGGGGTCGAATGTTATCGTCCTCAACTCTTCTGGAGGATGGCGCCTTGGTTGTGGTGGTGGAACGGACCTGCTTGTTCCTTGGCCATCGCTTGTTTTGTTTGTAGCTTCGCTCCACGTCTTCCAAGCGATGCTTGATTATCTCATTGTCATGCATGAGTTTCTTAATCATCTCCAGCATTTGTCGTTGAGTATTGTCAACAGTTTCGGCTTTTTTAGACTTGCTGGATGCGGAATTGCTGCTGGCCATTGTTCCTAAGGATTTGAACGAAACAAAGGAAAAAAAGAAAGAAGCAAACTAACACAAAGACAAACAAATGTTAAGGGATTAGTAAAAAAAAATAAGCTATGGACACTCCGATTTCGATTCTTTCCACTCTCTTATCACTTTGGTTCTTGGATAACCTGAAGTTAAGAAGTCTCAAAGTGATCAATAAGGAAGTGTATTGCCAAGGCTTCTTCGAATCACAATGTTCTCCGCTTGTTTCTTCCTTTTGTTTGCTTTCAAGTTGCACCAATTAGTATCAAAGTAGAATCAATTGAAATGAACACAAACTTGAACTTTCTACTAAGATTCAAAGAAAATAAGCAACCAAAGTTGATGTATAAGGCTGAACCAAAGATAAACTAAGGGTTGCCGTGGGCAATCTTTAATTAATTTTGATTCTATGCACTTACTATCCACAAAATGGTTCAAGTCATGCAACAATCGAGCAACCAAGTGTGTGATTGGTTCAAGAAGATCAAGAGTTGGAGAATTGGGTATAGTGACGGCAATGTGGGTAATATGGTATCCAAGGTTTGCAAGTCGTACCAAAAAATTTTCCACGCAATGCACAAACGTTTTGCCCTTTTTCTTTGCTCTTGTTCTTTTTGTTTTTCTTTTTCTTCCTTGCTATTTCAATTGAGCAAGGTTCAGATTCTCTTTTTTTGACTAAGGGCAGGATTGGGATTTCACTTGTTTTGCACTTAGCACTTGCGTTTTTGGACAGAATAGTGCAATGTATTTAAAATGCAATTTGTATCTTGGACTTGCAACAAAATTGACCTTGGAAGGTGAGGGAAATTGGGTAAGGCCGAATAGGGGTTAGGCTTAGGGTTTTTGATTTAGGGTGTTTTTTTTGAACGTTTTGGGATTTTGCGGAATGTGGTTGTGGGAACGGAATGGGTGTTGGACCTGTATAGCACCACTAGAGGGGGGGGGTGAATAGTGGATTAGCGGAAATTGCACTATGATTACCTTCAAAAACTTGTTTGAAGACCCCTTTGCCTCTTTAATCTCAGATTCTGAAAATTCCAGAAACAGTTCACTGTTTTGCACGTTTTGGTTGAACCACTTATACACCTGTGAATGCTCTCAAACTTGGCAGAGATCAAGTTTAGTATGTTTATGATATGTCATAAAAATTTCAGCCAATTCTAAGCAAGTTAGCACGTTCAAATATGCAAGATAAGTAAAGTGTGCAATTCTGGCAGTTTCAGGCAGAATGTTAGCTTAACTTCAAACAATGATATCTCAAAATCTACCCGTGCTATTTTGATGAATCTTATGTCAAATTAAACCTCAAGATGTCTAGTTTAATTTGATATAAGGCTCACTCCAAGATTCGAAGGATAGCTTATTCAAATTGCACAAGTTTGCACACTGGTCAGAACTGTTCACAGAATGTAGCAACAATTTTGTGAAGACGATTTGACTGAGCTAAACTCCTCAGAATTTAGTGATTCTTGCGGCTACTGAAAGCTAACACATTGAAGTATAATATATCCAAAATTCATGCAATTCTAAGAACGTTTGCTTGTTCAATTATACGTGCCAAGTGTGTGTAATTCTCAGCCAGAAAACAGTAAGTGCAGGAAATAAGTAAAGAACACAAGGAATTATCCTGGTTCGGTCAATGTGACCTACTCCAGTCCCAAGAGACACCTTCTCTTGGATTTCACTAAACACCAAACACCAAAGTCACCTTACAAAGCCAAAGGAAGAAGCTTTTCACCAACTTCTTCAAGTGACTACACCAAAACAGCAACTAGTTTTCACCTTTGCACCTTTTCACCTTTTGATCACCTCTAAGGAGTAAGCTTTATACACCAGCTTCTCCTTCACAAATATGTCGTATAAAGGTGTTGAAAATGACAAGAATTGAAGAACTATACAATCATAAAGCTTGCTACAAATGTGTTCTTCAATATAGAAGAGAAGAAGAGAAGAATGGAGACAAAGAGCTAATGTCTTGCTTTGCTTTCTTTGCTTTCGTTTGGATGCTCTTTCTCTTCACCCTTTGGAGCTATTTATAGCCAAGAGATCAGCCTAGTAGCTCCTCAACATAGCCGTTTGGATGGATGAGAATGGATAAGAAAT
This sequence comes from Eustoma russellianum, assembly GCA_036186865.1. Lineage (NCBI taxonomy): Eukaryota > Viridiplantae > Streptophyta > Magnoliopsida > Gentianales > Gentianaceae > Eustoma > Eustoma russellianum. The sequence goes on from AP025054.1 coordinate 19,370,508, forward strand.
CAGCACTTTTCTAGCCACCAAAATCCAGCCTTTGAAATTCAAACTAAACCTGACCGTTTGTTGCTTTGACATGGTCTTCAAATCTGAATTTTTATCCTCTTATGAACGTTGGAGATGAGGTGGAAATAGGCTTCATTTAAATGTTTAAAAAACAGCTCCAATCAGCAATGTACATGTGTAAATATCTTGCCATGTATGCGTGTGTTTTTGAACAGATTTTTGCCCTTCTTTTTGAATGCCAAAATGACGTTGAAAGAGGTTGAAAAAGGCTCCACATGAACGTTTGGATGAACGTTAGTATGACCTAAAAAATAGGCATTGGATAATAACTAGAAATCAGCCACATCTTTTAATTTGAATAAGTCTTCAATTCTTTATCATATATGGCCGTTGGTATGTGCTAATAGAGATCAGCCAAGTCTTTTTTGAATAAGTCTTCAACATTTTGAACCACATAGCCGTTGCATATTTGCTAAAATATAGAGAGAATTCAGCTAGCCTTTGAACTTGACTTGGTCTTCAACTTTTGAATATATGTAGCCGTTTGAATATAAGAGATTTTTGCTCCAATCTTTGAACAAAATATAGCCGTTTGCTTTGAGAGAATTTTGCTCCATATTTCAACTAAGATAGCCGTTTGTAACATGATAAGAATAGCCAAGAATAATCACTTAAAATCAGCACCAAAATAGTAGCTTAATCCACCTTGCCTTGACTTGTTCAAAATCTGAATTTTGAACATAATTTGCGTGCCATCATCCAATAACCGTGTGCACAATATAATATATAGTCTTCAACATGTAGCATAGAAAACCATATAAAGAATACCAAGAATTCCAAGAAAACCATAGATGTGATCACCATAATATAAGAATTCCTCTTGAGATACCATGCTGCCCGTTTCCATAAAAATAGGGCACGTACCATATGTGACATAAACACATATAAATATCATATGAACAATATATAACATGTTGGAAGATCAATTGGCAAGTGAAATGACCAGAATACCCTTCAGCACAAAAATAGGAACTTTGTCCTAGGATGAACCTAGACATGGTGCTGCTCCAGATTCATTTTTTGCCATGATGTGACATGACTTATAAATGTGTCATATGATCATATAAGTCCGTTGGAAGAAGACCAAATAAGAATGAGAAGTCCAAATGATGAAATTACCAAAATAGCCCTTATATAGGTCAATAAGCTTCCCACCGGGTCAACTCAGTTTTAACCCGTGCCAAGCATGCTCTTCCTCAGCCAATTAGATTCTAAATTGAATAAGGATCAAGTGGGCTTTTGAATGACTCAATTTGGAGTTCATTTGCTCAAGATATGAACCAAAACCTGCAATAGGATACTAAACCGAACAATTTGCCTTATATTGTAAGTCATGTGACTTCAAGGCTTGGTTAGTTCATATAATAAACATGTATTGACATATATATCATCCAAGATCAGTTTGAACATGTCTTGATTAAGATATGTGATTGAATTGGCCAAGTTCAATCTCATGATCTTAATCAAACTTGTTCAATCTTGATTCAATCAATCAATTTCACATTTAGCTCATAAGTTCATGTCTTGCACAATCAATTTCATATGTAAACGTTACACACATATATATCACATATGCATTTTCTAATCACAACAATTACACATATGCACACATATACATTTTGCACAACAATTACACATATGCTCACATATACATTTTGCAATCACTCAAACATACTATATCTCAACAATCTCCCCCTTTTGATGATTTGCAAAATTACCCCACATATGTGTATATTAAGCATTTAAATCAAGTGTGCAATCTAAATCAAGTGTTGTAATCTGTGTAATCAAGTAAGCATCTAAATCAAGTGTAAGCTGCTCCCCCTTAATGTGTTATCTCCCCCTTAACATGATATATATATACACATTTATTTCTCCCCCTTAATTTTGTAAATTATGCAAAAGACTGTTATTCAGGTGTAAGCAATTAATCCAAGTCTTGCACGTAAAGTCTCAAAGATAGCTTGATTAAGGGGTTTAGTGAATATATCAGCTACTTGTTGATCAGTTCTAACATGTTCAATGTGTATATGTCCAAGATTAACATGATCACGGAGAAAATGATAACGTACTTCTATATGCTTTGCCTTAGAGTGTAGTACAGGGTTTTTAGACAAATTTATAGCACTTGTACTATCACAATAGATGGGGATATTATTTACTTGTATTTCAAAGTCTGAAAGTTGTTGTTTAATCCATAATAGTTGAGTACAACATAGACTTAAAGCCATATATTCTGCTTCAGTAGTAGAAAGTGCAACACTAGATTGTTTCTTTGAAAACCAAGATATTAGTGAGTTTCCTAGGAATTGACATGTTCCAGTAGTGCTCTTTCTATCTACTCTACATCCACCATAATCTGCATCTGAATATGCATGTAGACTTAGACTAGATTGTCTATCATACCATAAGCCTAATGTTGGTGTATGTTGAAGATATCTAAATATTCTCTTTACAGCTTTAAAGTGTGACAACTTAGGCATACTTTGAAATCTTGCACACATACATACTGCAAACATAATATCAGGTCTACTAGCAGTTAGATATAGCAATGAACCAATCATAGACCTATATAGTTTTTCATCAAATGCAACACCATTTTCATCTTTGTCTAATTTTGTTGAAGTACACATTGGTGTTGGAGATGGTTTCAAGTTTTCAAAGTTGAATTTCTTTATCATATCTCTTATGTATTTGGCTTGATTGATATGTATACCATTTGATGTTTGTTTTATTTGCAAGCCTAAGAAGTAATTTAATTCACCAACCATGGACATTTCAAACTCAGACTTCATACAATCTTCAAAGTCTTTTACTAAGTTAGGATTAGTTGAACCAAAGATTATGTCATCTACATATATTTGTATTACAAGCAAATCTTTGTCTTTCTTTTTCAAGAATAAGGTACTATCTATGGTTCCTCTTTGAAAGTTGTTACTTAGTAAAAAGTTGGCAAATCTTTCATACCATGCACGGGGGGCTTGTTTCAAACCATATAAGGCTTTCTTAAGTTTATATACATGATTAGGGTTCTTTGGATCTTCAAAGCCTGGTGGTTGTTTAACAAAAACTTCTTCTTGGATATAGCCATTTAAGAATGCACTCTTAACATCCATTTGGAATAGTTTGATGTTATTATAACATGCAAAAGCTAATAAGAGGCGTATGGATTCTAATCTTGCTACAGGGGCAAATGTTTCATCGTAATCAATACCCTCTTCTTGATTATATCCTTGAGCTACAAGTCTTGCTTTATTTCTTACTACAACCCCTTGCTCATTCATTTTGTTCCTAAACACCCATTTAGTTCCAATGATTGATTTATCCTCGGGTTTAGGTACCAAATCCCACACATTGTTTCTTTCAAATTGGTTCAACTCTTCATGCATTGCATCTATCCAATATGCATCGTTTAAGGCATCATTCACATTCTTAGGTTCAATTTGGGATATAAGTGCATGCCATTGATCATATTCATTAGGATCTATTTGTCTACGTGTTCTAACCCCTTGATTTACATCTCCTATGATAAGTTCTTGAGGATGCTTTTGTTTATCTCTTATTTGCCACCAATTACTTGGTTGTGCATCTTCAATAGGTTCATGATGTTCAATAGGTTGGTTAGGCACATTTTCTTCATTATGTTCTTGTGTAGGGGGAGTTTGAACTTCATGCATTTCAAGAGTTTGATTTGGTGTTTCAACTTGATCATGTGTAGGTGGTAGGATAAGTTCATCTTCATCATGAAGTATTTGATCATTTGGTACATAGATTTCATGTTGATTACTTGTTTGGAGATATGCATTTTCATTGAACTTCACATGTATTGATTCAACTATCTTTCTTGTTTGTGCATTATAACATCTATATGCTTTAGAGTTCATTGAATATCCCACAAATATATGTTCATCAGACTTAGGATCAAACTTATCTAAGTTATCTTTTGTGTTCAATACAAAGCATTTACAACCAAAGACTCTTAGATAGTTTACTTTTGGGAGTCGTCCATTTAAGATTTCAAATGGTGTTTTGTTCAATTTCTTTCTTATTGATAGTCTGTTGATCATATAACTTGATGTGTTTACTGCTTCAGCCCATAAGAATTTAGGTACTTTGTTTTCTACCATCATTGTTCTTGCTACTTCTTGAATAGTCCTATTCTTTCTTTCAACTACACCATTAAGTTGAGGAGTTCTTGGTGGGGAGAATTCATGTTTTATACCCTTTTCATTACAGAATTTGATTAATTCACTATTTTTAAACTCACCACCTCTATCACTCCTTATCTTAATAACATGTGATTCATGTTCATTTTCAAGTTGTCTAATTAGATTAGCTATAGATGATGCACTTTCATCTTTTGAAGCAAGAAACAATGTCCAAGAATATCTTGAGAAATCATCAACTATTACACATACATAATAACTTCCACCTAAGCTTCTTGTTCTACATGGACCAAATAAGTCTATATGCAAGAGTTCTAGTATTCTAGATGTTGTGAACTCAGTTTTAGGCTTAAGGGATTCTCTAACATGTTTGCCTTTGATACAAGATTCACATAGTTGAAAATCATTCAAGTTAAGTTTAGGCAATCCTTTAACAAGACTTTTAGCGTGTAGTTTTTCTAAGGTTGATATACCTATGTGTCCTAAACGTCTATGCCAAAGATTGGGATCAGATTCATGTGAAACAAGACATTTTGTGTTACTACTTAGCATATCATCCATGTTAAGCACATATATGTTTCCTTCACGTTTTCCTTTTAACACAACTTGATTGTTTTTATCCATTATCTTACAAGAGGTGGAGGAAAAGAGAACATTCAAGTTGTTGTCACATAGTTGAGAAACACTTAAGAGCTCAAAGGTTAAGTTACTTACAAGTAGAACGTTTTTGATTTCAAACTTGTTTGGATCACCAACCTTGCCTTTGCCAATTATTTGACCTTGGTTGTTGTCTCCAAAAGTAACTTTGCCACCTTTTGCAACGTTTTTAAGTGTGCTAAACAAATTTTTCATTGCCAGTCATATGTCTTGAGCAACCACTATCAACTATCCATTTGGTTTTGTTCTTTTCATCTTCTTTGTTGTTATATCCAGCAACTTGTCTTTCTTTAATGTTATGTACCTACAAATGTAAATAACAACTTAGGTACCCTTTGATTTTGGGTCCTTTCAAGGTTAGACAAGTTAAGTTCATGTTAGTGTACCTTTAGGTACCCAAACTTGAACAACCTTTCTTGGTTTTGAAATGTTAAAATCATGTTGCATATAATGAACAAATAGTGGATTTTGATACATAGAATATGATGGAAAAGGGGCTGCACATTTATGTCTAGTTGGATAAGCATTGTAAGTTCTATATGCATTTGAATGTTGCCATGTATATGAGTTATATCTTGGCCGTGAGTAAGCATTGAATTTAGGCCGTGTATAAGCAAGATGTTGTGTGTATCTAGGCCGTGTGTTGTAAAGTGATTTAGGCCTAGAGTATGTCATGTTCTTCACATAAGCATGTTGTTGCATATAAGGCATAACTTGAGCAGATTTCATACTACTTTGTTTAGGCATTCTTGTATACATGTAAGCATGATTTCTAGGTGTATTTACCTTCCTATATGTTGATGCATTTTGCAATCTTTGTGATGAAGGTGGTGTGGGCAGAATAGGTTCATTTCTAAATGCATTTGGCCTATATTTCATGTTGGTTGAAGATGATACAAATGTTGTTTTCTTAGGTGTGTATTCAGCTTCTTCAACATATCCAAGACCTTGTTTGACATTTCCATGCTTTTGAGATGCAATAAGAGTGTCTAACATGTTGGAACCATTCTTAAATTGTTCTAAAGATTTGTTCAAGTCTAGGTTGCATGCTTTCAATGATTCAAATTCAGTTTGTATTTCATGCAATTTAGACTTTAAAACGTTGTAATCAACACATTGCACACATTGCACATTTTCATGTTTGTTCTTAAGTTCCTTAATCTGATTTTGCATTGAACTAATAGTGTTAGATGATTCAAGTTGAAGAACTTCTAGTTGAGAAGTTAGATTCAAGTTAGACGTCTCCAACTTGTTCTTCTCCTCAACTATTCTTTTCTTCTCCTTGGATAGCTTCTTATATCTATTATGCAACTTTTCTAATTCATCCAACAATTCATCTTGAGTAAAATCACATTCAGAATCAGAATCGAATGTTACCTCATTTGTAGACTTTGAAGCCAAACATGTTTGTGCAACTTCAGATTCCTCCTCGGATTCGGATGAAGATGTGTCATCCCAAGAGCTTGAACTTACCTTGAGAGCTTTCTTCCTCCTTTGCATAGGTTCTACTCTAGTTTTTGTCCTTGTCTTTTCATCCATGTCACGGTTTTTGTTCTTGTTTGGACAATCATATGAGATGTGTCCTTGTTTGCCACATTCATAACACTTAAGTTCTTTATCATACCATTTACCATCTTGTTTGTTAGATTTCACATTGATAGGGGCGGCTGATTTTGCTTGTCTTTTAGTTGGTCTTTTCTTGAACAACTTCCTTAAACGCCTAGCTAACAACATTATGTCTTCTTCATCACTTTCATCATCACTTTCATACTCGGCTTGATTAGATAATTCGGGTTCATTTGTTACAAATGCAAGTGATTTAGACTTGTTACTAGTTTCAGCCTTTCTTATATTCAACTTGTTTTCATAAACTTTTAAGGAACCTATCAATTCATCAAGTTTTATTTGAGAAAGATCTTTGCTTTCTTCAATGGCACTAACTTTGGCATCCCATTCACTTGGCAAACTTCTCAAAACTTTTTGCACTTTTTCTTTCATCAAAAACGTTTTACCAAGAGATTCAAGTGAGTTGTATAAGTTAGTAAGCCTTAAATCCATATCAACAATTGATTCATTAGGCAGTAAATGAAATGATTCAAGTGTAGTCATTAACATGTTAATCTTTGATTCCTTAACTTGATTAGTTCCTTCATGCTTCATTTCAAGACATTTCCACATATCCTTTGCACTTGAACAAGAAGAGACTTAGGCAGATTCACTCCTACTTAAACCATTCAATAATAATTGCATTGCTTTAGCATTAAGACTCATTTTCTTTTTATCTTCATCACTCCAATCTTTTCTATATTTCTCAACTTCTTTTGATAAGCCATCAATTATAACATGCTTAGTAGGCACATAAGGTCCATCTTCAATGATAGACCACAAGTCTATATCAATAGCCATTAAGAACAATTTCATCCTAAGTTTCCAATGACTAAAGTTTTCTCCATCAAAAAGAGGTGGTCTTTGTGTGGACATGCCTTCTAATTCTATTTTCATGTGTGACTTAGACATGCTTCTTAGTGTGTGAGAAAACGTTTAAAACACTTATAAGAAGGAAAGAAAGTGTCACCTTGTTGTAGATACCAAATATGAAGAATATAAGACAACTAGAAAATTTCCAGCAACTTTGCAACTTGGAGTGTAGACTGTTTTCAGCTCAAATCAGAATATGGTGCTCAACCAGGCTCTGATACCAATTGTTGGACCTGTATAGCACCACTAGAGGGGGGGGGTGAATAGTGGATTAGCGGAAATTGCACTATGATTACCTTCAAAAACTTGTTTGAAGACCCCTTTGCCTCTTTAATCTCAGATTCTGAAAATTCCAGAAACAGTTCACTGTTTTGCACGTTTTGGTTGAACCACTTATACACCTGTGAATGCTCTCAAACTTGGCAGAGATCAAGTTTAGTATGTTTATGATATGTCATAAAAATTTCAGCCAATTCTAAGCAAGTTAGCACGTTCAAATATGCAAGATAAGTAAAGTGTGCAATTCTGGCAGTTTCAGGCAGAATGTTAGCTTAACTTCAAACAATGATATCTCAAAATCTACCCGTGCTATTTTGATGAATCTTATGTCAAATTAAACCTCAAGATGTCTAGTTTAATTTGATATAAGGCTCACTCCAAGATTCGAAGGATAGCTTATTCAAATTGCACAAGTTTGCACACTGGTCAGAACTGTTCACAGAATGTAGCAACAATTTTGTGAAGACGATTTGACTGAGCTAAACTCCTCAGAATTTAGTGATTCTTGCGGCTACTGAAAGCTAACACATTGAAGTATAATATATCCAAAATTCATGCAATTCTAAGAACGTTTGCTTGTTCAATTATACGTGCCAAGTGTGTGTAATTCTCAGCCAGAAAACAGTAAGTGCAGGAAATAAGTAAAGAACACAAGGAATTATCCTGGTTCGGTCAATGTGACCTACTCCAGTCCCAAGAGACACCTTCTCTTGGATTTCACTAAACACCAAACACCAAAGTCACCTTACAAAGCCAAAGGAAGAAGCTTTTCACCAACTTCTTCAAGTGACTACACCAAAACAGCAACTAGTTTCACCTTTGCACCTTTTCACCTTTTGATCACCTCTAAGGAGTAAGCTTTATACACCAGCTTCTCCTTCACAAATATGTCGTATAAAGGTGTTGAAAATGACAAGAATTGAAGAACTATACAATCATAAAGCTTGCTACAAATGTGTTCTTCAATATAGAAGAGAAGAAGAGAAGAATGGAGACAAAGAGCTAATGTCTTGCTTTGCTTTCTTTGCTTTCGTTTGGATGCTCTTTCTCTTCACCCTTTGGAGCTATTTATAGCCAAGAGATCAGCCTAGTAGCTCCTCAACATAGCCGTTTGGATGGATGAGAATGGATAAGAAATCAGCACTTTTCTAGCCACCAAAATCCAGCCTTTGAAATTCAAACTAAACCTGACCGTTTGTTGCTTTGACATGGTCTTCAAATCTGAATTTTTATCCTCTTATGAACGTTGGAGATGAGGTGGAAATAGGCTTCATTTAAATGTTTAAAAAACAGCTCCAATCAGCAATGTACATGTGTAAATATCTTGCCATGTATGCGTGTGTTTTTGAACAGATTTTTGCCCTTCTTTTTGAATGCCAAAATGACGTTGAAAGAGGTTGAAAAAGGCTCCACATGAACGTTTGGATGAACGTTAGTATGACCTAAAAAATAGGCATTGGATAATAACTAGAAATCAGCCACATCTTTTAATTTGAATAAGTCTTCAATTCTTTATCATATATGGCCGTTGGTATGTGCTAATAGAGATCAGCCAAGTCTTTTTTGAATAAGTCTTCAACATTTTGAACCACATAGCCGTTGCATATTTGCTAAAATATAGAGAGAATTCAGCTAGCCTTTGAACTTGACTTGGTCTTCAACTTTTGAATATATGTAGCCGTTTGAATATAAGAGATTTTTGCTCCAATCTTTGAACAAAATATAGCCGTTTGCTTTGAGAGAATTTTGCTCCATATTTCAACTAAGATAGCCGTTTGTAACATGATAAGAATAGCCAAGAATAATCACTTAAAATCAGCACCAAAATAGTAGCTTAATCCACCTTGCCTTGACTTGTTCAAAATCTGAATTTTGAACATAATTTGCGTGCCATCATCCAATAACCGTGTGCACAATATAATATATAGTCTTCAACATGTAGCATAGAAAACCATATAAAGAATACCAAGAATTCCAAGAAAACCATAGATGTGATCACCATAATATAAGAATTCCTCTTGAGATACCATGCTGCCCGTTTCCATAAAAATAGGGCACGTACCATATGTGACATAAACACATATAAATATCATATGAACAATATATAACATGTTGGAAGATCAATTGGCAAGTGAAATGACCAGAATACCCTTCAGCACAAAAATAGGAACTTTGTCCTAGGATGAACCTAGACATGGTGCTGCTCCAGATTCATTTTTTGCCATGATGTGACATGACTTATAAATGTGTCATATGATCATATAAGTCCGTTGGAAGAAGACCAAATAAGAATGAGAAGTCCAAATGATGAAATTACCAAAATAGCCCTTATATAGGTCAATAAGCTTCCCACCGGGTCAACTCAGTTTTAACCCGTGCCAAGCATGCTCTTCCTCAGCCAATTAGATTCTAAATTGAATAAGGATCAAGTGGGCTTTTGAATGACTCAATTTGGAGTTCATTTGCTCAAGATATGAACCAAAACCTGCAATAGGATACTAAACCGAACAATTTGCCTTATATTGTAAGTCATGTGACTTCAAGGCTTGGTTAGTTCATATAATAAACATGTATTGACATATATATCATCCAAGATCAGTTTGAACATGTCTTGATTAAGATATGTGATTGAATTGGCCAAGTTCAATCTCATGATCTTAATCAAACTTGTTCAATCTTGATTCAATCAATCAATTTCACATTTAGCTCATAAGTTCATGTCTTGCACAATCAATTTCATATGTAAACGTTACACACATATATATCACATATGCATTTTCTAATCACAACAATTACACATATGCACACATATACATTTTGCACAACAATTACACATATGCTCACATATACATTTTGCAATCACTCAAACATACTATATCTCAACAATGGGTGTTGTAAATTGACCATTTGGGTCGGTAATTGATGATTGGTGTGGCCAATTTGGATATTGGTTGGTCTTGGACAGAATTTGAGCAAAATTCAAATTCTAGGGTTAGGGTTTATTTGAATGAATTGGGATCTTTAGAATCTGATTGTTTTTGGGTAAATTGGGTTGGGGCTTTTTGTTTGGGGTGTAAATAGAGTTGTTTAGGACCAGGTTGGTGCGTTTTAAGGTTGGGTTGGGGTGGGGTTGGTTGGGCCGTGGGGTGGGGTGGTGGAATTAGGGTTTTGAAGATGGTTCGGGAAGGCAAACACACGTATGACTACTTGTCTGAAAGCATGAAATCAATCACAATGCGAATCATAAGATGCATACAATCATCACCAACTAAAAGCTTCGGTAGCAACAAGATGATTTGAAACCGAGGTAGCTTTATAGGTTGATGGTTGGACTATTTTAAAGAAAGCTGAATGTAACCAAAAATGCAACGAACCCTAATGTGTTCAAGTTTGAACGACTCAAAATCAGATTGTGATGTGAAAGGAAATAAAGGAAATGACACTTGAATGATGAAAAGCAAAATGCAGCAACTTGCAAAGACTCAAAGGAAGTGATGTTTTTTTGAATGAAATGCAAGATAATGACGTGTAGAGTGAGGGGTAGAAGAAGGAATCAACTGAAATTGAAATGACTAGACTCAAACGAAAAGGAAATGATAGATGGTGGAATAGAGTAACCTGGGCTCTGATACCAATTTGATGCGTGCAACTCGTGGGCTCCAACGATTCCACCTTCCAAACGTCCTTCACAAAGGGTTAGGCACAAGGAAGAAGACTTCCCCTTGCTTCCTTAGTGATTAAAAACGTGTGGATTAAACGAATGAGCAAGACCAACACTTCAAGATGGTCGTTGATCAGGCAAACCATAACGGCCCTCCTGGACGGCACCTTTAAGCAATGGCAACACCTTCAATATGCTCAACTTTGAAGGATCTTAACCTAGGTTTTTAATGCAAAACCAAGAAAACAAAGTATCACACAAAGTGAATGAAATATCAATAATTGTTATTCATCAAAAGGTGTGTTTACAACCAGCCAAAGGGGTCCTATTTATAGGCCTAGAAGACGCCCCCTTTAGCTTGAGATGGCTAGAGATAATTCAAATAAAGCTATCTAACAAATGTTTAAATTTGAACTTTGCTTGAAAATTTAAACTAAGATAATTCTAGCTAAAACTTGAAATGCTTGCAAGATGTTATCTTTAATGAATCTAGTCATGTTTGGTGATGAAATTGGCGTTGGAGATGTTGAAATTGGCGTTGGAGATGTTGAAATTGGCGTTGGAGATGTCTTCAAATGGTTGAGATGTTGAATTCAAATGCTGGTTGGAGATTGAGTTTAACTTGAACTTGAATTTAAAATTGGATTCAAATTTGAATTGTCATCTCATCTTTGCTTCAAAAAAAATGGCGTGTGATCCTTATCCTTCAAAAATGGCGTGTGACCTTGAGATGATAGCTGAATCCTTTTTGAAATGTAAGCCTCAAATTGGTTGAAACTTGAATTCAAATTATGGTTGAATTTGAATTCAAGTTTATCTTCAAGTTCAAATTCAAGTGAGATGTCATCCTTCATTTTAAAATGGCCGCCCCTTGTGATATGTTGTAGATGATGTTTGATTTCAATTTGAACAAGAGATTCTATCTTGGACACCTTTGAATTTGTCTTAGCGTAGACAAACATTCTCTTGTAACATTCTCTTGAAACATTCTCTTCAACATTCTCTTCAAACATTCTCTTCAAACATTCTCTTCAAACATTCTCTTCAAACATTCTCTTGAACCTAATTTACCTACAAAGCAAATACATAAAACTAAGATCACACGACACAAAATAAATTCAAAAACAAGGAATGTAGACGTGCATGCTGAGACATGCTCAAGTTGAAGGTTCAATGAAATGAACCCAAGGAGTCTTAGGTTCATCTTGAACATGTTTGTACAAGAAGGTGGCAACTTGATGACAAAGTTCCTTTGCCCTCCTTCTTGTCATAGGACCTTTGATGATGAGGATCAAGGGTCCGATGAGGATCAAGGGCCCCATCAAGAGGTCAAAGGTCCTATAACAAGAAGGAGGGCAAGGGAACTTTGTCATCAAGTTGCTACCTTCTTGTACAAGCATGTTCAAGATGAGCCTAAGACTCCTTGGGTTCATTTCATTGAACCTTCAACTTGAGCATGTATCACATGCACGTCTACACTCTTTGTTTCTTTGAATTTTATCTTGTGTCTTGTGATCTTTGTTTTATGTCTTTTCTTTGTAGGTAAATTTTATGTCTTTTCTTTGTAGGTAAATTAGGTACAAGAGAATGTTTGAAGAGAATGTTTGAAGAGAATGTTCAAGAGAATGTTTCAAGAGAATGTTTCAAGAGAATGTTGAAGAGAATGTTTCAAGAGAATGTTTCAAGAGAATGTTTGTCTATGCTAAGACAAATTCAAAAGTGTCCAAGATAGAGTCTCTTGATCAAGTTGATATCAAAATCATCTCCATTATCCACAAAGGGGGGCGGCCATATCTAAAGCAAATGGATAATGATCAATTGAGTTTAAATTCAAAGCTAGGCTTGAATTTAAAATTCAACCTTAATTTGAATTCAATCTCAATCAATTGGAGACTTAAAGTTCAAGAGGATTTCAGCCTAATCTCCAAACGCCATTTTTGAAGCAAAGATGAGATGGCAATTCAAATTTGAATCCAAGTTTAAATTCAAGTTCAAGTCAAACTCAATCTCCAACCAGCATTTGAATTCAACATCTCAACCATTTGAAGACATATCACACGCCTAGATATACTTCCACACGCCAACTTGGAGCTAAGAAAAGGATGGGATCATAATTCAAAGATTGAATTCAAGTTTGAAGTCAAGTTGAATCCAATCTTCAATTAGCCTTTGAATTCAAGTTCAACCACTTCATCTACATCTCCAACGCCAATTTCATCACCAAACGTGTCTAGATTCATTGAAGATAACATCTTTCAAGCATTTCAAGTTTTAGCTAGAATTATCTTAGTTTAAATTTTCAAGCAAAGTTCAAATTCAAACATTTGTTAGATAGCTTTATTTGAATTATCTCTAGCCATCTCAAGCTAAAGAGGGCGTTTCTTAGGCCTATAAATAGACCCCTTTGGCTGGTTGTAATCTCACCTTTTCGATGAATTAACAATTCTTGATATTTTCTTCACTTTTGAGTGATACTTTGTTTTCTTGGTTTTGCATTAAAAACCTAAGTTAAGATCCTTCAAAGTTGAGCGATTTGAAGGTATTGCCATTGCTAAAAGGTGCCGTCCAGGAGGGCCATCTTGGTTTGCCTGATCAACGACCATCTTATAGTGTTGGTCTTGCTCGTTGTCCACACGTTTGATCACTAAGGAAGCAAGGGGAAGTTTACTTCTTTGTGCCTAACCCTTTGTGAAGGACGTTTGGAAGGTGGAATTGTTGGAGCCCACGAGTTGCACGCATCAAATTGAGAAAGAATGTTTGTCTATGCTAAGACAAATTCAAAAGTGTCCAAGATAGAGTCTCTTGATCAAGTTGAAATCAAAATCATCTCCATTATCCACAAAGGGGGGCGGCCATATCTAAAGCAAATGGATAATGATCAATTGAGTTTAAATTCAAAGCTAGGCTTGAATTTAAAATTCAACCTTAATTTGAATTCAATCTCAATCAATTGGAGACTTAAAGTTCAAGAGGATTTCAGCCTAATCTCCAAACGCCATTTTTGAAGCAAAGATGAGATGGCAATTCAAATTTGAATCCAAGTTTAAATTCAAGTTCAAGTCAAACTCAATCTCCAACCAGCATTTGAATTCAACATCTCAACCATTTGAAGACATATCACACGCCTAGATATACTTCCACACGCCAACTTGGAGCTAAGAAAAGGATGGGATCATAATTCAAAGATTGAATTCAAGTTTGAAGTCAAGTTGAATCCAATCTTCAATTAGCCTTTGAATTCAAGTTCAACCACTTCATCTACATCTCCAACGCCAATTTCATCACCAAACGTGTCTAGATTCATTGAAGATAACAACTTTCAAGCATTTCATGTTTTAGCTAGAATTATCTTAGTTTAAATTTTCAAGCAAAGTTCAAATTCAAACATTTGTTAGATAGCTTTATTTGAATTATCTCTAGCCATCTCAAGCTAAAGAGGGAGTTTCTTAGGCCTATAAATAGACCCCTTTGGCTGGTTGTAATCTCACCTTTTCGATGAATTAACAATTCTTGATATTTTCTTCACTTTTGAGTGATACTTTGTTTTCTTGGTTTTGCATTAAAAACCTAAGTTAAGATCCTTCAAAGTTGAGCGATTTGAAGGTATTGCCATTGCTAAAAGGTGCCGTCCAGGAGGGCCATCTTGGTTTGCCTGATCAACGACCATCTTATAGTGTTGGTCTTGCTCGTTGTCCACACGTTTGATCACTAAGGAAGCAAGGGGAAGTTTACTTCTTTGTGCCTAACCCTTTGTGAAGGACGTTTGGAAGGTGGAATTGTTGGAGCCCACGAGTTGCACGCATCATTTGACCTCTTGATGGGGCCCTTGATCCTCATCGGACCCTTGATCCTCATCAATTCTGCTGAGATGATTGTTTCTGGGTTACAATCTGAATTACATCCTGTACATTTCATTGATGACATTGATGTAAGTAATTCTGTTGAGAATGACATTGATAAACTAGATTCTTATGATTTGATGTTAGCTTAACTAGATTGTCTACTTGATGTAGAGCTTGATCATGATGTCATTATCGAAATAGATTCAGCTACAAATGAACATAAATCCTTGGATGAACTAGTTAATGAATTGAATGACATATTTAGTATAGATGAAGATTCTATTTCTGAAATATCTATTTCATCTCATCTTGTTGAATGTCTGCCTGTTGTCATCTCAATTGATACATCTTGTCTAAATATTGCACATGTCTGTAAGATTTGTACATTTAGTGTTAACATGTTGCAATATGCTTTTTGGATGTTGTTTTATCTGTTAGGATGTATGTGTTCTAAAATTTTTGTTATCATATTGTTAATACATCCTAAACATTTTAGAAAGCGTGTACACACCTTATTCTTTCTTCAAAGATAAGGATGCACCAAGGTATTTTACCTTCACCATTTGTATTATCATGTCCTATTTGGTTATGGTGTAGTTGAGCATACGTGTACATCCTAAACCCCTATCCCTTATTCTATCCATGTTGAGATTCGAGGACGAATCATTTTCAAGAGGGAGGGAATGATGAGCCCACGATGGGGTCAACGCAACATATTTTCATGTATCATTTATTGTCACATGTTAGTTCTGTAAGACATGGCATATCACTGTTAACTCCGCACACACTATGATGAGCCAAACGAAGGCTAGAAAACGTTGCCAAGGACTTTGTCTCCTATTCCAAACTGATTTGAACAAAAGCTATGGCAAAGAACATCTCAAAGACACCCCTTGAACTATAACCGTTGTTCTTGGCTCAATTTTGCCAACACCTCTTCCTCTTTGGCACTCCAACACATCTAAAACCTCAATGAGACCCTAAGATGCTGTAAACCAAAAATGAAGTAAATACTTAGCAAGTTCTAGGCTATGAACTTGAAAGAAACCGTTAGTGGCTTAAGCTTCAACTAGAAAGTTGAGAACTCCTTAAAGGAATGTTTGATTGAAATGTTTTCTTGAAATTGTGTTATTTGTACATTCAGGTTCCTACCTACTTATAGAAAACGAAAATTACAAGAGTACAAGTTTTAAAATACAAAGTACAAGACTAAAAAATGACATGCTTGCTTGGTAACTTGTTTGAACAACTTTAGTTCCTAGAAAGCTGGTTGCTTTGCCGTTGATTCCTTGCTATTTTCAACCTTCTTTTCTTGATCAATTTGATTGGATAATTCATTGAGCAGCTTGCTTAGATTTTGGCCTTGATTGGTTGAGAGTGTGGCTTTGAATTTTCAAGGAACCTTGCGTGGTCAAGCCTTCAAAGAACAAGGATATGATTGGTTCATTTGTTGTGCAGCTTGCTTGGTTGTCTCCTTGCTTGTTTTTGATTGGTTTGAATTTGCAAGACTTCTTTTCATTGGTTAAAGATGTGAGCAGCTTGTTTCATCCATTCTTAACGTGAAGAACAATCTTTGGATTTGACATGAGTGCTTGTCACCACCTTGCTTGTAAGCTACTTGTTTGTCACCTCCTTGCTTGAACAAAAATTCAGATTCTAATTGCATTTTCAAGATAAGTACGTGTACCTGAAAGACAAGGCAATAATACAACGCAATCTATCCTAAAACAAGGTTAACCAACCAACAATATTAAAAAGAACAACTAAAGATATGTACAACACGTTTTGGATACAACTAGATCATAGCTTGTATCATATAAACCCAATGGACATCATCTATGCTTGGTTCATCCTCTTCATGCCTATAAAGAAATGATTCAACACAATGTAATAACTTCTTAGCCATACTCCTTGTTATGCGACCTGTGTGGGGCAGTGAGGTGTCATCGTCAGTGTTTGTATCCACAAGGTTAGGCTGTAGCTCATCACACTAGTGCTACTTCTTATGTCTTATAGTCTTAACTAACCCTTAGGACATGTCATATATGTCGTGTATCTTGTGTTTGTTGGTTGGTTAACCTTGTATTAGGATAGTTTGTGTTGTATTATTGCCTTGTCTTTCAGGTACACGTTCTTAGCTTGAAAATGCAACTAGAACCTGAATTTTTGTCCAAGCAAGGAGGTGATAAGCAAGTAGCTTACAAGCAAGGAGGTGACAAGCACCCATGTCAAATCTGAATTTGTTCCTCACGTTAAGCATGGAGAGACAAGCTGCTCAAGCTTTAACCAATAGAAAGGAGTCTTGTAAGTGCTTAAACCAATCACAAACAAGTGAAGAAAATTCAGCAAGCTGCACAAACTTGGATCCAATCAAATTCAATGAAGAAATCGGCTGGTTTGTAGTTAATTCCTTTGAAAATTCAAAGCCTCATTTACAACCAATCAAGGCCAAGATCAAAGCAAGCTGCTCAATGTATAAACCAATCAAATTATGGCTGAAGTCAAGCAAAGAAGAAAGGGGAAGCAACCAGCTTCTTGCAACCGAAAGTTGCTCAAACAAGTTTCAAAGCAAGCATGTCATTTTAGTCTTGTACTTTGTACATTAAAACTTATACCTATGTCATTTTTCGTTTGCTATAAATAGATAGGAAGCTGAATGTACAAAAAGAATAATACACAACTATTTTCAAACACATTTCAATCAAATATCCTTTAAGGGGTTCTCAACTTATGCTAGTTGAAGTTTAAGACCACTTAACGGTTTTCTTTCAAGTTCCTAGCCTAGAACTTGTTAGTATTTGCTTCATCTTTTGGTTTACAGCATCTTAGGGTCTCAATGAGGTTTTAGATGTGTTGGAATACCAAAGAGGAAGAGGTGTTGGTATAAATTGAACCAAGAACAAATGGTTACAGTTCAAGGGGTGTCATTATGATGTTCTTTGCCATAGCTGTGGTTCAAATCAGTTTGGAGTAGGAGACAAAGTCCTTGGCAGCGTTTTCTAGCCTTCGTTTGGCTCATCATCGAGTCTACAACTAATATTCTAGCAACCCTACTAATATCGCTAACATTGATCAATCGAATAAAGGATGCACAGTTAAGCAATGCCGAGTTGTCAAGAATAGTAGATAAGGTTAAACAAGCACCAGCTAATGATTTTCAATTGAGAGATGACGGAAGTGTATGGTTTCAGAACCGATTATGTGTACCAAACGATGATCAAATCCTGAGGGAGGTCATGAAGGAAGCTCACAATTCACAATTGTCAGTACACCCCAGTGCCACCAACATGTGTCAAGATTTGAAGCAGCATTACTAGTCGAATGGAATAAAACGACAAATTGTTGATTATGTGGAACGATGTCTAATATGTCAGCAAGTCAAGGCGAAACACCAGAACCGGTAGGATTTCTACAACCATTAGAAATTCTAGAATGGAAGTGGCAATATATCACTATGGATTTCGTCACGGGACTTCCAAAGACTCGAGGAAGAAGAGACACCATGTGGGTAATCATGGACAGACTTACTAAATCCGCGCCTTTCTTACCAATGCCGATTCAAGCTTTGATGGAGAGACTGATACAAATGTATATGGATAACGTCATGAGTGTGCACGGTGTTCCAGTAAGTATAGTCTGCTACCGAGATTTGCGTTTCACCTGCAGATTTTAGACCGCGTTCCAGCATGCTATGGGTACCGAAATTTAGGTGAGTACCGCATTCCACCCACAGACTGATGGATCGACCGGAAGAACAATAAAGACGTTGGATGACATGTTACGTGCTTGTATGTTGGATTTTCGTGGTAACTGGGACAAATCTGTGAAGCTGATGGAGTTTGCGTATAATAATAGTTACCACAGCTCGATTTGAATGGGCACCTTTTGAAGCGTTATATGGATGGAAGTGTCGATCACCCTTTTATTGGGACGAAGTCGGTGAAAGAGCGATTATCTGGCAACAATTTTTGGAGCAAACAAGGACAAAGTCTGACGGATACGCACAAGACTAAAGGTAGCCCCGGATGGCAGGAAAAACTGGGCAGACTCAAAACGTCGACCTATTGAATTCGAGTTTGGCGAGATAGTATACTTGAGAATCTCACCAACGAAAGGGGTAATGCGCTTCGGAGTACAATGGAAGTTTAGTCCTCGCTTCATCGGACCGTATGAAATTTCGGAAAAGGTTGGGCCCGTAGCATATCGACTAGCATTACCACCTTCACTCTCACAGATACACGATGTGTTCCACCTATTGCAACTGCGGAGATACATTCATGATCCGAGTCATGTGTTGGAACATCAGCAAGTGGAAATTTAGGATGATGCTTCCTACGACGAGGTGCCAGTGCATGTAGGTGCTACCTTAAATTAATTTCAGAACTACTAAATTAACTTAATGAGTGTAGGCCAAGTAATTTTGAAAATAAAAGAATTAACACAATTTTATTTAAGGATTAAAATAAAGAAAAAAGGAAATTATACTTGAGAAAAATAGAGCGAGGCTAAAAATGTAATTTCGCCCCGATATACACCCTCACCCATCTGGCCACCCTATTCTCTTTTCCCTAAATTCCCCCACTTTCTTTCATTTTATTCCCTTAGCAATCATTTCCTATTTCTTACGCCACCTTACACAAGCAAGACATCCATCCACTCTTTTTTCATACATGAACTTTTTCTTATACCCACTTCATCATCTAAGACAAGCAATCATAATCCTCTCCTCACTTAAACCCCTATCCGGCCACCCCCTTAATTATCCACAAGAATTAATCTCATTTTACTCCTATTTTCTTTAGTATCATTTCATCTCTTACACAATGTAAGAGAAACCACCATTAAAATCTCATGCATTCTCTTTTCCCTTTCCACTAGCCTCAACCCAAATGATTACTCCCCCATTGCACCAAACTTGGCCAAGCAAGGATTGAAGACATAAAAACTTAACTCCTTCACAAATTCCATTTCATTTCATCGACTCCTCTCGCTCACTTCAATTCTCTCAACCGTACTTATTTCTCTCTCTCTAAAAATCAAACTCCCTCACCCTCCAAACTCCTTCCACGCGTGAACAAACATGGCAAGGAAGAGGTCAATTTCTTCAACTTTCAAGTGAGGAATCAAGTGTCCAAACACTATAAGCATCAAGGTAAACACTTCATCAATCTTGTTCACCTCCTTCTCACCCTCCATCTTCCACAAAACACTCAAATCATCTCCCATTTTAGGCTATAACCGAAAGCTCTCCAAAGAGAAAGAAAGACTTATCCTTGTTGAGCAAATAGGAATCTTCAAGCTATTTAAGGTAAGAATCATTTAGAATTTGTTTTAGTACATTCAAACTCTCATTTTTTTCATGAAGAGACTAATTCTTTTCTTCTTCTTCGCCCTTAAGGCCGTGTGAACTCAAACCAAGCTAAAGAAGCAACCTTGCTCTTTTAGGTAAGATTCAAGTACCTAAGACAAGTATTCTTCTTAGCTTCTTCAAGAATGTTTAAAAAGGAGTCTCTTATGCTCATATAAAAAGAATGGGTCATGCATGCATATGTTGAAATGAAGCTTCTATCACTAAGTTAAGAAAAGTGTGCTTGCATGTGTGTATGTTTTTAGTATAGTTCATGAATATGGTTGATGTGGCCTTCAAATTGGACATGCATGGCCAAAAAATCTTGGGTGGATAGCCCCTCGGGGACGTGTACCACCTAAGGAATGAAGGGCAATATGCATGTCTCATCTTCTATCCAAAATGAAGGCACATGGGTTCATCTTCTAGCAAAGTGTACTAAGAATGTCATTAGAACATCAACTTCTTAGGTGCATGTAAAGATGACTATTTTTGCCTTAATTGAACATGTTTAAGACTTCATTTGCATGATGATAATCATAATATATCATGTTCTTGTAGGACCTCAGGCGCTACCATCTCTCCCAAAACCAATTGGTGATAGGAGATGCGCATACCCTAGCCTTATAGTGCATTCAGCACACAAGCGCCCACGGCATTCGACTGTGACTTGGCCCACATGGCCTACGCCCACCGGCCTACGCCACGGGACAATTGCTGCACCTAACAATCTCCCCCTCAGCAATTGCTCCTGCTGGGAATCGAACCCGTGACCTCGCTCTGATACCACTTGTAGGACCTCAGGCTCTACCATCTCTCCCAAAACCAATTGGTGATAGGAGATGCGCATACCCTAGCCTTATAGTGCATTCAGCACACAAGCGCCCACGGCATTCGACTGTGACTTGGCCCACATGGCCTACGCCCACCGGCCTACGCCACGGGACAATTGCTGCACCTAACAATATATCACAACAATCTACATGCTCACATATGCATTTTGCAATCATTCAAACATGATATATCACAACAGTTTATGGCACAACATGAATTATACTACAATGCATATTACAAAAGATTTCATCTTTGATTGTATCCTCATACATGCCTCAGTTGCCCTCTATGATGGGGTTGTTTTGAGCCTTCATCCAGGCTATGGATTCATCACCATCTTCATGATGTGTATTTTGATGACCATAGTCTAAGAAGGTATAGTTGCATGTATGTTGTTTCTCTATGAACTTGCATGCATAGATGATGATCCCCGGCCAAGCCAAGAAAAACCAACAGCCGCGGGAGGTACGCCAATGCAAGACAAAGGCCCTATAACAAGAAGCATGGCCAATAAATTGATGCATGAAGTTGGAACCTTCCTTTACAAGCATGTTGAGGATGAACCAAGTCAAGATAGCCTACATTAGATCCATTTGCTACAAGCTTTAACTTAGTTTTTGAATCATGTTGTAATATGTTAGTTAGTCTTGTTCATATTGTTGAGTGCTTAGCTTCCTTTCCTTTATAAATTGTTGTAAACTAACCAAGACATGTCCTATTATGTTGCATATGTTGTTCGGTGTGTGTTTGAGTTGTTTTTAGGTCAAGGAAGAATGATTGAACAAAGGCCAAACGTTCAAACACCAAGTTGAGTTGAAAGGGCAAGCTGGCAGGATGATACCTTCTTAGTATTTCAGCCATAACTCATCAACCACAACTTAAATTGACATGATTCCAGTTGGAGGTGAAAGCTAACAGGATAAGCTACAATTTGGATGTTCATCACTTTCCCAAAAAAGGTCTGCATCAAGCTACACAATCGTTGCAACAAGCTGGCTGCTTAGTCACTGCTTCCAAAGGTCCACATCTGCAAGCAGGTCAACTTCAAACGGGCATAACTCACTCATCCCAGATCCAAACGACGTCATTCTGGTATCTAAACACATATAAAGAGAAGGATCTACAATTCTTATTTGAAGTAGAAGAGCTAAATCGGTCTGGAAGGTTATGTTATAATTCAAAACAGAAAACTGCTCAAAAACTGGACAGATTTCAGTTTCTTGACTTTTCAAGAAGCCTTTTCAACAATCAGCTGCAAGGGGCCACTCCAACTCATCAAGGACATCCTATATAATATTCCAAAGCAAGGATAAGCTGGTCCAATCAAAATTCAAAGGCAAAATCAACTTGCAACCAAAAGGGAGTTTCAGCCGAAAGACAATTGCTGAAGTCATCAAAAGTTTTCCAAGTTGCACTTTGTTTAACTTTTTTCTTTGCTCCTATTGGACCCCTAACGTTTTGTGTCTTTCTTAGAAGTCTTGTTTAGCTTATTTAAAGTAGCTAAAAACGTTTGTAAATGGCAGAATTCCAATATACAACAAAACAGCAACTTTGCACCAAAAACTGTTTTCAGTTTTTCCATTTGAATCATTTGATTCCCTTCAAGTTTTTGAATCATAACTTGATTGTGTTGCTTCCATAGCTTGGGATGGATATTGTTTGGAAGGGTTTATGCTTGTCCAAATAAGTTGAGATCATTTGCTGAAGCTTATTCATCTTCTCGGCTGAATTCTGGATGATTGAGTTGCTTGGTGTTCTTGGAATATTCTGCATCTTCTTCCATGGTTCCAGCTGAGTTTATTGAGTTGAAGAAAGGTCCTAAATAGCTGAGTGATTGTGCATCAATAGATGATACTAACATCATCACAATATGAACTTAAGATGATGCTTATGAGATGTAGTTTTGTGGCAAGCCAAATATGTATAATTTATTAAATGTATGCATCATCATGTTATGTTTATCCATGGTAAACTATAGTGCAAATTAATGAGACAATGTGATGAGCCAAACGAAGGCTAGAAAACTTTGCCAAGGACTTTGTCTCCTATTCCAAACTGATTTGAACACAAGCTATGTCAAAGAACATCTCCAAGATACCCCTTGATCTTTAACCGTTGTTCTTGGCTCAATCTATGCCAACACCTCTCCCTCTTTGGCACTCCAACACATCTAAAACCTCAAGAGACCTTAAGATGCTTGTAAACCAAAAGATGAAGCAAATACTACCAAGTTCTAGGCTAGGAACTTGAAAGAAAACCGTAAGTGGCTTTAGACTTCAACTTGAAATGTTGATAACTCCTTGAAGGAAATTCTGGTTGAAATGTATATTGATAATGGTTCTTCTTTACATTCAGCTTCTAATACTACTTATAACCAACGAAAATATACTAGGTACAAAGTTAAAAATACAAAGTACAAGTCTAGGAATAACATGCTTTCTTTTTGAACAAGTTGGAGCAACTTTCGGTGAAAAGGAGCTGGTTGCTTCCTTCTTCTTCTTTGCTTGTCTTGAGCCATAGTTTTGATTGGTTTAAACATTGAGCAGCTTGCTTGAAACTTAGCCTTGATTGGTTGTGAGTTGTAGTTTGAATTTTCAAAGATTTTTGGCTCAAATCATACGTCCTCCTCCTTGCAAGTTTCAGCCAAAGTTTTGATTGGTTAAGGGAGTGTGCAGCTTGGCTAGAACTTGTCCTTGATTGGTTCTTACTTTGGTGTTGAATTTTCAAACAAAATTCCCTTAGAAAACGTTTCTTTCCTTGCTTGAATTCACCCAAGAATTCTGATTGGATGTTGTAGTGAGCAGCTTGGTTGAACCTCCTTTTGATTGGTTGCATAGTTGATCTTTGAATTTTCAACACATCTAGGCCTTAACCAACGTTTTTCTTCAAGGAATCTGATTGGAGAAATTGTTGTGCAGCTTGCATTCTTGACTTCAACTTGTTTGTGATTGGTTTGATGGTTTGCAAGAGTCCTTCTAATTGGTTCAAGATGTGAGCAGCTTTTACACCCATTTAACGTGAAGAACATTGCTTGAAATTGACATGAGTGCTTGTCACCACCTTGCTTGTAAGCTCCTTGCATTTCACCTCTTTGTTTGGACAAAAATTCAGGTTTGATTTGCATCTTCAAGCTAAAAACGTGTACCTGAAAGATAAGGCAAGAATACAACACAAACTATCCTAAAACAAAGTTAACAAACTAACAATATTAAAAAGAACATATAAAAGATATGTACAATATGCATTTGATACAACTAGATCATAGCTTGTATCATATAAACCCAATGGATGTCATCTTTGCTTGGCTCATCCTCTTCATGCCTGTAAAGGAATGATTCAACACAATGTAACAATTTCTTAGCCATACTCCTTGTTATGGGACCCGTGTGGGGCATCGAGGTGTCAACATCAGTGTTTGTATCCACAAGGTTAGGCTGTAGCTCATCATTCCCTCCCACTTGAAAAGGATTCGTCCTCGAATCTGAATCAATACTAAACGGAGAAAGGTCAGCAACATTAAAAGTTTTAGAGATAGGACCATACCTTTCTTCAGGAAGATCGAGAACATAGGCATTATCACCAAGCCGTTTCAACACTTTGAACGGTCCATCGCCTCTTGGCTTCAATTTTGAGTCCCTTTCCTTAGGGAATCTTTCTTTTCTCAAGTGTAACCAAACAAGATCACCAGGTTCAAATATAACAACTTTACGATTCCTGTTGGCTCTATTGGCATACACTTTATTCTTAGCTTCAAGTTGTGACTTAACCTTTTCATGCAATTCTTTCACAAGTTTTGCTTTTCGTTCACCATCTAAACTAACACGTTCATGAACAGGTATGGGAACAAGATCAAGCGGGGACAAAGGGTTAAAGCCATAAACAACTTCAAAAGGAGAATGCAATGTTCCACTATGAACAACTCTATTGTACGCAAACTCAATATAAGCTAAGCAATCTTCCCAATTCTTTAAGTTCTTTTGAATGACAACACGTAACAGTTGAGACAAAGTTCTATTAACAACTTCAGTTTGACCATCGGTTTGTGGGTGAGCAGTTGTAGAAAATAACAATTTAGTACCAAGTTTACTCCACAAAACTCGCCAGAAATGACTTAGAAACTTTGTATCTCTATCACTAACAATCGTACGTGGCATGCCATGCAATCTAACAATCTCCTTAAAGAACAAATCAGCAATATGAATAGCATCATCAACTTTCTTACATGCAATGAAATGTGCCATTTTGGAAAATCTATCAACAATAACAAAGATGCTATCTTTACCAGTTTTGGATCGAGGCAATCCCAATACAAAGTCCATAGAAATATCAGTCCAAGGTGAGTTTGGAACAGATAAAGGAGTGTATAATCCATGTGGTTGTGTTCTAGACTTTGCTTGCTTGCAAGTAATACATTGGTCACATACCTTATCAACATGTGCTCTCATATGTGGCCAGAAGAAATGTTCCTTAAGTGTTTCCAATGTTTTTAACGAGCCAAAATGACCCATTAATCCTCCTCCATGAGCTTCTTTTATCAACAATTCTCTTAATGAACACATTGGTACACATAACTTATGTTCTTTAAACAAGTAACCATCATGCAAGTAATATTTAGCAAAAGGGGAATCAGTGCATGCTTGATATATAGAACTAAAGTCATGATCAGAATGATACATCTCTTTGATAGACTCAAAACCAAACATGTTACATGAAAGAGTAGTAATCAAAGTATAACGACGAGATAAGGCATCAGCAACAACATTTTCTTTTCCTTGTTTATACTTGATCACATAAGGGAATTGTTCAATGAATTCAACCCATTTGGCATGTCTTTTGTTCAATTTTCCTTGACCCTTTAGATACTTCAGGCTTTCATGATTAGTATGAATCACAAATTCCTTAGGTTGCAGATAATATTGCCAAGTTTGTAAGGAACGAACAAGTGCGTACAATTCTTTATCATAGGTTGAATAATTGATGGAAGCTCCTTTCAATTTCTCACTGAAGTAGGCAACAGGTGTTGTGATATATCATGTTTGAGTGATTGCAAAATGCATATGTGAGCATGTAGATTGTTGTGATATATTGCAAAATGCATATGTGAGCATGTATGTGTGTATAACGTTTAAAGTATATGTGTGCATGAGATTGAATTTATGAGCTAAATGTGAAATTGATTGAATGAATCAAGATTGAACAAGTTTGATTAAGATCATGAGATTGAACTTGGCCAATTCAATCACATGTCTAAATCAAGACATGTTCAAACTGATCTTAGATGATATATATGCCAATACATGTTAATTATATGATCTAACCAAGCCTTGAAGTCACATGACTTACAATATAAGGCAAATTGCTTGGTTTAGTATCCTATTGCAGGTTTTGGTTCATATCATGGGCAAATGAACTCCAAATTGAGTGATTCAAAAGCCCACATGATCCTTATTCAATTTAGAATCTAATTGGCTGAGGAAAAGCATGCTTGACACGGATAAAAACTGACTTGACACGGTGGTGAAGCTTATTGATCTTTATAAGGGTTATTTTGGTAATTTCACCATTTGGACTTCTCATTCTTATTTGGTCTTCTTCCAACGGATTTATATGATCATATGACACATTTATAAGTCATGTCACATCATGGCAAAAATGAATCTGGAGCAGCACCATGTCTAGGTTCATCCTAGGACAAAATTCCTATTTTTGTGCTAAGGGGTATTCTGGTCTCTTCACTTGCCAATGGATCTTCTAACGTGTTATATATTGTTTATATGATGTTTATATGTGTTTATGTCACATATGGTACGTGCCCTATATTTATGGAAATGGGCAGCATGGTATCTCAAATGGAATTCTTATGGTTATCACATATATGGTTTTCTTGGAATTCTTGGCATTCTTCATATGGTATTCTATGCTACATGTTGAAGACATAAATGACTATATATTATATGTGTGCACACGGATATTGACGGATATTGGCGCACAAAACTTTCAGCTTTTGAACAAGTCAAGGCAAGTTGAAACAAACCCTATTTTGGTGCTGATTTCAAGTGACTATTCTTGAGCTGTTTTCAACGGCTATTTTGGCTCAAAAATGAAGAAAAATTTCGTATGTTATATGGTCAAGATTCAGGTTATAATGTGTGACAAAAACAAGTCCTACAATGTAGCAAATTTGAAGCAAAAGTCTCTCAACCAATGCCATGCAACGGCTATATGATTGAAGACCAAGTCAAATTCAAAGGCTTAGCTGAATTCTCTCTATCTTTTAGCTACATTCCAACGGCCATTTAATGTTCAAAATGAGGAGCCAAATTTGTTCAAAATACATGCCAATTCAGCTGCACACATGGCAAGTTATTTACACATGGACATTGCTGATTGGGAGCTGCCTTTTAAACGTTCAAATAAAGTCATTTTCCACCTCATTCCAACGTTTATAATGGGATAAGATGAAGGATAAAAGTTCAGTTTGAAGACCAATTCAAAGCAACAAAAGATAAGCTTAAGTTTGAAAGCTAGAAAAGTGCTGAAATCTCTCCATTCTTCAACCATTCCAACGTCTACTTTGAGGAGCCTTTAGGCTGTCCTCTTGGCTATAAATAGCTCCAAAGGTGAAGAGTAAAAGTGCACCAACGAAAAACAAAAGAAAAGCAAGCAAGACATTCAGCTCTTTGTCTCCATTCTTCTCTTCTATTCTTCTATATTGAAGAACACATTTGCAGCAAGCTTTATGATTGTATAGTTCTTCATTTCTTGTCATTTCAACACCTTTTAAACGACATATTGTAAGGGAGAAGCTGGTGTATAAAGCTTACTCCTTAGAGGTGAGCAAAAGGTGCAAAGGTGCAAAGGTGAAACAAACTAGTTGCTGTTTGTTTTGGTGAAGTCTCTTGAAGAAGTTGGTGAAAAGCTTCTTCCTTTGGCTTTGTAAGGTGATATTGGTGTTTGGTGTTTAGTGAAATCCAAGAGAAGGTGTCTCTTGGGACTGGAGTAGGTCACATTGACCGAACCAGGATAATTCCTTGTGTTCTTTACTTATTTCCTGCACTTACTGTTTTCTGCCTGAGAATTACACTAACTTGGCACGCATAATTGAACAAGCAAACAGTCTTAGAATTGCATGAATTTTGGATATATTATACTTCAATGTGTTAGCTTTCATTAGCCGCAAGAATCACTAAATTCTAAGGAGTTTAGCATATTCAAATCGTCTTCACAAAATTGTTGCTACATTCTGTGAACAATTCTGACCAGTGTGCAAAACTTGTTCAATTTGAATAGGTTATCCTACGAATCTTGAAGTGAGCCTTATATCAAATTAAACTAGACATCGTAAGGTTTAATTTGACATAAGATTCATCAAAATAGCACGGGTAGATTTTGAGATATCATCGTTTGAAGTTAAGCTAACATTCTGCCTGAAACTGCCAGAATTGCACACTTTACTTTTCTTGCTTATTTGAACGTGCTAACTTGCTTGGAATTGATTGAATTTTTTATGACATACTATAAACATCCTAAACTTGATCTCTGCCAAGTTTGAGAGCTTGCACAGGTGTATAAGTGGTTCAACCAAAGCACTCAAAACATTGAACTGTTTCTGGAAATTCCAGAATCTGAGGCTAAAGAGGCAAAGGGGTCTTCAAACAACTTTTTGAAGGTAATTGTAGTGTAATTTCCGCTAACCCACTATTCACCCCCCCCTCTAGTGGTGCTATACAGGTCCAACAAGTGGTATCAGAGCGAGGTTGAGCACCATATTCTTATTTGAGCTGAAAACAGTTTACACTCCAAGTTGCAAAGTTGCTGGAAATTTTCTGGTTTTCTTATATTCTTCATATTTGGTATCTACAACAAGGTGACACTTTCTTTCCTTCTTATAAGTGTTTTAAACGTTTTCTCACACACTAAGAAGCATGTCTAAGTCACACATGAAAATAGAATTAGAAGGCATGTCCACACAAAGACCACCTCTTTTTGATGGAGAAAACTTTAGTCATTGGAAACTTAGGATGAAATTGTTCTTAATGGCTATTGACATAGACTTGTGGTCCATCATTGAAGATGGACCTTATGTGCCTACTAAGCATGTTATAATTGATGGCTTATCACAAGAAGTTGAGAAATATAGAAAAGATTGGAGTGATGAAGATAAAAAGAAAATGAGTCTTAATGCTAAAGCAATGCAATTATTGTTGAATGGTTTAAGTAGGAGTGAATCTGCCTATGTCTCTTCATGTTTAAGTGCAAAGGATATGTGGAAATGTCTTGAAATGAAGCATGAAGGAACTAATCAAGTAAAGGAATCAAAGATTAACATGTTAATGACTACACTTGAAACATTTCATTTACTGCCTAATGAATCAATTGTTGATATGGATTTAAGGCTTACAAACTTATACAACTCACTTGAATCCCTTGGTAAAACGTTTTTGATGAAAGAAAAAGTGCAAAAAGTTTTGAGAAGTTTGCCAATTGAATGGGATGCCAAAGTTAGTGCCATTGAAGAAAGCAAAGATCTTTCTCAAATAAAACTTGATGAATTGATAGGTTCTTTAAAAGTTTATGAAAACAAGTTGAATATAAGAAAGGCTGAAACTAGTAACAAGTCTAAATCACTTGCATTTGTAACAAATGAACCCGAATCATCTAATCAAGCCGAGTATGAAAGTGATGATGAAAGTGATGAAGAAGACATAATGTTGTTAGCTAGGCGTTTAAGGAAGTTTTTCAAGAAAAGACCAACTAAAAGACAAGCAAAATCAGCTGCCCCTATCAATGTGAAATCTAACAAACAAGATGGTAAATGGTATGATAAAGAACTTAAGTGTTATGAATGTGGCAAACAAGGACACATATCATATGATTGTCCAAACAAGAACAAAAACCGTGACATGGATGAAAAGACAAGGACACAAACTAGAGTAGAACCTAAGCAAAGGAGGAAGAAAGCTCTTAAGGCAAGCACTTGGGATGACACATCTTCATCCGAATCCGAGGAGGAACCTGAAGTTGCACAAACATGTTTGGCTTCAAAGTCTACAAATGAGGTAACATTCGATTCTGACTCTGAATGTGATTTTACTCAAGATGAATTGTTGGATGAATTAGAAAAGTTGCATGATAGATATAAGAAGCTATCCAAGGAGAAGAAAAGAATAGTTGAGGAGAAGAACAAGTTGGAGACGTCTAACTTGTATCTAACTTCTCAACTAGAAGTTCTTCAACTTGAATCATCTAACACTATTAGTTCAATGCAAAATCAGATTAAGGAACTTAAGAACAAACATGAAAATGTGCAATGTGTGCAATGTGTTGATTACAACGTTTTAAAGTCTAAATTACATGAAATACAAACTGAATTTGAATCATTAAAAGCATGCAACCTAGACTTGAACAAATCTTTAGAACAATTTAAGAATGGTTCCAACATGTTAGACACTCTTATTGCATCTCAAAAGCATGGAAATGACAAACAAGGTCTTGGATATGTTAAAGAAGCTGAATACACACCTAAGGAAACAACATTTGTATCATCTTCAACCAACATGAAATATAGGCCAAATGCATTTAGAAATGAACCTATTCTGCCCACACCACCTTCATCACAAAGATTGCAAAATGCATCAACATATAGGAAGGCAAATACACCTAGAAACCATGCTTACATGTATACAAGAATGCCTAAACAAAGTAGTATGAAATCTGCTCAAGTTATGCCTTATATGCAACAACATGCTTATGTGAAGAACATGACATACTCTCGGCCTAAATCAGTTTACAACACACGGCCTAGACACATACAACATCTTGCTTATACACGGCCTAAATTCAATGCTTATACACGGCCTAGAAACTATGATAACTCACGGCCAAGATATAACTCATATACATGGCAACATTCAAATGCATATAGAACTTACAATGCTTATCCAACTAGACATAAATGTGCAGCCCCTTTTCCATCATATTCTATGTATCAAAATCCACTATTTGATCATTATATGCAACATGATTTTAACATTTCAAAACCAAGAAAGGTTGTTCAAGTTTGGGTACCTAAAGGTACACTAACATGAACTTAACTTGTCTAACCTTGAAAGGACCCAAAATCAAAAGGTACCTAAGTTGTTATTTACATTTGTAGGTACATAACATCAAAGAAAGACAAGTTGCTGGTTATAACAACAAAGAAGATGAAAAGAACAAAGCCAATTGGATAGTTGATAGTGGTTGCTCAAGACATATGACGGGCAACAAAAATTTGTTTAGCACACTTAAAAACGTTGCAAAAGGTGGCAAAGTCACCTTTGGAGACAACAACCAGGGCCAAATAATTGGCAAAGGCAAGGTTGGTGATCCAAACAAGTTTGAGATCAAAAACGTCCTACTTGTAAGTAACTTAACCTTTGAGCTTTTAAGTGTTTCTCAACTATGTGACAACAACTTGAATGTTCTCTTCTCCTCCACCTCTTGTAAGATAATGGATAAAAACAATCAAGTTGTGTTAAAAGGAAAACGTGAAGGAAACATATATGTGCTTAACATGGATGATATGCTAAGTAGTAACACAAAATGTCTTGTTTCACATGAATCTGATCCCAATCTTTGGCATAGACGTTTAGGACACATTGGTATATCAACCTTAGAAAAACTACACGCTAAAAGTCTTGTTAAAGGATTGCCTAAACTTAACTTGAATGATTTTCAACTATGTGAATCTTGTATCAAAGGCAAACATGTTAGAGAATCCCTTAAGCCTAAAACCGAGGTCACAACATCAAGAATACTAGAACTCTTGCATATAGACTTATTTGGTCCATGTAGAACAAGAAGCTTAGGTGGAAGTTATTATGTATGTGTAATAGTTGATGATTTCTCAAGATATACTTGGACATTGTTTCTTGCTTCAAAAGATGAAAGTGCATCATCTATAGCTAATCTAATTAGACAACTTGAAAATGAACATGAATCACATGTTATTAAGATAAGGAGTGATAGAGGTGGTGAGTTTAAAAATAGTGTATTAATCAAATTCTGTAATGAAAAGGGTATAAAACATGAATTCTCCCCACCAAGAACTCCTCAACTTAATGGTGTAGTTGAAAGAAAGAATAGGACTATTCAAGAAGTAGCAAGAACAATGATGGTAGAAAACAAAGTACCTAAATTCTTATGGGCTGAAGCAGTAAACACTTCAAGTTATATGATCAACAGACTATCAATAAGAAAGAAATTGAACAAAACACCATATGAAATCTTAAATGGACGACTCCCAAAAGTAAACTATCTAAAAGTCTTTGGTTGTAAATGCTTTGTATTGAACACAAAAGATAACTTAGATAAGTTTGATCCTAAGTCTGATGAACATATATTTGTGGGATATTCAATGAACTCTAAAGCATATAGATGTTATAATGCACAAACAAGAAAGATAGTTGAATCTATACATGTGAAGTTCAATGAAAATGCATATCTCCAAACAAGTAATCAACATGAAAACTATGTACCAAATGATCAAATACTTCATGATGAAGATGAACTTATCCTACCACCTACAAATGATCAAATTGAAACACCAAATCAAACTCTTGAAATGCATGAAGTTCAAACTCCCCCTACACAAGAACATAATGAAGAAAATGTGCCTACCCAACCTATTGAACATCATGAACCTATTGAAGATGCACAACCAAGTAATTGGTGGCAAATAAGAGATAAACAAAAGCATCCTCAAGAACTTATCATAGGAGATGTAAATCAAGGGGTTAGAACACGTAGGCAAATAGATCCTAATGAATATGATCAATGGCATGCACTTATATCCCAAATTGAACCTAAGAATGTGAATGATGCCTTAAACGATGCATATTGGATAGATGCAATGCATGAAGAGTTAAACCAATTTGAAAGAAACAATGTGTGGGATTTAGTACCTAAACCCGAGGATAAATCAATCATTGGAACTAAATGGGTGTTTAGGAACAAAATGAATGAACAAGGGGTTGTAGTAAGAAATAAAGCAAGACTTGTAGCTCAAGGATATAATCAAGAAGAGGGTATTGATTACGATGAAACATTTGCCCCCGTAGCAAGACTAGAATCCATACGCCTCTTATTAGCTTTTGCATGTTATAATAACATCAAACTATTCCAAATGGATGTTAAGAGTGCATTCTTAAATGGCTATATCCAAGAAGAAGTTTTTGTTAAACAACCACCAGGCTTTGAAGATCCAAAGAACCCTAATCATGTATATAAACTTAAGAAAGCCTTATATGGTTTGAAACAAGCCCCCCGTTCATGGTATGAAAGATTTGCCAACTTTTTACTAAGTAACAATTTTCAAAGAGGAACCATAGATAGTACCTTATTCTTGAAAAAGAAAGACAAAGATTTGCTTGTAATACAAATATATGTAGATGACATAATCTTTGGTTCAACTAATCCTAACTTAGTAAAAGACTTTGAAGATTGTATGAAGTCTGAGTTTGAAATGTCTATGGTTGGTGAATTAAACTATTTCTTAGGCTTGCAAATAAAACAAATATCAAGTGGTATACATATCAATCAAGCCAAATACATAAGAGATATGATAAAGAAATTTAACTTTGAAAACTTGAAACCATCTCCAACACCAATGTGTACTTCAACAAAATTAGACAAAGATGAAAATGGTGTTGCATTTGATGAAAAACTATATAGGTCTATGATTGGTTCATTGCTATATCTAACTGCTAGTAGACCTGATATTATGTTTGCAGTATGTATGTGTGCAAGATTTCAAAGTATGCCTAAGTTGTCACACTTTAAAGCTGTAAAAAGAATATTTAGATATCTTCAACATACACCAACATTAGGCTTATGGTATGATAGACAATCTAGTCTAAGTCTACATGCATATTCAGATGCAGATTATGGTGGATGTAGAGTAGATAGAAAGAGCACTAGTGGAACATGTCAATTCCTAGGAAACTCACTAATATCTTGGTTTTCAAAGAAACAATCTAGTGTTGCACTTTCTACTACTGAAGCAGAATATATGGCTTTAAGTCTATGTTGTACTCAACTATTATGGATTAAACAACAACTTTCAGACTTTGAAATACAAGTAAATAATATCCCCATCTATTGTGATAGTACAAGTGCTATAAATTTGTCTAAAAACCCTGTACTACACTCTAAGGCAAAGCATATAGAAGTACGTTATCATTTTCTCCGTGATCATGTTAATCTTGGACATATACACATTGAACATGTTAGAACTGATCAACAAGTAGCTGACATATTCACTAAACCCCTTAATCAAGCTATCTTTGAGAATTTACGTGCAAGACTTGGCTTAATTGCTTACAACTGACAATACTGTCTAGATCATTCTGGGTATTGCTAACTCGGTTCAGTCTTTTGCATAATTTACAAAATTAAGGGGGAGAGATATATGTATATCATGTTAAGGGGGAGATAACACATTAAGGGGGAGCAGCTTAACTTGATTTAAAGAGAAGCTTATACTTGATTTAGATGCTTAATATACACATATGTGGGGTAATTTTGCAAATCATCAAAAGGGGGAGATTGTTGTGATATATCATGTTTGAGTGATTGCAAAATGCATATGTGAGCATGTAGATTGTTGTGATATATTGCAAAATGCATATGTGAGCATGTATGTGTGTATAACGTTTAAAGTATATGTGTGCATGAGATTGAATTTATGAGCTAAATGTGAAATTGATTGAATGAATCAAGATTGAACAAGTTTGATTAAGATCATGAGATTGAACTTGGCCAATTCAATCACATGTCTAAATCAAGACATGTTCAAACTGATCTTAGATGATATATATGCCAATACATGTTAATTATATGATCTAACCAAGCCTTGAAGTCACATGACTTACAATATAAGGCAAATTGCTTGGTTTAGTATCCTATTGCAGGTTTTGGTTCATATCATGGGCAAATGAACTCCAAATTGAGTGATTCAAAAGCCCACATGATCCTTATTCAATTTAGAATCTAATTGGCTGAGGAAAAGCATGCTTGACACGGATAAAAACTGACTTGACACGGTGGTGAAGCTTATTGATCTTTATAAGGGTTATTTTGGTAATTTCACCATTTGGACTTCTCATTCTTATTTGGTCTTCTTCCAACGGATTTATATGATCATATGACACATTTATAAGTCATGTCACATCATGGCAAAAATGAATCTGGAGCAGCACCATGTCTAGGTTCATCCTAGGACAAAATTCCTATTTTTGTGCTAAGGGGTATTCTGGTCTCTTCACTTGCCAATGGATCTTCTAACGTGTTATATATTGTTTATATGATGTTTATATGTTTATGTCACATATGGTACGTGCCCTATATTTATGGAAATGGGCAGCATGGTATCTCAAATGGAATTCTTATGGTTATCACATATATGGTTTTCTTGGAATTCTTGGCATTTTTCATATGGTATTCTATGCTACATGTTGAAGACATAAATGACTATATATTATATGTGTGCACACGGATATTGACGGATATTGGCGCACAAAACTTTCAGCTTTTGAACAAGTCAAGGCAAGTTGAAACAAACCCTATTTTGGTGCTGATTTCAAGTGACTATTCTTGAGCTG
Source organism: Eustoma russellianum (assembly GCA_036186865.1). NCBI lineage: Eukaryota > Viridiplantae > Streptophyta > Magnoliopsida > Gentianales > Gentianaceae > Eustoma > Eustoma russellianum. Next base: position 19,406,474 of record AP025054.1, read on the forward strand.
TTTTCAACGGCTATTTTGGCTCAAAAATGAAGAAAAATTTCGTATGTTATATGGTCAAGATTCAGGTTATAATGTGTGACAAAAACAAGTCCTACAATGTAGCAAATTTGAAGCAAAAGTCTCTCAACCAATGCCATGCAACGGCTATATGATTGAAGACCAAGTCAAATTCAAAGGCTTAGCTGAATTCTCTCTATCTTTTAGCTACATTCCAACGGCCATTTAATGTTCAAAATGAGGAGCCAAATTTGTTCAAAATACATGCCAATTCAGCTGCACACATGGCAAGTTATTTACACATGGACATTGCTGATTGGGAGCTGCCTTTTAAACGTTCAAATAAAGTCATTTTCCACCTCATTCCAACGTTTATAATGGGATAAGATGAAGGATAAAAGTTCAGTTTGAAGACCAATTCAAAGCAACAAAAGATAAGCTTAAGTTTGAAAGCTAGAAAAGTGCTGAAATCTCTCCATTCTTCAACCATTCCAACGTCTACTTTGAGGAGCCTTTAGGCTGTCCTCTTGGCTATAAATAGCTCCAAAGGTGAAGAGTAAAAGTGCACCAACGAAAAACAAAAGAAAAGCAAGCAAGACATTCAGCTCTTTGTCTCCATTCTTCTCTTCTATTCTTCTATATTGAAGAACACATTTGCAGCAAGCTTTATGATTGTATAGTTCTTCATTTCTTGTCATTTCAACACCTTTTAAACGACATATTGTAAGGGAGAAGCTGGTGTATAAAGCTTACTCCTTAGAGGTGAGCAAAAGGTGCAAAGGTGCAAAGGTGAAACAAACTAGTTGCTGTTTGTTTTGGTGAAGTCTCTTGAAGAAGTTGGTGAAAAGCTTCTTCCTTTGGCTTTGTAAGGTGATATTGGTGTTTGGTGTTTAGTGAAATCCAAGAGAAGGTGTCTCTTGGGACTGGAGTAGGTCACATTGACCGAACCAGGATAATTCCTTGTGTTCTTTACTTATTTCCTGCACTTACTGTTTTCTGCCTGAGAATTACACTAACTTGGCACGCATAATTGAACAAGCAAACAGTCTTAGAATTGCATGAATTTTGGATATATTATACTTCAATGTGTTAGCTTTCATTAGCCGCAAGAATCACTAAATTCTAAGGAGTTTAGCATATTCAAATCGTCTTCACAAAATTGTTGCTACATTCTGTGAACAATTCTGACCAGTGTGCAAAACTTGTTCAATTTGAATAGGTTATCCTACGAATCTTGAAGTGAGCCTTATATCAAATTAAACTAGACATCGTAAGGTTTAATTTGACATAAGATTCATCAAAATAGCACGGGTAGATTTTGAGATATCATCGTTTGAAGTTAAGCTAACATTCTGCCTGAAACTGCCAGAATTGCACACTTTACTTTTCTTGCTTATTTGAACGTGCTAACTTGCTTGGAATTGATTGAATTTTTTATGACATACTATAAACATCCTAAACTTGATCTCTGCCAAGTTTGAGAGCTTGCACAGGTGTATAAGTGGTTCAACCAAAGCACTCAAAACATTGAACTGTTTCTGGAAATTCCAGAATCTGAGGCTAAAGAGGCAAAGGGGTCTTCAAACAACTTTTTGAAGGTAATTGTAGTGTAATTTCCGCTAACCCACTATTCACCCCCCCCTCTAGTGGTGCTATACAGGTCCAACAACAGGTTTGTTACCTTGATGCAATACAGCTCCAATGCCAACTCCACTGGCATCACATTCAACTTCAAACATTTCATCAAAATTGGGCAATCTCAGGATAGGTGCAGAAGTTAGACGTTTCTTAAGTTCCTCAAAGGCTTGTTGTTGTGTTTCTCCCCATTCAAATCTTACATCTTTCTTGACTAATTCATTCAAGGGTGCAGCTATGGTAGAGAAATCCTTCACAAAACGTCTATAGAAACTAGCTAATCCATGAAAACTCCTAATATCTCCAGCAGACTTAGGGGTTGGCCACTCAGTTATGGATTTAACTTTCTCTTGATCCACTTCAATTCCTTCAGCACTAATCACAAATCCTAAGAATGTAACCTTTTCCAGACAGAAAGAACACTTCTTGAAATTAGCATACAGCTTCTCTTTCTGTAGGGTGACAAAAACGGCTCTTAGATGGTTCAGGTGTTCACCTAGGGTTTTGGAGTAGATAAGAATGTCATCAAAGTAAACTACTACAAATTTCCCTATGAATTTCCTTAAGACCTCATTCATTAACCTCATGAAAGTACTGGGGGCATTGGTTAAACCAAAGGGCATAACTAACCATTCGTACAATCCAAATTTAGTCTTAAAGGCAGTTTTCCATTCATCACCTTCCCTAATTCTCACTTGGAAATATCCTTGCTTAAGATCTACTTTGCTAAAGCACCTAGACCCATGTAACATATCCAACATGTCATCCAACCTAGGAATAGGGTACCTATACTTCACAGTGATCTTATTGATGGCTCTACAATCAGTACACATTCTCCAAGTTCCATCTTTCTTAGGGACAATGATTACAGGAACAGCACACGGACTCATACTCTCTCTTACTTTACCTTGAGTCAATAATTCCTCAACTTGCTTTTGGATTTCCTTAGTTTCCTCTGGATTGGCTCTATAGGCAGGTCTGTTTGGTAGAACAGCTCCTGGAATGAAATCTATTTGATGCTCAATGCCTCTTAGAGGGGGTAAACCTATGGGATCTCCTTCAGGAGACAAGCTAGAAAATTCTTGAAGTAAAGATGCCACTTCACTTGGTAAAGTAGATGGTATCTCAGATGAAGAAAATAAGGCTTCTTTGTAAAGCAAGATATAAACATTTTTGTTTGAATTGATAGCATGGAATACCTCACTTTGAGATGCAAAGAATGCGCTTTTCTTTAGAGATGGTTCAGCAGAAATTTTGTTTTCTTTCGGTTCAACTTTAAAATGAGAACTTCTCAGTTGGTGTTCCTTGATAAAGATCCTTTCCAATTCCTTTTCTTTTGGATCATTGTAGCTTTTTAACATTCGTTGTTGATCCTCAAAGACTTTGTGTGGGGGTAAGGCATTTAATTTGAACAGTTTGTTGTTATGCCTAAAGGAATATCTATTTAGGTAACCATCATACGTAACCTTGTTGTCAAATTGCCACGGTCTACCTAATAAGATATGACTTGATTGCATAGGGGCTACATCACATAACACCTCAGCAGAATACCCACCAATTGACAAAGGAACTAGGACTTGCTTTGTTACTTTAACTTCACCACACTCATTAAGCCACGTAAGTCTATAAGGACGGGGGTGATTAATTAAAGGTAACTCAAGTTTCCTAACAAGCTCAAAACTTGCAACATTTGTACATGAACCGGAGTCAATGATTAACGTGCATACTTTCTTCTTAACCATACAGTGAATGTGGAATATGTTCTCTCGTTGTATTTCAGGTTCTTCGGTTTTAACTTGGGCACTTAGGGCTCGACGGACAACTAAGAACTCTTTCGTTTCACACTCATCAATCTCTTCACTAATTTCTTCTTCTTCCTCACACGTTTGCTCAATTTCTTTGTTTTCTTCACTTTCTTCCAATTCTTCCTCAGAATAATACTCATTAGACTCTTCAATAAACAAGATGCGTTTAGGGTTGGGACATTGATTAGCAAAATGACCTTTTCCTAAGCATTTAAAACATTGAATATCACGAGTCTTAAAATTAGACGTACCTTCCACCTTGGCTTTGCCTTTATCAGTGATTGGAAGCTTTGGACGATTTTGGATGTTCTGGGTTGGTTTTCCTTGGGATCCACGGCCTTGACCTTGTTGTGGACGGAATGGCGTCCTGGGCTGTGTTCTAGGAAAACTCAAAGGATTAGTCCGAAAAGAAGGGTTAGAAGTTTTTACCTTCAATTGTCTTTCCACTTTCTCAGCAATGTGAACCATAGAAGCCAGATCTGAGTAAGGTGTAAGTTCCACCTTAAATGCAATTTCTTTGTTCAAGCCAGCTAGAAATCTAGCCATGGTGGCTTCCTCAGCTTCTTCTATGTTAGCCCTGGTAAGCAAATGTTCTAATTCTTTATAAAATTCATCGACAGATCTATTACCTTGAGAAAGTTGTTGCAATTTCTGGAAAACGCTTCTTTCATAGGAAGGAGATATGAATCTCTTCCTCATCTCTTGTTTCAGCTCGGACCAAGTGACAACAGGGGGTTGTCTTGTTCTTCTCCTGGTGTTCTTCAATTGTTCCCACCAAAGTAAAGCATAATCTACAAATTCAAAAGTTGCATACCGCACTTTGGCCAATTCAGAATAGTTGTGCAAGAATACATATGGTCTACCTTTGTTTCCCATTGCAAATATGTTTCAGGATCACTTTTTCCATGGAAGGGGGGAATTGTCAGTTTTGTAGTAATGTATTCTTCTTCAAGATGTTCATCAGGTCGACGTTCATTAAATCTCTCCTCTAGGTAGGGTTCTTCATTGTACTCAGGGAGACTATCAAATCTTTCCTCAAAAGAAAGGTTCCTACGACCACCATTACTACCTCGACCTCTACCTCTACCTCTAAGTGATGTGCTTTTTCTGCGTTCAACATGAGACTCATTATCATAAGAGGTGCCTTCTTGAAAAGGTATACTAGGTTCCTTTTGTTCTGAGGTAGGTTTTTCTACTCTGCTTAGCCTTTGTTTGTTATCCTCTATGTCACTTCTCATTAAACCAAATTGATTAACAAGGAAAGTGAGTGTTTGTTGTATATTCTCTAGGGTAACAGGGACTGGGGATGGGACAGGAGTAGATGGGGACGGGGATGATGCATTATCTTTCTGTTGGGGACCCATGATTCAGAAAACAATCTCAAAAGCCAAATAAAATATTGACAAGATGCAAATACTCTACTTTATGTTGACAATTGTTCAAAACAGCAATTTGGACTATTTCTCCTAAAGATTCAAGTAAATCACAGAGGTCAAATTGTAGTTCGGGCTGAAAGAAATCTACGGGGTTGTTTTAAGACAATCCCTCAATTTACTTTACAGCATATGCAATTATCAATTGTAGTAAGGTGAAAGTAAAGACACACAAACAAAGTGCTAGCAAGGGTTTGCTTTAGAAACTTTCAATATTTCAAAACTACAACACTTTGGGGTTTGGTTTGGGCACTTTCTTTCTTTTGAGCTTTGCACGGGATTTTCCCTTTTATGCAACGTTTATCTTTGGGCTTTTTCCTCACTAGGCTTTCTTGTGCAATTCTCTCTTGTCTTGCCTCTTACTTGTTGACAAATATTGGCTTTTCTCTCGCGTATTTCTCAATCAAGCTTAATTTTCTTTCTTTGGATGGTTTGCTTGATTGTTGTGAGACTATTCCTCACGGCCTACATGAGACATTGCCCACGGCCTTTAATTGCACAAGATTGGTTGTATTTGGAATTTGAAAGTTCCTCGTACACAACACGGCTAAACACTATGTAGTGGGAATTCAATTCACAATTACAACAAGATCAAATTGTATACAGTGCAATGTAAGTTCAGAAATTGATCTAAAACAACAATTGGATAGCTCTTTAACAATGTGGGGCTTAAACAATTCCTAACTTTCAGAATATATCTAAGTCCAACAAGTTGTTTGAAACAATTGAAATCAACAAAAAGATAAAGCTATTAGCATGTACCAAGATTTCAAATGAGCTTTAAAAGTTGTTTTAATCCACACGGTTTTTGGGCAGGTTGTTCTTTTTCCTTTTTCTATTTTTGGATGCAAGTGATCTAACTAATTCTAAGATGGCTAAATGCAACTTAGTTGTGTCTAAATGAAGTTTACAAAGGCTGGTTACTAACAACTAATGGAAAATCAGTTTTGATGCTAAGTATGCTATCTTGTTTTGTTTTGTTTTCAAGTGATCTAACCTACTTTGTTTTGTTTGGTTTTTGTTTGTATGATGCAATCAGATTCTAAACTAAATGAGACTAGATGCAAAATGAAGGCACATGGGTTCATCTTCTAGCAAAGTGTACTAAGAATGTCATTAGAACATCAACTTCTTAGGTGCATGTAAAGATGACTATTTTTGCCTTAATTGAACATGTTTAAGACTTCATTTGCATGATGATAATCATAATATATCATGTTCTTGTAGGACCTCAGGCGCTACCATCTCTCCCAAAACCAATTGGTGATAGGAGATGCGCATACCCTAGCCTTATAGTGCATTCAGCACACAAGCGCCCACGGCATTCGACTGTGACTTGGCCCACATGGCCTACGCCCACCGGCCTACGCCACGGGACAATTGCTGCACCTAACAATCTCCCCCTCAGCAATTGCTCCTGCTGGGAATCGAACCCGTGACCTCGCTCTGATACCACTTGTAGGACCTCAGGCTCTACCATCTCTCCCAAAACCAATTGGTGATAGGAGATGCGCATACCCTAGCCTTATAGTGCATTCAGCACACAAGCGCCCACGGCATTCGACTGTGACTTGGCCCACATGGCCTACGCCCACCGGCCTACGCCACGGGACAATTGCTGCACCTAACAATATATCACAACAATCTACATGCTCACATATGCATTTTGCAATCATTCAAACATGATATATCACAACAGTTTATGGCACAACATGAATTATACTACAATGCATATTACAAAAGATTTCATCTTTGATTGTATCCTCATACATGCCTCAGTTGCCCTCTATGATGGGGTTGTTTTGAGCCTTCATCCAGGCTATGGATTCATCACCATCTTCATGATGTGTATTTTGATGACCATAGTCTAAGAAGGTATAGTTGCATGTATGTTGTTTCTCTATGAACTTGCATGCATAGATGATGATCCCCGGCCAAGCCAAGAAAAACCAACAGCCGCGGGAGGTACGCCAATGCAAGACAAAGGCCCTATAACAAGAAGCATGGCCAATAAATTGATGCATGAAGTTGGAACCTTCCTTTACAAGCATGTTGAGGATGAACCAAGTCAAGATAGCCTACATTGGATCCATTTGCTACAAGCTTTAACTTAGTTTTTGAATCATGTTGTAATATGTTAGTTAGTCTTGTTCATATTGTTGAGTGCTTAGCTTCCTTTCCTTTATAAATTGTTGTAAACTAACCAAGACATGTCCTATTATGTTGCATATGTTGTTCGGTGTGTGTTTGAGTTGTTTTTAGGTCAAGGAAGAATGATTGAACAAAGGCCAAACGTTCAAACACCAAGTTGAGTTGAAAGGGCAAGCTGGCAGGATGATACCTTCTTAGTATTTCAGCCATAACTCATCAACCACAACTTAAATTGACATGATTCCAGTTGGAGGTGAAAGCTAACAGGATAAGCTACAATTTGGATGTTCATCACTTTCCCAAAAAAGGTCTGCATCAAGCTACACAATCGTTGCAACAAGCTGGCTGCTTAGTCACTGCTTCCAAAGGTCCACATCTGCAAGCAGGTCAACTTCAAACGGGCATAACTCACTCATCCCAGATCCAAACGACGTCATTCTGGTATCTAAACACATATAAAGAGAAGGATCTACAATTCTTATTTGAAGTAGAAGAGCTAAATCGGTCTGGAAGGTTATGTTATAATTCAAAACAGAAAACTGCTCAAAAACTGGACAGATTTCAGTTTCTTGACTTTTCAAGAAGCCTTTTCAACAATCAGCTGCAAGGGGCCACTCCAACTCATCAAGGACATCCTATATAATATTCCAAAGCAAGGATAAGCTGGTCCAATCAAAATTCAAAGGCAAAATCAACTTGCAACCAAAAGGGAGTTTCAGCCGAAAGACAATTGCTGAAGTCATCAAAAGTTTTCCAAGTTGCACTTTGTTTAACTTTTTTCTTTGCTCCTATTGGACCCCTAACGTTTTGTGTCTTTCTTAGAAGTCTTGTTTAGCTTATTTAAAGTAGCTAAAAACGTTTGTAAATGGCAGAATTCCAATATACAACAAAACAGCAACTTTGCACCAAAAACTGTTTTCAGTTTTTCCATTTGAATCATTTGATTCCCTTCAAGTTTTTGAATCATAACTTGATTGTGTTGCTTCCATAGCTTGGGATGGATATTGTTTGGAAGGGTTTATGCTTGTCCAAATAAGTTGAGATCATTTGCTGAAGCTTATTCATCTTCTCGGCTGAATTCTGGATGATTGAGTTGCTTGGTGTTCTTGGAATATTCTGCATCTTCTTCCATGGTTCCAGCTGAGTTTATTGAGTTGAAGAAAGGTCCTAAATAGCTGAGTGATTGTGCATCAATAGATGATACTAACATCATCACAATATGAACTTAAGATGATGCTTATGAGATGTAGTTTTGTGGCAAGCCAAATATGTATAATTTATTAAATGTATGCATCATCATGTTATGTTTATCCATGGTAAACTATAGTGCAAATTAATGAGACAATGTGATGAGCCAAACGAAGGCTAGAAAACTTTGCCAAGGACTTTGTCTCCTATTCCAAACTGATTTGAACACAAGCTATGTCAAAGAACATCTCCAAGATACCCCTTGATCTTTAACCGTTGTTCTTGGCTCAATCTATGCCAACACCTCTCCCTCTTTGGCACTCCAACACATCTAAAACCTCAAGAGACCTTAAGATGCTTGTAAACCAAAAGATGAAGCAAATACTACCAAGTTCTAGGCTAGGAACTTGAAAGAAAACCGTAAGTGGCTTTAGACTTCAACTTGAAATGTTGATAACTCCTTGAAGGAAATTCTGGTTGAAATGTATATTGATAATGGTTCTTCTTTACATTCAGCTTCTAATACTACTTATAACCAACGAAAATATACTAGGTACAAAGTTAAAAATACAAAGTACAAGTCTAGGAATAACATGCTTTCTTTTTGAACAAGTTGGAGCAACTTTCGGTGAAAAGGAGCTGGTTGCTTCCTTCTTCTTCTTTGCTTGTCTTGAGCCATAGTTTTGATTGGTTTAAACATTGAGCAGCTTGCTTGAAACTTAGCCTTGATTGGTTGTGAGTTGTAGTTTGAATTTTCAAAGATTTTTGGCTCAAATCATACGTCCTCCTCCTTGCAAGTTTCAGCCAAAGTTTTGATTGGTTAAGGGAGTGTGCAGCTTGGCTAGAACTTGTCCTTGATTGGTTCTTACTTTGGTGTTGAATTTTCAAACAAAATTCCCTTAGAAAACGTTTCTTTCCTTGCTTGAATTCACCCAAGAATTCTGATTGGATGTTGTAGTGAGCAGCTTGGTTGAACCTCCTTTTGATTGGTTGCATAGTTGATCTTTGAATTTTCAACACATCTAGGCCTTAACCAACGTTTTTCTTCAAGGAATCTGATTGGAGAAATTGTTGTGCAGCTTGCATTCTTGACTTCAACTTGTTTGTGATTGGTTTGATGGTTTGCAAGAGTCCTTCTAATTGGTTCAAGATGTGAGCAGCTTTTACACCCATTTAACGTGAAGAACATTGCTTGAAATTGACATGAGTGCTTGTCACCACCTTGCTTGTAAGCTCCTTGCATTTCACCTCTTTGTTTGGACAAAAATTCAGGTTTGATTTGCATCTTCAAGCTAAAAACGTGTACCTGAAAGATAAGGCAAGAATACAACACAAACTATCCTAAAACAAAGTTAACAAACTAACAATATTAAAAAGAACATATAAAGATATGTACAATATGCATTTGATACAACTAGATCATAGCTTGTGTTGGACCTGTACAGCACCACTAGAGGGGGGGTGAATAGTGGGTTAGCGGAAATTACACTACAATTACCTTCAAAAACTTGTTTGAAGACCCCTTTGCCTCTTTAGCCTCAGGTTCTGGAATTTCCAGAAACAGTTCACTGTTTTGAGTGTTTTGGTTGAACCACTTATACACCTGTGCAAGCTCTCAAACTTGGCAGAGATCAAGTTTAGGATGTTTATAGTATGTCACAAAAAATTCAGTCAATTCCAAGCAAGTTTGCACGTTCAAATAAACAAGACAAGTAAAGTGTGCAATTCTGGCAGTTTCAGGCAGAATGTTAGCTTAACTTCAAACGATGATGTCTCAAAATCTACCCATGCTATTTTGATGAATCTTATGTCAAATTAAACCTTATGATGTCTAGTTTAATTTGATATAAGGCTCACTTCAAGATTCGCAGGATAACCTATTCAAATTGAACAAGTTTTGCACACTGGTCAGAGTTGTTCACAGAATGCAGCAACGATTTTGTGAAGACGATTTGAATATGCTAAACTCCTTATAATTTAGTGATTCTTGCGGCTAATGAAAGCTAACACGTTGAAGTATAATATATCCAAAATTCATGCAATTCTAAGACTGTTTGCCTGTTCAATTATGCGTGCCAAGTTAGTGTAATTCTCAGGCAGAAAACAGTAAGTGCAGATAATAAGTAAAGAACACAAGGAGTTATCCTGGTTCGGTCAATGTGACCTACTCCAGTCCCAAGAGACACCTTCTCTTGGATTTCACTAAACACCAAACACAAATGTCACCTTACAAAGCCAAAGGAAGAAGCTTTTCACCAACTTCTTCAAGAGACTGCACCAAAACTGAAAAACAGCAACTAGTTTGTTTCACCTTTGCACCTTTGCACCTTTTGCTCACCTCTAAGGAGTAAGCTTTATACACCAGCTTCTCCCTTACAATATATGTCGTTTAAAGGTGTTGAAATGACAAGAAATGAAGAACTATATAATCATAAAGCTTGCTGCAAACGTGTTCTTCAATAGAGGAGAGTAGAAGAGAAGAATGGAGAGAGTGAGCTGATTATCTTGCTTGCTTTCTGTTGTTGTGCTTTTACTCTTCATCTTTGGAGCTATTTATAGCCAAGAGGACAACCTAAAGGCTCCTCTAAGTAGACGTTGGAATGGTTGAGAAATGGAGAGATTTCAGCACTTTTCTAGCTATCCAAATGAAGCTGATCTTTTGTTGCTTTGAATTGGTCTTCCAACTGAACTTTTATCCTTCATCTTATGCCATTATAGACGTTGGAGAGTAATTCAAAGATAGAGAGAAATCAACTAAGCTTTTGAGTTTGAATTGGTCTCCAATTTTTGAACATATAGCCGTTGCATATGGCTTCCTTGGTTGAGAGACTTTTGCTTCAAATTTGCTACATTGTAGGACTTGTTTTTTGTCACACATTATAACCTGAATCTTGACCATATAGCATACGAAATTTTGCTCCATTTTTGAGCCAAGATAACCGTTGTAAACAGCTCACAATATATGCAAGAATAGTCATTTGAAATCAGCACCAAAATAGGGTTTGTTTCAACTTGCCTTGACTTGTTCAAAAGCTGAAGGTTTGAACATGATTTGTGCGCCAATATCCGTGTGCACACATATAATATATAGTCATTTATGTCTTCAACATGTAGCATAGAATACCATATGAAGAATGCCAAGAATTCCAAGAAAACCATATATGTGATAACCATAATATAAGAATTCCAATTGATATACCATGCTGCCCGTTTCCATAAATATAGGGCATGTACTATATGTGACATAAACACATATAAACATCATATAACCAATATATAACACGTTAGAAGATCCATTGGCAAGTGAAGAGACCAGAATACCCCTTAGCACCAAAATAGGCATTTTGTCCTAGGATGAACCTGGACATGGTGCTGCTCTAGATTCATTTTTGCCATGATGTGACATGACTTATAAATGTGTCATATGATCATATAAATCAGTTGGAAGAAGACCAAATAAGAATAAGAAGTCCAAATGGTGAAATTACCAAGATAGCCCTTATATAGGTCAATAAGCTTCACCACCGTGTCAAGTCAGTTTTTATCCGTGTCAAGCATGCTTTTCCTCAGCCAATTAGATTCTAAATTGAATAAGGATCATGTGGGCTTTTGAATGACTCAATTTGGAGTTCATTTGCTCAAGATATGAACCAAAACCTGCAATAGGATACTAAACCGAGCAATTTGCCTTATATTGTAAGTCATGTGACTTCAAGGCTTGGTTAGATCATATAATTAACATGTATTGGCATATATATGTCATCTAAGATCAGTTTGAACATGTCTTGATTTAGACATGTGATTGAATTGGCCAAGTTCAATCTCATGATCTTAATCAAACTTGTTCAATCTTGATTCATTCAATCAATTTCACATTTAGCTCATTCAATCTCATGATCTTAATCAAACTTGTTCAATCTTGATTCATTCAATCAATTTCACATTTAGCTCATAAGTTCATGTCTTGCACATTATACTTTAAACGTTACACACATATACATGCTCACATATGCATTTTGCAATCATTCAAACATGATATATCACAACAATCTCCCCCTTTTGATGATTTGCAAAATTACCCCACATACCACATATGTGTATATTAAGCATCTAAATCAAGTGTAAGCTTCTCCCCCTTAATGTGTTATCTCCCCCTTAACATGATATACATACATATATACATATATCTTTTTTCTCTCTCCCCCTTAATTTTGTAAATTATGCAAAAGACTGAACCGATGCAGCAATATTCAGAATGATCTAGACAGTATTGCTATTCCACATAATATGTGCACGGTGTAGTAGTCAGTTGTAAGCAATTAATCCAAGTCTTGCACGTAAATTCTCAAAGATAGCTTGATTAAGGGGTTTAGTGAATATGTCAGCTACTTGTTGATCAGTTCTAACATGTTCAATGTGTATATGTCCAAGATTAACATGATCACGGAGAAAATGATAACGTACTTCTATATGCTTTGCCTTAGAGTGTAATACAGGGTTTTTAGACAAATTTATAGCACTTGTACTATCACAATAGATGGGGATATTATTTACTTGTATTTCAAAGTCTGAAAGTTGTTGTTTAATCCACAATAGTTGAGTACAACATAGACTTAAAGCCATATATTCTGCTTCAGTAGTAGAAAGTGCAACACTAGATTGTTTCTTTGAAAACCAAGATATTAGTGAGTTTCCTAGGAATTGACATGTTCCACTAGTGCTCTTTCTATCTACTCTACATCCACCAAAATCTGCATCTGAATATGCATGTAGACTTAGACTAGATTGTCTATCATACCATAAGCCTAATGTTGGTGTATGTTGAAGATATCTAAATATTCTTTTTATAGCTTTAAAGTGTGACAACTTAGGCATACTTTGAAATCTCGCACACATACATACTGCAAACATAATATCAGGTCTAGTAGCAGTTAGATATAGCAATGAACCAATCATAGACCTATATAGTTTTTCATCAAATGCAACACCATTTTCATCTTTGTTTAATTTTGTTGAAGTACACATTGGTGTTGGAGATGGTTTCAAGTTTTCAAAGTTGAATTTCTTTATCATATCTCTTATGTATTTGGCTTGATTGATATGTATACCACTTGATGTTTGTTTTATTTGCAAGCCTAAGAAATAGTTTAATTCACCAACCATAGACATTTCAAACTCAGACTTCATACAATCTTCAAAGTCTTTTACTAAGTTAGGATTAGTTGAACCAAAGATTATGTCATCTACATATATTTGTATTACAAGCAAATCTTTGTCTTTCTTTTTCAAGAATAAGGTACTATCTATGGTTCCTCTTTGAAAATTGTTACTTAGTAAAAAGTTGGCAAATCTTTCATACCATGAACGGGGGGCTTGTTTCAAACCATATAAGGCTTTCTTAAGTTTATATACATGATTAGGGTTCTTTGGATCTTCAAAGCCTGGTGGTTGTTTAACAAAAACTTCTTCTTGGATATAGCCATTTAAGAATGCACTCTTAACATCCATTTGGAATAGTTTGATGTTATTATAACATGCAAAAGCTAATAAGAGGCGTATGGATTCTAATCTTGCTACGGGGGCAAATGTTTCATCGTAATCAATACCCTCTTCTTGATTATATCCTTGAGCTACAAGTCTTGCCTTATTTCTTACTACAACCCCTTGTTCATTCATTTTGTTCCTAAACACCCATTTAGTTCCAATGATTGATTTATCCTCGGGTTTAGGTAATAAATCCCACACATTGTTTCTTTCAAATTGGTTTAACTCTTCATGCATTGCATCTATCCAATATGCATCGTTTAAGGCATCATTCACATTCTTAGGTTCAATTTGGGATATAAGTGCATGCCATTGATTATATTCATTAGGATCTATTTGCCTACGTGTTCTAACCCCTTGATTTACATCTCCTATGATAAGTTCTTGAGGATGCTTTTGTTTATCTCTTATTTGCCACCAATTACTTGGTTGTGCATCTTCAATAGGTTCATGATGTTCAATAGGTTGGTTAGGCACATTTTCTTCATTATGTTCTTGTGTAGGGGGAGTTTGAACTTCATGCATTTCAAGAGTTTGATTTGGTGTTTTAATTTGATCATTTGTAGGTGGTAGGATAAGTTCATCTTCATCATGAAGTATTTGATCATTTGGTACATAAATTTCATGTTGATTACTTGTTTGGAGATATGCATTTTCATTGAACTTCACATGTATAGATTCAACTATCTTTCTTGTTTGTGTATTATAACATCTATATGCTTTAGAGTTCATTGAATATCCCACAAATATATGTTCATCAGACTTAGGATCAAACTTATCTAAGTTATCTTTTGTGTTCAATACAAAGCATTTACAACCAAAGACTTTTAGATAGTTTACTTTTGGGAGTCGTCCATTTAAGATTTCAAATGGTGTTTTGTTCAATTTCTTTCTTATTGATAGTCTGTTGATCATATAACTTGAAGTGTTTACTGCTTCAGCCCATAAGAATTTAGGTACTTTGTTTTCTACCATCATTGTTCTTGCTACTTCTTGAATAGTCCTATTCTTTCTTTCAACTACACCATTAAGTTGAGGAGTTCTTGGTGGGGAGAATTCATGTTTTATACCCTTTTCATTACAGAATTTGATTAATTCACTATCTTTAAACTCACCACCTCTATCACTCCTTATCTTAATAACATGTGATTCATGTTCATTTTCAAGTTGTCTAATTAGATTAGTTATAGATGATGCACTTTCATCTTTTGAAGCAAGAAACAATATCCAAGTATATCTTGAGAAATCATCAACTATTACACATACATAATAACTTCCACCTAAGCTTCTTGTTCTACATGGACCAAATAAGTCTATATGCAAGAGTTCTAGTATTCTTGACGTTGTGAACTCGGTTTTAGGCTTAAGGGATTCTCTAACATGTTTGCCTTTGATACAAGATTCACATAGTTGAAAATCATCCAAGTTAAGTTTAGGCAATCCTTTAACAAGACTTTTAGCGTGTAGTTTTTCTAAGGTTGATATACCAATGTGTCCTAAACGTCTATGCCAAAGATTGGGATCAGATTCATGTGAAACAAGACATTTTGTGTTACTACTTAGCATATCATCCATGTTAAGCACATATATGTTTCCTTCACGTTTTCCTTTTAACACAACTTGATTGTTTTT
Source organism: Eustoma russellianum (assembly GCA_036186865.1). Classification (NCBI taxonomy): domain Eukaryota; kingdom Viridiplantae; phylum Streptophyta; class Magnoliopsida; order Gentianales; family Gentianaceae; genus Eustoma; species Eustoma russellianum. The sequence goes on from AP025054.1 coordinate 19,421,859, forward strand.
ATCCATTATCTTACAAGAGGTGGAGGAGAAGAGAACATTCAAGTTGTTGTCACATAGTTGAGAAACACTTAAAAGCTCAAAGGTTAAGTTACTTACAAGTAGGACGTTTTTGATCTCAAACTTGTTTGGATCACCAACCTTGCCTTTGCCAATTATTTGGCCCTGGTTGTTGTCTCCAAAGGTGACTTTGCCACCTTTTGCAACGTTTTTAAGTGTGCTAAACAAATTTTTGTTGCCCGTCATATGTCTTGAGCAACCACTATCAACTATCCAATTGGCTTTGTTCTTTTCATCTTCTTTGTTGTTATAACCAGCAACTTGTCTTTCTTTGATGTTATGTACCTACAAATGTAAATAACAACTTAGGTACCCTTTGATTTTGGGTCCTTTCAAGGTTAGACAAGTTAAGTTCATGTTAGTGTACCTTTAGGTACCCAAACTTGAACAACCTTTCTTGGTTTTGAAATGTTAAAATCATGTTGCATATAATGAACAAATAGTGGATTTTGATACATAGAATGTGATTGAAAAGGGGCTGCACATTTATGACTAGTTGGATAAGCATTGTAAGTTCTATATGCATTTGAATGTTGCCATGTATATGAGTTATATCTTGGCCGTGAGTTATCATAGTTTCTAGGCCGTGTATAAGCATTGAATTTAGGCCGTGTATAAGCAAGATGTTGTATGTGTCTAGGCCGTGTGTTGTAAACTGATTTAGGCCGAGAGTATGTCATGTTCTTCACATAAGCATGTTGTTGCATATAAGGCATAACTTGAGCAGATTGCATACTACTTTGTTTAGGCATTCTTGTATACATGTAAGCATGGTTTCTAGGTGTATTTACCTTCCTATATGTTGATGCATTTTGCAATCTTTGTGATGAAGGTGGTGTGGGCAGAATAGGTTCATTTCTAAATGCATTTGGCCTATATTTCATGTTGGTTGAAGATGATACAAATGTTGTTTCCTTAGGTGTGTATTCAGCTTCTTTAACATATCCAAGACCTTGTTTGTTATTTCCATGCTTTTGAGATGCAATAAGAGTGTCTAACATGTTGGAAGCATTCTTAAATTGTTCTAAAGATTTGTTCAAGTCTAGGTTGCATGCTTTTAATGATTCAAATTCAGTTTGTATTTCATGTAATTTAGACTTTAAAACGTTGAAATCAACACATTGCACGCATTGCACATTTTCATGTTTGTTCTTAAGTTCCTTAATCTGATTTTGCATTGAACTAATAGTGTTAGATGATTCAAGTTGAAGAACTTCTAGTTGAGAAGTTAGATTCAAGTTAGACGTCTCCAACTTGTTCTTCTCCTCAACTATTCTTTTCTTCTCCTTGGATAGCTTCTTATATCTATCATGCAACTTTTCTAATTCATCCAACAATTCATCTTGAGTAAAATCACATTCGGAGTCAGAATCGAATGTTACCTCATTTGTAGACTTTGAAGCCAAACATGTTTGTGCAACTTCAGGTTCCTCCTCGGATTCGGATGAAGATGTGTCATCCCAAGTGCTTGAACTTGCCTTGAGAGCTTTCTTCCTCCTTTGCTTAGGTTCTACTCTAGTTTTTGTCCTTGTCTTTTCATCCATGTCACGGTTTTTGTTCTTGTTTGGACAATCATATGAGATGTGTCCTTGTTTGCCACATTCATAACACTTAAGTTCTTTATCATACCATTTACCTCTTGTTTGTTAGATTTCACATTGATAGGGGCAGCTGATTTTGCTTGTCTTTTAGTTGGTCTTTTCTTGAAAAACTTCCTTAAACGCCTAGCTAACAACATTATGTCTTCTTCATCACTTTCATCATCACTTTCATACTCGGCTTGATTAGATGATTCGGGTTCATTTGTTACAAATGCAAGTGATTTAGACTTGTTACTAGTTTCAGCCTTTCTTATATTCAACTTGTTTTCATAAACTTTTAAAGAGCCTATCAATTCATCAAGTTTTATTTGAGAAAGATCTTTGCTTTCTTCAATGGCACTAACTTTGGCATCCCATTCAATTGGCAAACTTCTCAAAACTTTTTGCACTTTTTCTTTCATCAAAAACGTTTTACCAAGGGATTCAAGTGAGTTGTATAAGTTTGTAAGCCTTAAATCCATATCAACAATTGATTCATTAGGCAGTAAATGGAATGATTCAAGTGTAGTCATTAACATGTTAATCTTTGATTCCTTTACTTGATTAGTTCCTTCATGCTTCATTTCAAGACATTTCCACATATCCTTTGCACTTAAACATGAAGAGACATAGGCAGATTCACTCCTACTTAAACCATTCAACAATAATTGCATTGCTTTAGCATTAAGACTCATTTTCTTTTTATCTTCATCACTCCAATCTTTTCTATATTTCTCAACTTCTTGTGATAAGCCATCAATTATAACATGCTTAGTAGGCACATAAGGTCCATCTTCAATGATGGACCACAAGTCTATGTCAATAGCCATTAAGAACAATTTCATCCTAAGTTTCCAATGACTAAAGTTTTCTCCATCAAAAAGAGGTGGTCTTTGTGTGGACATGCCTTCTAATTCTATTTTCATGTGTGACTTAGACATGCTTCTTAGTGTGTGAGAAAACGTTTAAAACACTTATAAGAAGGAAAGAAAGTGTCACCTTGTTGTAGATACCAAATATGAAGAATATAAGAAAACCAGAAAATTTCCAGCAACTTTGCAACTTGGAGTGTAAACTGTTTTCAGCTCAAATAAGAATATGGTGCTCAACCTTGCTCTGATACCACTTGTTGGACCTGTACAGCACCACTAGAGGGGGGGTGAATAGTGGGTTAGCGGAAATTACACTACAATTACCTTCAAAAACTTGTTTGAAGACCCCTTTGCCTCTTTAGCCTCAGGTTCTGGAATTTCCAGAAACAGTTCACTGTTTTGAGTGTTTTGATTGAACCACTTATACACCTGTGCAAGCTCTCAAACTTGGCAGAGATCAAGTTTAGGATGTTTATAGTATGTCACAAAAAATTCAGTCAATTCCAAGCAAGTTTGCACGTTCAAATAAACAAGACAAGTAAAGTGTGCAATTCTGGCAGTTTCAGGCAGAATGTTAGCTTAACTTCAAACGATGATGTCTCAAAATCTACCCATGCTATTTTGATGAATCTTATGTCAAATTAAACCTTATGATGTCTAGTTTAATTTGATATAAGGCTCACTTCAAGATTCGCAGGATAACCTATTCAAATTGAACAAGTTTTGCACACTGGTCAGAGTTGTTCACAGAATGCAGCAACGATTTTGTGAAGACGATTTGAATATGCTAAACTCCTTATAATTTAGTGATTCTTGCGGCTAATGAAAGCTAACACGTTGAAGTATAATATATCCAAAATTCATGCAATTCTAAGACTGTTTGCCTGTTCAATTATGCGTGCCAAGTTAGTGTAATTCTCAGGCAGAAAACAGTAAGTGCAGAAAATAAGTAAAGAACACAAGGAGTTATCCTGGTTCGGTCAATGTGACCTACTCCAGTCCCAAGAGACACCTTCTCTTGGATTTCACTAAACATCAAACACAAATGTCACCTTACAAAGCCAAAGGAAGAAGCTTTTCACCAACTTCTTCAAGAGACTGCACCAAAACTGAAAAACAGCAACTAGTTTGTTTCACCTTTGCACCTTTGCACCTTTTGCTCACCTCTAAGGAGTAAGCTTTATACACCAGCTTCTCCCTTACAATATATGTCGTTTAAAGGTGTTGAAATGACAAGAAATGAAGAACTATATAATCATAAAGCTTGCTGCAAACGTGTTCTTCAATAGAGGAGAGTAGAAGAGAAGAATGGAGAGAGTGAGCTGATTATCTTGCTTGCTTTCTGTTGTTGTGCTTTTACTCTTCATCTTTGGAGCTATTTATAGCCAAGAGGACAACCTAAAGGCTCCTCTAAGTAGACGTTGGAATGGTTGAGAAATGGAGAGATTTCAGCACTTTTCTAGCTATCCAAATGAAGCTGATCTTTTGTTGCTTTGAATTGGTCTTCCAACTGAACTTTTATCCTTCATCTTATGCCATTATAGACGTTGGAGAGTAATTCAAAGATAGAGAGAAATCAACTAAGCTTTTGAGTTTGAATTGGTCTCCAATTTTTGAACATATAGCCGTTGCATATGGCTTCCTTGGTTGAGAGACTTTTGCTTCAAATTTGCTACATTGTAGGACTTGTTTTTTGTCACACATTATAACCTGAATCTTGACCATATAGCATACGAAATTTTGCTCCATTTTTGAGCCAAGATAACCGTTGTAAACAGCTCACAATATATGCAAGAATAGTCATTTGAAATCAGCACCAAAATAGGGTTTGTTTCAACTTGCCTTGACTTGTTCAAAAGCTGAAGGTTTGAACATGATTTGTGCGCCAATATCCGTGTGCACACATATAATATATAGTCATTTATGTCTTCAACATGTAGCATAGAATACCATATGAAGAATGCCAAGAATTCCAAGAAAACCATATATGTGATAACCATAATATAAGAATTCCAATTGATATACCATGCTGCCCGTTTCCATAAATATAGGGCATGTACTATATGTGACATAAACACATATAAACTCATATAACCAATATATAACACGTTAGAAGATCCATTGGCAAGTGAAGAGACCAGAATACCCCTTAGCACCAAAATAGGCATTTTGTCCTAGGATAAACCTGGACATGGTGCTGCTCTAGATTCATTTTTGCCATGATGTGACATGACTTATAAATGTGTCATATGATCATATAAATCAGTTGGAAGAAGACCAAATAAGAATAAGAAGTCCAAATGGTGAAATTACCAAGATAGCCCTTATATAGGTCAATAAGCTTCACCACCGTGTCAAGTCAGTTTTTATCCGTGTCAAGCATGCTTTTCCTCAGCCAATTAGATTCTAAATTGAATAAGGATCATGTGGGCTTTTGAATGACTCAATTTGGAGTTCATTTGCTCAAGATATAAACCAAAACCTGCAATAGGATACTAAACCGAGCAATTTGCCTTATATTGTAAGTCATGTGACTTCAAGGCTTGGTTAGATCATATAATTAACATGTATTGGCATATATATGTCATCTAAGATCAGTTTGAACATGTCTTGATTTAGACATGTGATTGAATTGGCCAAGTTCAATCTCATGATCTTAATCAAACTTGTTCAATCTTGATTCATTCAATCAATTTCACATTTAGCTCATTCAATCTCATGATCTTAATCAAACTTGTTCAATCTTGATTCATTCAATCAATTTCACATTTAGCTCATAAGTTCATGTCTTGCACATTATACTTTAAACGTTACACACATATACATGCTCACATATGCATTTTGCAATCATTCAAACATGATATATCACAACAAGTTAGACTATTTTTCATCATTGAACTAAAAACCCTAGTGTTTTATGTTATCTTTTGTTCTTGAGTTTTCTTGAATAAAAGTTTGTGTTTTTCCTTTGGTTTACACATATCTAAATCAAGGCTAGACCCAATTAAGGATTGTGTGTTCCTTGTTGGTGATCCACAATCCAAGGATTAGGAGTGACTGGTTGGATTGAGCGGATTGAAACGCACATAACCAAACGAATTTGGAGGCTTGAAGGAAGGTGGTTGCTTGGCACCATTGTCCATCACATTCAAGGCTTGAAGGACGTTTGGAGAGTGAAGAAAGATCGGGACAACATTAACATACGAACCATATTCGTATCACTTGAACCATTTTGTGGATAGTAAATGCATAGAATCAAAATTAACTAAAGATTGTCCACGGCAACCCTTAGTTCATCTTTGGTTCAGCCTTATACATCAATTTTGGTTACTTACTTTCTTTGAATCTTCGTAGAAAAGTTCAAGTTTGTTTCCATTTCACTTGATTCTGTTTTGATACGATTTGGTGCAACTTGAAAACAAACGGGAGAAACAGGTGGAGATCGTTGTGATTTGGAGAAGCATTGGCAAAACACTTTCTTAATTAATCACTTTGAGCCTTCATAACTTCAGGTTATCCAAGAAACAAAGTGATAAGAGAGTGAAAGAAGAAGAGGAGTGTTCATATTTTGTTTTTGCTAATCACTTAACGTTAAATTATCTTTGTGTTAGTTTTGTTCTTTCCTTTTTCTTTTTTTTCCATTTAATTTACTTAGGTAAAATGGAGAGCATCACTCATTTCGCTTCTAGCAAATCAAAGAAAGCCAAGACTTTGGACAACACGCAGCAACAAATGCTGGAGATGCTCAAGAAACTCATGCATGACAGTGAGGTAATCAAACATCGATTGGAGGATGTTGAACGGAGCTACAAGACGAGTGACGGACAAGGCACAAGCAGGGCCGTCCCCCTACCCCAACCAAGGCATCACCCCCCAGAAGAAGTTGGGGATGACAACCTTAGACCACCACACATCGAGGCAAGAAGGTTTGTTCCACCAACACAACCAAGAAGGTGCGCTCCAAGAAGGTACAATGATGATTATATTCCATTTGAGCATTATGATTATGACTTTGATGACCACCCTCCCCGTGGTTACCAAAGACGCCAAAATCCTCTTTTCCCATAAGATGACGATTTTCTCAAAACCAAAATAAATATTCCCATGTTTTATGGTAAAAGTAATGCGGAAGAATATTTGGAATGAGAAACAAAAGTGGATCTAATCTTTTCTTGTACCAACTACAGTGAATTACAAAAAGTGAGGTACGCTTCTATTGAGTTTTCCGATTATGCACTAAATTGGTGGACAAATTTGGGTCGAAATAGAATTAAGACAAGACAACCGCCAATTGCCACTTGGGAAGAAATGAAGTTTGAAATGAGACAATGCTTTATTCCAAACAATTATGAGAGTTCTATTTTCACAAGTTTGCAAAAATTACGACAAGGTTCCAAAAGTGTAGACAAGTATTACAAAGAGTTAGAAATTTTGTTGGAAAGATCTAACTTGTAGGAACCCGAAGAAGCCACCAAGGCCTGTTTCTTACATGGTCTAAACAGGGAGATTGCGTAAAGGGTTGACCTTCAACCGTATCTCGACCTCACAACCATGGTCCATATGGCTGAAAAGATTGAACACCAATTAAAGGTACGAGTTCCTCCAATTCCAATTCCAATTATCGTACTAATCAATCTTCATCAAGGTTTTTTAGCAAGCCTTCAGGAACGGGAAGCTCACGGCCTACAGGAGGCCAAACACGTGACCAAGGTGCGCCACAAAGGATGGACAACCGTGTGCAGTCCACACAAAGACGAGATGAATGCAGCCAACAAAAGGCTCCTACCGGAAATTCTTCTAATCTCTTAAACAGGTTTAGGGACATTAAATGCTATAAATGTCAAGGACGTGGTCACATAGGAAAAGAGTGTCCTAATGCAAAATGAATCATGTTAATTCAGTAAACAAACGAATATATGTCTGAGTCCGAGCATGAAAACGAATCTGAGCATGATAATGAATTTGAACCTGAAGAGGATCTAGGCGCATTAGATGATTTTGACACTAAGGAGTTTCTTGTTGTGCGTAGAGCTTTAAATGCATATCTGAATTAGATGATCGTGAACAATATAGAGAACATTTTCCATATTCATTGCATGATAAATGGTAAAGTGTGCACCATGATCATTGATTCCGGTTATTGTGCAAATGTGGCTAGCATCGAATTGGTAAGAAAACTGAATTTGCCTATGACTAATCATCCGCATCCTTACAAACTTGCATGGTTAAATGATTGCGGTGAAATTAGCGTAAGTAAACAAGTTTTGATTTCTCTTAGCATTGGTAGTTACAAAGATGATGTTTTATGTGATGTTGCACCAATGCATGCTAATCATATCTTACTTGGTAGGCCATGGCAATTTGATCGACATGTGACATATGATGGATATTTGAATCGTTATTCTTTCAAGTTGAATGGCAAACTTTTCAAATTGTATGCACTTCCACCACACAAAGTCCACGAGGATCACCAACGTATGTCTAAGTCCAGGGCCGATCCTAAGGAAAAAGAAACTGAGAGAAAATTCGTGGAATGCATGAAAAGAGAGAACAAAAAACAAGAGAGCAAGGGAAAAGAGGTAGTACCAATAGGAGTCACCGAGTCCAGAAAGAAGTGTGGGTATTTTGCAAAGAAAAGAGAGGTCACACGAGCCCTTTATAGCCACCAAACCGTCCTCATTCACATACCTAAGGCGTGTCACCTTGTCCTAGAACTCCCACCAAACTTGCCTACCTCAGTTGATGCATGCAAGACGTGGGCTCCAACAATTTCACCTTCCAAACGTCCTTCACAAAGGGTTAGGCACAAGGAAGAAGACTTTCTCTTGCTTCCTTAGTGATAAAAATGTGTGGATCAAATGAGAAGACCAACACTTCAAGATGGTCGTTGATCAGACAAACCAATATCGCCCTCATGGCCGGCACCTTTTAGCAATGGCAACACCTTTAAAATGCTCAACTTTGAAGGATCTTAACTTAGGTTTTTAATGCAAAACCAAGAAAACAAAGTCTCACACAAAGTGAAGAAAATATCAAGAATTGTTATTCATCGAAAGTTGCCTTCCAAATCAGCCAAAGGGGCCTATTTATAGATGCCTAAAGACACTTAAAATAACCAGATTCTATCTAAAAGAAATAGCTAGAAAAAACATTTGAATTGAACTTGAATTTGCTAAATGTTTGAATTCAAAAATAACTAGAAAATCCTAGCTAAAAATCGGTTGACTCCTCCTTTGTCCAGCCGTGTATTTGGTCATCAAATGAGGCCTTGGAGAGCTGATTTGATGAGTAAGATGGGGTTGAACTTGAATTCAAAAGTTGGGTGAAGTTTGAATTCAAGTTGAGTTTGAATCTGAATGCATCTTGAATTTGTTTGTTGTCTATCTCTTTCCATCATTCCAGCCGTGTTCAAGATATCCAAGAGGTGTCTTGAAACCTGATTTGATATGATAATGTGGCTGGGGTTGAATTCAAAAGATGATTGAAGTTTGAATTTGAATTCAAACTTAGATTCAATTTGAATTGGAATCTATCCTTCTTTTATCCTCCAAGATGGTGTGTTATGGGCTAGAGATATAGGCTGAAATTTTCTTGAAATTTAAGTCTCCAATTGGTTAAAACTTGAATTCAAATTATGGTTGAATTTAAATTCAAGTTTAACTTCAAGTTGATCTTCATCTTCTCTTCAATTTTGGCCGGCCCCATTGTTGGTATTTGGAGATGATTTTGATTTTAATTCGACAAGAGATTCTATCTTGGACACATTTGAATTTGTCTTTTGTCTGACAAACATTCTTTTCAAGACAACATTCCTTTTGTCTCCTTCTTTTGTGACACACGCCTACAATGTTCCATTTGGGCCTTCATTTTATTTTGGATCTTCCATGTACCTAATTTACCTACAAAGAAAACACATAAAACAAAGATCACAAGAAACAAGATAAAATTCAAAATAAAGAAAGCACACACATGCCCTACTCATAAAACGATCAAAGGGTGGGTTCAATGAAGTGAACCCATGGAACCTTAGGTTCATCTTGAACATGCTTACAAGAAGGTTCCAACTTGATGACAAAGTTCTCTTGCCCTCCTTCTTGTCATAGGGCCCTTGACCTCTTGATGGGACCCTTGATCCTCATCAATCCCCCCCTCCTCAAAAGGATTCGTCCTCAAATCAAAAAGGACATCAGTGAAAGGGGCGAGGTCTGCAACATTAAAAGTAGGCGAAATGGAACCATACCTTTTAGGAAGATCAAGGATGTATGCATTGTCACCTATGCGTTTCAAAACTTTGAAAGGTCCATCTCCTCTAGGTAACAGTTTTGACTTTCGCTCATTGGGAAATCTTTCTTTGCGCAAATGTAACCACACTAAATCACCAGGTTTAAACACAACTCGTTTTCGATGTTTGTTAGCTCGTCTTTCATAAGCTTTGTTTTTCTTTTCAAGTTGTGTTTTAACTTGTTCATGCAGTTTCTTTATCTTTTCCGCTTTTTGTTTACCATCAAGACTTGAACGTTCATGCACGGGAATAGGGATCAAATCAAGGAGAGACAAGGTGTTAAAACCATACACGATTTCAAATGGACTATGCAAGGTACCGTGAGGACACTCCTATTGTATGAAAATTCGATATATGGTAAACAATCTTCCCAATGTTTAATATGTCTTTGCAAAATGGCACGCAAAAGTTGAGAAAGAGTACGATTAACGACTTCAGTTTGTCCATCAGCTTGTGGGTGTGCAGTGGTTGAAAACAACAATTGTGTACCAAGTTTAGCCCACAAAACATGCCAAAAATGACTCAAAAATTTCGTATCTCTATCACTTACAATTGTACGTGGCATGCCATGCAATCTCACGATTGCTTTGAAGAACAAACCAGCAACATGTGTGGCGTCATCAACTTTCCTACATGCAATGAAATGTGCCATCTTTGAAAATCGATCAACCACAACGTAAATGATATCGTGCCCTCCTCGAGACCTAGGAAGTCTTAAAACAAAGTCCATGGAAATGTCAATACAAGGGGAATCAGGGACGGGTAAAGGCGTGTAAAGGCCATGTGGTTGGGACTTGGATTTGGCTTGTTTGCAAGTGATGCAACTACCACATAACCTCTCGACGTCTATGCGCATGTGGAGCCAATAGAAATGTTCTTTAAGAGTTTTAAGGGTTTTGAACACTCCGAAATGACCTATTAAACCTCCCACATGGGCTTCTCTAGTCAATGCTTCTCGTAGGGATGATTGGAGAACACACAACTTATGTTCTTTGAAAAGATAACCCTCATAAATGTAAAATTTCCCGAATGGTGTCTCTTTACAAGCCTCGAAAATGGTGCCAAAGTCATGGTCATTTGGGTACAATTTCTTAAGTGATTCGAATCCTAAGAAGCGTGAGGATAATGTAGTCACTAACGTGTATCTCCTAGAGAGGGCATCAACAACTATATTGTCCTTTCCTTGTTTGTACTTAATCACGTAAGGGAATTGTTCTATGTACTCTACCCATTTGGCATGTCTCTTGTTCAACTTTCCTTGCCCTTTAAGATACTTAAGGCTTTCATGATCAGTGTGGATCACAAACTCTTTAGGTTGAAGATAGTGTTGCCAAGTTTGTAGGGATCTCACGAGGGCATAAAATTCCTTATCATAGGTAGAGTAATTCAATGCAGCGCTTTTCAACTTCTCACTAAAGTAGGCTATGGGTTTCTTACCTTGGGTCAAAACTGCGCCTATACCCACTCCACTTGCATCACATTCGATCTCAAAAGTCTCGTTAAAGTTTGGTAGCCTAAGTATGGGTGCAGTGGTTAGCCTACGTTTAAGCTCATCAAACGCCTGTTGTTGTGGTTCGTCCCCACTAAAAGGCACATCTTTTTTCACAATTTCATTTAGGGGTGTAGCTATGGAAGATAAATCTTTGACAAATCGTCTATAAAAACTTGCAAGTCCATGGAAACTGCGAACTTCCCCTACATTCTTAGGTATAGGCCACTCCACAATTGACCTAACCTTTTCCTCATCCATTTGTGCTCCTTCAGCCGAAATGACAAATCCTAGGAAGACTACTCGTTCCAAACAAAAAGAGCACTTCTTAAAGTTGGCATAAAGTTGTTCTTGCTTAAGTTTGTCAAAAACGGCCCTAATGTGGTCAAGATGATCTTCTATGGTTTGGGAATAGATTAGGATATCATCAAAATAAACAACCACAAATCGTCCTATGAACGCTCGTAAGACTTCATTCATTAGCCTCATAAAGATTCTAGGGGCGTTGGTGAGCCCGAAGGGCATCACTAACCACTCATATAGACCAAACTTGGTTTTGAATGCAGTCTTCCATTTGTCCCCTTCTCTAATACGTACCTAGAAGTACCCCTGCTTAAGGTCGATTTTGGTGAAGAATTTAGATCCGTGCAACATATCCAACATATCATCCATCCTAGGTATGTGGTACCTATACTTGACAGTTATTTTGTTTATGGCACGGAAATCAGTACACATTCACCAAGTTCCATTCTTTTTGGGTACTAAATGAGAGGGACGGCTGATGGGCTTAGGCTCTCTCGGACTTGTCCACTCGCTAGGAGCTCCTCTACCTGCCATTGGATTTCCTTGGTTTCTTCAGGATTTGCTCGATAGGCTGGGCGATTTGGTAATACAGCTCCTGGGACAAAATCGATTTGGTGTTCTATTCCTCTAATAGGTGGTAAACCGGATGGTGGTTCGGTGGGAAATAGATCTTCGTACTCTTGGATAAGGGACGCAACTGAGGTAGGCAAGTTTAGTGGGAGTTCTTCTAGGACAAGGTGACACGCCTTAGCTATGAGAATGAGGACGGTTTGTTGGCTATAAAGGGCTCGTGTGACCTCTCTTTTCTTTGCAAAATACCCACATTTCTTTTTGGACTCGGTGACTCCTATGGGTACTAACTCTTTTCCCTTGCTCTCTTGTTTTTTGTTCTCATTTTTCATGCATTCCACGAATTTTCTCTCAGCTTCTTTTTCCTTAGGGTCTACCCTAGACTTAGACATGCGTTGGTGATCCTCGTGGACTTTGTGTGGTGGAAGTGCATGCAATTTGTAAAGTTTGTCATTCAACTTGAAAGAATAACGATTTAAATATCCACATATGTCACATGTCGATCAAATTGCCATGGCCTACCAAGTAAGATATGACTGGCATGCATTGGTGCAACATCACATAAAACTTCATCTTTGTAACTACCAATGCTAAGAGAAATCAAAACTTGTTTACTTACGCTAACTTCAGTGCAATCATTTAACCATGCAAGTTTGTAAGGATGCAGATGATTAGTCATAGGCAAATTCAGTTTTCTTACCAATTCGATGCTAGCCACATGATGAGCTACAGCCTAACCTTGTGGATACAAACACTGACGATGACACCTCATTGCCCCACAATGGTCCCGTAACAAGGAGTATGGCTAAGAAATTGTTACATTGTGTTGAATCATTTCTTTACAGGCATGAAGAGGATGAGCCAAGCAAAGATGACATCCATTGGGTTTATATGATACAAGCTATGATCTAGTTGTATCAAATGCATGTTGTACATATCTTTATATGTTCTTTTTAATATTGTTAGTTTGTTAACTTTGTTTTAGGATAGTTTGTGTTGTATTCTTGCCTTATCTTTCAGGTACACGTTTTTAGCTTGAAGATGCAAATCAAACCTGAATTTTTGTCCAAGCAAAGAGGTAAAATGCAAGTAACTTACAAGCAAGGTGGTGACAAGCACCCATGTCAAAAACCTGATTGTTTTTCACGCAAGCAAGGAAGAAACAACCAGCTCAAGCCTTCAACCAATAGAAAGGAGTCTTCTAAGTGCTTGATCCAATCATAAACAACTAAAGAAAGTTCAACAAGCTGCTCAACCAAGGATCCAATCACAAAACATCAAGAAGGGCGGCTGGTTCATGGCTATTTTGTTTGAATATTCAACACCAAAGTAAGAACCAATCAAAGCCAAGTTTTAACCAAGCTGCACACTCCATAAACCAATCAAAACTTTGGCTGAATTCAAGCAAGAGAAGGAACGGTTGTTTAAGGGAAAATTGGTTGAAAATTCAAGCTACAACTCACAACCAATCAAGGCTAAGTTTCAAGCAAGCTGCTCAATGTTCAAACCAATCAAAATTAAGGCTGAAGACAAGCAAAGAAGATGTGGGAAGCAACCAGCTCCTTGGAACCGAGAATTGCTCCAACTTGTTCAAAAAGCAATCATGTTATTCCTAGTCTTGAATTTTGTATTTTAAACTTTAAACTTTCGTTGCTTATAAGTAGGTTAAGAGCTGAATGTACAAAACAACCATTATCAATATACATTTCAACCAGAATTTCCTTCAAGGAGTTATCAACATTTCAAGTTGAAGTCTAAAGCCACTTACGGTTTTCTCTCAAGTTCCTAGCCTAGAACTTGTTAGTATTTGCTTCATCTTTTGGTTTACAAGCATCTTAAGGTCTCTTGAGGTTTTAGATGTGTTGGAGTGCCAAAGAGGGAGAGGTGTTGGCATAAATTGAGCCAAGAACAATGGTTAAAGTTCAAGGGGTATCTTGGAGATGTTCTTTGACATAGCTTGTGTTCAAATCAGTTTGGAATAGGAGACAAAGTCCTTGGCAACGTTTTCTAGCCTTCGTTTGGCTCATCAATTGGTATCAGAGCCTTGGTTAGTCTTCTATTCATGTTTACATTGCTTAAATTTGCAAATGAATGTTGCTGCCCAAACCGTTTGTGTACTGATTTTTATTGCGTTTTGTTGCTGTTTGTTTAGGTAGATAATTTATGTATTTAAAGTGTTGTTAGATAGTATACTATAGTTTGGTAACTTAGTTAAGTAGGCAAAACGAAAACACCCCACAAAAACAACTTAGACTAGACTTAAGTGTGTTAAGAGTTGATTGTGTAGCTTGAAACAAAAACCGTGTGTGACCAGTTTGTAATTGTTCAATCTAGCTTAGATATTGTTCATTAGGTCCTAATCTAGAAGTTTAAATGGTAGTTTAGATAAGTCCCTTAAATCAGAAAACTTTGAACACAAAAATAGACTAGTTGATAGATTATCAAATTGTGGTAGTTGAAATTCTGTTTTTAGTTTATGTGTGCAATCTGTTTGGACGTTTTATATGCTGCCATATTTAGCTTAGTTGATCTTCATTAGACCTTAATCTAGTAGCTTAAGTGTTAGTTTAGTTGTGTCCTTCAAAAGAGAAAACTTGAACACAAAATAGATTAGTTGGTAGTTAGCTTGTAATCAAATAGTTAAAATTCTGTTTTTAGTAACTTGTGTGCAAACTGTCCCAAACGTTTTAGTACTGCCTTATTTAGCTTAGTTAGACTAGATTACAACATAGTTTAAGTGTTTTAGTTGGTTGATAGGTTTAGCACCAAAAATCCGAAAACCAAAGAACCAAAACAAAGTAGTTTTAGCTAACTAAGTTCATACACGTTTGTTAGGAGTTTGCATCTAGTCTCATTTAGTTTAGAATCTGATTGCATCATACAAACAAAAACCAAACAAAACAAAGTAGGTTAGATCACTTGAAAACAAAACAAAACAAGATAGCATACTTAGCATCAAAACTGATTTTCCATTAGTTGTTAGTAACCAGCCTTTGTAAACTTCATTTAGACACAACTAAGTTGCATTTAGCCATCTTAGAATTAGGTAGATCACTTGCATCAAAAACAGAAAATAGAAAAAGAACAAACTGCCCAAAAACCGTGTGGATTAAAACAACTTTTAAAGGCTCATTTGAAATCTTGGTACATGCTAATAGCTTTATCTTTTTGTTAATTTCAATTGCTTCAAACAACTTGTTGGACTTAGATATATTCTGAAAGTTAGGAATTGTTTAAGCCCCACATTGTTAAAAAGCTATCCAATTGTTGTTTTAGATCAATTTCTGAACTTACATTGCACTATATACAATTTGAACTTGTTGTAATTGTGATTTGAATTCTCACTGCATAGTGTTTAGCCGTGTTGTGTACGAGGAACTTTCAAATTCCAAATACAACAAACCTTGTGCAATTAAAGGCCGTGGTCAATGTCTCATATAGGCCGTGAGGAGTAGTCTCACAACAATCAAGCAAACCATCCAAAGAAAGAAAATTAAGCTTGATTGAGAAATACGCAAGAGAAAAGCCAAAATTGTCAACAAGTAAGAGGCAAGACAAGAGAGAATTGCACAAGAAAGCCAAGTGAGGAAAAAGCCCAAAGATAAACGTTGCATAAAGGGAAAATCCCGTGCAAAGCTCAAAAGAAAGAAAGTGCCCAAACCAAACCCCAAAGTGTTGTAGTTTTGAAATATTGAAAGTTTCTAAAGCAAACCCTTGCTAGCACTTTGTTTGTGTGTCTTTACTTTCACTTTACTACAATTGATAATTGCATATGCTGTAAAGTAAATTGAGGGATTGTCTTAAAACAACCCCGTAGATTTCTTCCTGCCAGAACAACAATTTGACTTCTGTGATTTACTTGAATCTTTAGGAGAAATAGTCCAAATTGCTGTTTTAAACAATTGTCAACATAAAGTAGAGTATTTGCATCTTATCAGTATTTTATTTGGCTCTTGAGATTGTTTTCTGAATCATGGGTCCCCAACAGAAAGATAATGCATCATCCCCGTCCCCATCTACTCCTGTCTCATCCCCAGTCCCTGTTACCCTAGAGAAAATACAGCAAACACTCACTTTCCTTGTTAATCAATTTGGTTTAATGAGGAGTGACATAGAGGATAACAAACAGAGGATAAGCAAAGTAGAAAAGCCAACCTCAGATCAAAAGGAACCTAGTATCCCTTTTCAAG
This sequence comes from Eustoma russellianum, assembly GCA_036186865.1. NCBI lineage: Eukaryota > Viridiplantae > Streptophyta > Magnoliopsida > Gentianales > Gentianaceae > Eustoma > Eustoma russellianum. Next base: position 19,438,202 of record AP025054.1, read on the forward strand.
AAGGCACCTCTTATGATAATGAGTCTCATGTTGAACGTAGAAAAGTCACATCACTTAGAGGTAGAGGTAAAGGTAGAGGTAGTAATGGAGGTCGTAGGAACCTTTCTTTTGAGGAAAGATTTGATAGTCTCCCTGAGTACAATGAAGAACCCTATCTAGAGGAAAGATATGATGAACGTCAACCTAATAGGGATGAACATCTTGAAGAAGAATACATTACTACAAAACTGACAATTCCCCCCTTCCATGGAAAAAGTGATCCTGAAACATATTTGCAATGGGAAACAAAGGTAGATCATATGTATTCTTGCACTAACTATTCTGAATTGGCCAAAGTGCGGTATGCAACTTTTGAATTTGTAGATTATGCTTTACTTTGGTGGGAACAACTGAAAAACACCAGGAGAAGAACAAGACAACCCTCTGTTGTTACTTGGTCTGAGCTGAAACAAGAGATGAGGAAGAGATTCATATCTCCTTCCTATGAAAGAAGCGTTTTCCAGAAATTGCAACAACTTTCTCAAGGTAATAGATCTGTCGATGAATTTTATAAAGAGTTAGAACATTTGCTTACTAGGGCTAACATAGAAGAAGCTGAGGAAGCCACCATGGCTAGATTTCTAGCTGGCTTGAACAAAGAAATTGCATTTAAGGTGGAACTTACACCTTACTCAGATCTGGCTTCTATGGTTCACATTGCTGAGAAAGTGGAAAGAGAATTGAAGGTAAAAACTTCTAACCCTTCTTTTCGGACTAATCCTGTGAGTTTTCCTAGAACACAGCCCAGGACGCCATTCCGTCCACAACAAGGTCAAGGCCGTGGATACCAAGGAAAACCAACCCAGAACATCCAAAATCGTCCAAAGCTTCCAATCATTGATAAAGGCAAAGCCAAGGTGGAAGGTACGTCTAATTTTAAGACTCGTGATATTCAATGTTTTAAATGCTTAGGAAAAGGTCATTTTGCTAATCAATGTCCCAACCCTAAACGCATCTTGTTTATTGAAGAGTCTAATGAGTATTATTCTGAGGAAGAATTGGAAGAAAGTGAAGAAAACAAAGAAATTGAGCAAACGTGTGAGGAAGAAGAAGAAATTAGTGAAGAGATTGATGAGTGTGAAACAAAAGTGTTCTTAGTTGTCCATCGAGCCCTAAGTGCCCAAGTTAAAACCGAAGAACCTGAAATACAACGAGAGAACATATTCCACATTCACTGTATGGTTAAGAAGAAATTCTGCACGTTAATCATTGACTCCGGTTCATGTACAAATGTTGCAAGTTTTGAACTTGTTAGGAAACTTGAGTTACCTTTAATTAATCACCCCCGTCCTTATAGACTTACGTGGCTTAATGAGTGTGGTGAAGTTAAAGTAACAAAGCAAGTTCTAGTTCCTTTGTCAATTGGTGGGTATTCTGCTGAGGTGTTATGTGACGTAGCCCCTATGCAATCAAGTCATATCTTATTAGGTAGACCGTGGCAATTTGACAACAAAGTTACTTATGATGGTTACCTAAATAAATATTCCTTTAGGCATAACAACAAACTGTTCAAATTAAATGCCTTACCCCCACACAAAGTCTTTGAGGATCAACAACGAATGTTAAAAAGCTACAATGATCCAAAAGAAAAGGAATTAGAAAGGATCTTTATCAAAGAACACCAACTGAGAAGCTCTCATCTCAAAGTTGAACCGAAAGAAAACAAAGTTTCTGCTGAACCATCTCTAAAGAAAAGCGCATTCTTTGCATCTCAAAGTGAGGTATTCCATGCTATCAATTCAAACAAAAATGTTTATATCTTGCTTTACAAAGAAGCTTTATTTTCTTCATCTGAGATACCATCTACTTTACCAAGTGAAGTTGCATCTTTACTTCAAGAATTTTCTAGCTTGTTTCCTGAAGGAGATTCCCCAGGTTTACCCCCTCTAAGAGGCATTGAGCATCAAATAGATTTCATTCCAGGAGCTGTTATGCCAAACAGACCTGCCTATAGAGCCAATCCAGAGGAAACTAAGGAAATCCAAAAGCAAGTTGAGGAATTATTGACTCAAGGTAAAGTAAGAGAGAGTATGAGTCCGTGTGCTGTTCCTGTAATCATTGTCCCTAAGAAAGATGGAACTTGGAGAATGTGTACTGATTGTAGAGGCATCAATAAGATCACTGTGAAGTATAGATACCCTATTCCTAGGTTGGATGACATGTTGGATATGTTGCATGGGTCTAGGTGCTTTAGCAAAGTAGATCTTAAGCAAGGATATTTCCAAGTGAGAATTAGGGAAGGTGATGAATGGAAAACTGCCTTTAAGACTAAATTTGGATTGTACGAATGGTTAGTTATGCCCTTTGGTTTAACCAATGCCCCTAGTACTTTCATGAGGTTAATGAATGAGGTCTTAAGGAGATTCATAGGGAAATTTGTAGTAGTTTACTTTGATGACATTCTTATCTACTCCAAAACCCTAGGTGAACACCTGAACCATCTAAGAGCCGTTTTTATCACCCTACAGAAAGAGAAGCTGTATGCTAATTTCAAGAAGTTTTCTTTCTGTCTGGAGAAGGTTACATTCTTAGGATTTGTGATTAGTGCTGAAGGAATTGAAGTGGATCAAGAGAAAGTTAAATCCATAACTGAGTGGCCAACCCCTAAGTCTGCTGGAGATATTAGGAGTTTTCATGGATTAGCTAGTTTCTATAGACGTTTTGTGAAGGATTTCTCTACCATAGCTGCACCCTTGAATGAATTAGTCAAGAAAGATGTAAGATTTGAATGGGGAGAAACACAACAACAAGCCTTTGAGGAACTTAAGAAACGTCTAACTTCTGCACCTATCCTGAGACTGCCCAATTTTGATGAAATGTTTGAAGTTGAATGTGATGCCAGTGGAGTTGGCATTGGAGCTGTATTGCATCAAGGTAACAAACCTGTTGTCTACTTTAGTGAGAAATTGAAAGGAGCTTCCATCAATTATTCAACCTATGATAAAGAATTGTATGCCCTTGTCCGTTCTTTGCAAACTTGGCAACATTATCTGCAACCTAAGGAATTTGTGATTCATACTGATCATGAAAGCCTTAAGTATCTAAAGGGTCAAGGAAAATTGAACAAAAGACATGCCAAATGGGTTGAATTCATTGAACAATTCCCTTATGTGATCAAGTATAAGCAAGGAAAAGAAAATGTTGTTGCTGATGCCTTATCTCGTCGCTATACTTTGATTACTACTCTTTCATGTAACATGTTTGGTTTTGAGTCTATCAAAGAAATGTATCATTCTGATCATGACTTTAGTTCTATATATCAAGCATGCGTTGAGTCCCCTTTTGCTAAATATTACTTGCATGACGGTTACTTGTTTAAAGAACATAAGTTATGTGTACCAATGTGTTCATTAAGAGAGTTGTTGATAAAAGAAGCTCATGGAGGAGGTTTAATGGGTCATTTTGGCTCGTTAAAAACTTTGGAAACACTTAAGGAACATTTCTTCTGGCCGTATATGAGAGCACATGTTGATAAGGTATGTGACCAATGTATTACTTGCAAGCAAGCAAAATCTAGAACACAACCACATGGGTTGTACACTCCCTTATCCGTTCCAAGCTCACCTTGGACTGATATTTCTATGGACTTTGTATTGGGATTGCCTCGATCCAAAACTGGTAAAGATAGCATCTTTGTTGTTGTTGATAGATTTTCCAAAATGGCACATTTCATTGCATGTAAGAAAGTTGATGATGCTATTCATATTGCTGATTTGTTCTTTAAGGAGATTGTTAGATTGCATGGCATGCCACGTACGATTGTTAGTGATAGAGATACAAAGTTTCTAAGTCATTTCTGGCGTGTTTTGTGGAGTAAACTTGGTACTAAATTGTTATTTTCTACAACTGCTCACCCACAAACCGATGGTCAAACTGAAGTTGTTAATAGAACATTGTCTCAACTGTTACGTGTTGTCATTCAAAAGAACTTGAAGAATTGGGAAGACTGCTTAGCTTACATTGAGTTTGCATACAATAGAGTTGTTCATAGTGGAACATTGCATTCTCCTTTTGAAGTTGTTTATGGCTTTAACCCTTTGTCCCCGCTTGATCTTGTTCCCATACCTGTTCATGAACGTGTTAGTTTAGATGGTGAACGAAAAGCAAAACTTGTGAAAGAATTGCATGAAAAGGTTAAGTCACAACTTGAAGCTAAGAATAAAGTGTATGCCAATAGAGCCAACAGGAATCGTAAAGTTGTTATATTTGAACCTGGTGATCTTGTTTGGTTACACTTGAGGAAAGAAAGATTCCCTAAGGAAAGGGACTCAAAATTGAAGCCAAGAGGCGATGGACCGTTCAAAGTGTTGAAACGGCTTGGTGATAATGCCTATGTTCTCGATCTTCCTGAAGAAAGGTATGGTCCTATCTCTAAAACTTTTAATGTTGCTGACCTTTCTCCGTTTAGTGTTGATTCAGATTCGAGGACGAATCCTTTTCAAGTGGGAGGGAATGATGAGCTACAGCCTAACCTTGTGGATACAAACACTGACGATGACACCTCATTGCCCTACAATGGTCCCGTAACAAGGAGTATGGCTAAGAAATTGTTACATTGTGTTGAATCATTTCTTTACAGGCATGAAGAGGATGAGCCAAGCAAAGATGACATCCATTGGGTTTATATGATACAAGCTATGATCTAGTTGTATCAAATGCATGTTGTACATATCTTTATATGTTCTTTTTAATATTGTTAGTTTGTTAACTTTGTTTTAGGATAGTTTGTGTTGTATTCTTGCCTTATCTTTCAGGTACACGTTTTTAGCTTGAAGATGCAAATCAAACCTGAATTTTTTTCCAAGCAAAGAGGTAAAATGCAAGTAACTTACAAGCAAGGTGGTGACAAGCACCCATGTCAAAAACCTGATTGTTTTTCACGCAAGCAAGGAAGAAATAACCAGCTCAAGCCTTCAACCAATAGAAAGGAGTCTTCTAAATGCTTGATCCAATCATAAACAACTAAAGAAAGTTCAACAAGCTGCTCAACCAAGGATCCAATCACAAAACATCAAGAAGGGCGGCTGGTTCATGGCTATTTTGTTTGAATATTCAACACCAAAGTAAGAACCAATCAAAGCCAAGTTTTAACCAAGCTGCACACTCCATAAACCAATCAAAACTTTGGCTGAATTCAAGCAAGAGAAGGAACGGTTGTTTAAGGGAAAATTGGTTGAAAATTCAAGCTACAACTCACAACCAATCAAGGCTAAGTTTCAAGCAAGCTGCTCAATGTTCAAACCAATCAAAATTAAGGCTGAAGACAAGCAAAGAAGATGTGGGAAGCAACCAGCTCCTTGGAACCGAGAATTGCTCCAACTTGTTCAAAAAGCAATCATGTTATTCCTAGTCTTGAATTTTGTATTTTAAACTTTAAACTTTCGTTGCTTATAAGTAGGTTAAGAGCTGAATGTACAAAACAACCATTATCAATATACATTTCAACCAGAATTTCCTTCAAGGAGTTATCAACATTTCAAGTTGAAGTCTAAAGCCACTTACGGTTTTCTCTCAAGTTCCTAGCCTAGAACTTGTTAGTATTTGCTTCATCTTTTGGTTTACAAGCATCTTAAGGTCTCTTGAGGTTTTAGATGTGTTGGAGTGCCAAAGAGGGAGAGGTGTTGGCATAAATTGAGCCAAGAACAATGGTTAAAGTTCAAGGGGTATCTTGGAGATGTTCTTTGACATAGCTTGTGTTCAAATCAGTTTGGAATAGGAGACAAAGTCCTTGGCAACGTTTTCTAGCCTTCGTTTGGCTCATCACCACATTCGCACAAGAACCGGAATCAATGATCATGGTGCACACTTTACCATTTATCATACAATGAATATGGAAAATGTTTTCTCTATGTTGTTCGTGATCATCTAATTTCGGATATGCATTTAAAGCTCTATGCACAACAAGAAACTCCTTGGTGTCAAAAATATCTAATGCGCCTAGATCCTCTTCAGGTTCAAATTCATTATCATGCTCAGATTCGTTTTCATGCTCGGACTCAGACACATATTCGTTTGTTTACTCAATTAACATGATTCATTTTGCATCAGGACACTCTTTTCCTATGTGACCACGTCCTTGACATTTATAGAATTTTAGAAGAATTTCCGGTAGGAGCCTTTTGTTGGCCGCGTTCATCTCGTCTTTGTGTGGACTGCACACGGTTGTCCATCCTTTGTGACGCACCTTGGTCACGTGTTTGGCCTCCTGTAGGCCGTGGACTTCCTGTTCCTGAAGGCTTGCTGGAAAACCTTGATGAAGACTGATTAGTACGATAAGTGGAATTGTAATTGGAGGAACTACATACCTTTAGTTGGTGTTCAATCTTTTCAGCCATATGGACCATGATTGTGAGGTCGAGATAAGGTTTAAGGTCAACCCTTTGCGCAATCTCCCTGTTTAAACCATGTAAGAAACGAGCCTTGGTTGCTTCTTCAGGTTCCTGCAAGTTAGACTTTTCCAACAAAATTTCTAACTCTTTGTAATACTCGTCTACACTTTTGGAACCTTGTCGTAAGTTTTGCAAACTCGTGAAAATAGAACTCTCATAATTGTTTAGGATAAAGTGTTGTCTCATTTCAAACTTCATTTCTTCCCATGTGGCAATTGGTGGTTGTCTTGTCTTAGTTCTATTTCGACACAAATTTGTCCACCAATTTAGTGGATAACCAGAAAACTCAATAGAAGCGTACCTCACTTTTTGTAATTCACTATAATTGGTAGAAGAAAAGATTAGATCCACCTTTGTTTCACATTCCAAAAATTCTTCCACATTACTTTTACCATAAAACGTGGGAATATTTATTTTGTTTTGAGAAAATCGTCATCTTGTGGGAAAAGGGGATTTTGGCGTCATTGGTAACCACAGGGAGGGTGGTCATCAAAGTCATAATCATCATGCTCAAATGGGATGTAATCATCATTGTACCTTCTTGGAGCGTACCTTCTTGGTTGTGTTGGAGGAAGAAACCTTCTTGCCTCGATGTGTAGTGGTCTAAGGTTGTCATCCTCGATTTCTTCTGGGGGTGACGCCTTAGTTGTGGCATGGGAACGGCCCTGCTTGTGCTGTGGCCATTATTCGTTTTGTAGCTCCGTTCAACATCCTCAAATCAATGTTTGATTACCTCATTGTCGTGCATTAGTTTCTTGAGCATCTCCAGCATTTGTTGTTGCGTGTTGTCCAAAGTCTCGGCTTCCTTTGATTTGCTAGAAGCGGAATGAGTGCTGCTCTCCATTTTACCTAAGGAATTTAAACAAAAACCAAAAGAAAAAGGAAAGAAGCAAACTAACACAAAGACCAACAAACGTTAAGTGATTAGTAAAAACAAGCTATGAGCACTCCTCTTTCTCTGCTTTCCACTCTCTTACCACTTTGCTTCTTGGATAACCTGAGGTTAAGAAGGCTCAAAGTGATCAATTAAGAAAGTGTGTTGATGCTTCTCCAAATCACAACGATCTCCACTTGTTTCTCCCTTTTCCTTTCAAGTTGCACCAAATAGTATCAAAATAGAATCAAGTGAAATGGACACAAACTTGAACTTTCTACTAAGATTCAAAGAAAGTAAGCAATCAAAATTAATGTATAAGGGTGAACCAAAGATGAACTAAGGGTTGCCGTGGGCAATCTTTAGTTAATTTTGATTCTATGCACTTACTGTCCACAAAATGGTTCAAGTCATGCAATAATCGAGCAACCAAGTGTGTGATTGGTTCAAGAAGATCAAGATAAGGAGAATAAGATGTTGGGGACGGTTGTAAGTAGCAAAAACGAAATACGGTATCCAAGGTTTTCAAATTGCACCACAAAATTTTCAAGTAATGCCCAAACGTTTTGCCCCTTTTCTTTTATCTTGTTCTTTTGTTTTTCTTCCCTTCCTTGCTATTTCACGGCAGCAAGGTTCAGATTCTTCCCTTTTTTGACTAGGGGAAGAATTGTACTTTAAGGCTTTCTGCACTCAGAACTTTTGTGTTCGGGCAGAATAGTGCAATGACTTTAAATTGCGGTTTACAACCTTGAATTGCAACAAAATAACCTTGGAAAGAGAGAAATTGATGTTGGAAACAATTAGGGTTAGGATTAGGGTTTTCAAGTGATGAGGATCAAGGGTCCGATGAGGATCAAGGGCCCCATCAAGAGGTCAAAGGTCCTATAACAAGAAGGAGGGCAAGGGAACTTTGTCATCAAGTTGCCACCTTCTTGTACAAGCATGTTCAAGATGAGCCTATTGGGTTCATTTCATTGAACCTTCAACTTGAGCATGTATCACATGCACGTCTACATTCTTGTTTTTGAATTTTATCTTGTGTCGTGTGATATTAGTTTTATGTATTTGCTTTGTAGGTAAATTAGGTACATGGAATGTTTGAAGAGAATGTTTCAAGAGAATGTTTGAAGAGAATGTCTCAAGAGAATGTTTCAAGAGAATGTTCGAAGAGAATGTTTGTCTATGCTAAGACAAATTCAAAGGTGTCCAAGATAGAATCTCTTGATCAAGTTTAAATCAAATCATCTCCATTATCCAAGGGGGGGCCGGCCATATAAAGTCAAAAAGGAAGATTGCCACGATTTAAAATTCAAGTTTCAACCAGATTAGGCCTTCAAATTCAAGATAAAGATTTCAGCCATTTTGAAGAAACCACACGCCTATCTTGAAGCAAGGATGAGGATAGATCACAAATCAAATTTGAATCCAAGTTTGAATTCAAATTCAAACTCGATTTGAATTCAATCTTCAATCAACATTTGAATTCAAGTCCAGCCATCTTATCATCAAAATCAGATTTTCTACACCTTCCTTATCCCTCCACACGCCACTTAGAGGTAAAAAAGGATGGGATCATAATTCAAAGATAGAATTCAAGCTTGAAGTCAAATTTCAACCAGCCTTTGGAATTCAAGATTCAACCTCTTCATCTATATCTCCAACACCAATTTCATCACCAAACATGACCAGATTCATTGAAGATAATGTCTTGCAAGATTTGAAGTTTTTAGCTAGGATTTGTTTTAGCTTTGAATTCAAATAGTTTTCAAATTTCAAACATTGTTAGCTAGCTTTATTTGAATTATTTCTAGCCATTTCAAAGCTTAATGGGGACGTTTTTAGGCCTATAAATAGACCCCTTTGGCTGATTGTAAACTCACCTTTCGATGAATAACAATTCTTGATATTTTCTTCACTTTGAGTGATACTTTGTTTTCTTGGTTTTGCATTAAAAACCTAAGTTAAGATCCTTCAAAGTTGAGCGATTTGAAGGTATTGCTATTGCTAAAAGGTGCCGTCTAGGAGGGCCATCTTGGTTTGCCTGATCAACGACCATCTTATAGTGTTGGTCTTGCTCGTTGTCCACACGTTTGATCACTAAGGAAGCAAGGGGAAGTTTACTTCTTTGTGCCTAACCCTTTGTGAAGGACGTTTGGAAGGTGGAATTGTTAGAGCCCACGAGTTGCACGCATCAAATTGGTATCAGAGACCAGGTTACTCTATTCCACCATCTATCATTTCCTTTTCGTTTGAGTCTAGTCATTTCAATTTCAGTTGAGTCCTTCTTCTACTCCTCACTCTGCACGTCTTGCATTTCATACAAAAAAAAAAACAAAAACGCCCACATTAGCTTTGAGTCCTTGCACGTTGCTGCATTTTGCTTTTCATCATTCAAGTGTCATTTCCTTTATTTCCTATCATATCACAATCTGATTTTTTAGTCATACAAACTTGAACACATTAGGGTTCGTTGCATTTTTAGGTTACATTCAGCCTTCTTCAAAATATTACAACCATCATCCTATAAAGCTACCTCGGTTTCAAGTCATCTTGTTGCTACCGAAGCTTTTAGTTGGTGATGATTGTATGCATCTTATGATTCGCATTGTGATTGATTTCATGCTATAAATCTGGTAGTCCTACGTGTGCTTGTCTTCACAACACAAACCAAACCCTAAAACCAGCCCCACACCCCACGGCCCAACCAACCCCACCCCAACCCAACCTTAACACGCACCAACCTGGTCCCAACCAACTCTATTTACACCCCAAACAAAAAGCCCCAAACCAATTTAACCAAAAACAATCAGGTTCTAAAGATCCCAATTCATTCAAATAAACCCTAACCCTAGAATTTAAATTTTGTTCAAATTCTGTCCTAAACCAGCCAATACCCAAATTGACCACATCAATCATCAATTACCAACACAAATAGTCCATCTACAAAACCCATTCCGTTCCTACAACTACATTCCGCAAAACCCCAAAACGTTCAAAACCACCCTAAATCAAAAAAAAAACCTAACCCTAACCCCTATTCGGCCTTACCCAATTTCCGTCACCTTCCAAGGTCAATTTTGTTGCAAGTCCAAGATACAAATTGCATTTTAAATACATTGCACTATTCTGTCCAAAAACGCAAGTGCTAAGCGCAAACAAGTGAAATTCCAATTCTGCCCTTAGTCAAAAAAAAGGAGAATCTGAATCTTGCTCAATTGAAATAGCAAGGAAGAAAAAGAAAAAACAAAAAGAACAAGAAAAGAAAAAGGGCAAAACGTTTGTGCATTGCGTGGGAAATTTTCTGGTACGACTTGCAAACCTTGGATACCACATTACCCACATTGCCGTCCCATATACCCAATTCTCCAACTCTTGATCTTCTTGAACCAATCACACATTTGGTTGCTCGATTGTTGCATGAATTGAACCATTTTGTGGATAGTAAGTGCATAGAATCAAAATTAACTAAAGATTGCCCACGGCAACCCTTAGTTCATCTTTGGTTCAGCCTTATACATCAACTTTGGTTGGTTATTTTCTTTGAATCTTAGTAGAAAGTTCAAGTTTGAATTCATTTCAATTGATTCTACTTTGATACTAATGGGTGCAACTTGAAAGCAAAAAGGAAGAAACAAGCGGAGAACATTGTGGTTTGAAGAAGCCTTGGCAATACACTTCCTTATTGATCACTTTGAGACTTCTTAACTTCAGGTTATCCAAGAACCAAAGTGGTAAGAGAGTGGAAAGAATCGAAATCGGAGTGTCCATAGCTTATTTTTTTTACTAATCCCTTAACGTTTGTTTGTCTTTGTGTTAGTTTGCTTCCTTCTTTTTTTTTTCTTTGTTTTCGTTCAATTCCTTAGGTACAATGGCCAGCAGCAATTCCGCATCTAGCAAGTCTAAAGGAGCCGAAACTGTTGACAATACTCAACAACAAATGCTGGAAATGCTTAAGAAACTCATGCACGACAATGAGATAATTAAGCATCGCTTGGAAGACGTGGAGCCCACGAGTTGCACGCATCATCAAGTTAGGATTTTTGGACGGCTTTTGGGTATTTGTGGGATGGGGTTTTGGGAACTGAATTGACGGTGTAAATGGACTATTTGGGTTGGTAATTGATGATTTGTGTGGTCAATTTGGATAATGGATGTGTGTAGGACAGAATTGAACAAAAATTCAAATTCTAGGGTTAGGGTTTTTTTGAATGAGTTGAGAACTTTTGATTCTGATTTTGTTTGATAAAATTGGTTTAGGGCTTTTTGTTAAGAGTGTAAATAAGATAGTTTGGAATCTGGTTGTTGAGTTTTAGGGTCGGCTGTGGGCGGATTTGGTTTGGACCGTAGGTTTTGGGGATGGATTTAGGGTTTTGTTGAAGTTGAGATGACTTGTGAAGACAAACACACGTATGACTAGCTGGATTTAAAGTATGAAATCAATCACAATGCGAATCACAAGATGCATACAATCATCACCAACTAAACGCTTCGGTAGCAGCAAGATGATTTGAAACCAAGGTAGCTTTATAGGCTGATAGTTGTAGTAAAAAGAGGGTTGAATGTAATTTAAATGCACAAACCCTAATTGTTCAAGTTTGAATGATAAAATTCAGATGTTTGATGCACAAGTTGGATAAACGTGACACTAGAACAAGAATCAACAAAGATGCTAGAATGATGAAGAATAAGACTCAACAAAATGCAAAGAACTCAAAACAACTGGACGTTTTTTTATGAATGATAGACAGATGGCGTGTAGAATGAGGGGTAGAAGAAGGATACAACTGAACTTGAAATGAATAGACTTAAACGAAAAGAAAAGGATAGAATACGGTGGAATAGAGTAACCTGGTCTCTGATACCAATTTGATGCGTGAAAGACGTGGGCTCTAACAATTCCACCTTCCAAACGTCCTTCACAAAGGGTTAGGCACAAGGAAGAAGACTTCCCCTTGCTTCCTTAGTGATAAAAACGTGTGGATCAAATGAGCAAGACCAACACTTCAAGATGGTCGTTGATCAGGCAAACCAATATGCCCCCTGGCCGGCATCTTTTAGCAATGGCAACACCTTCAAAATGCTCAACTTTGAAGGATCCTAACTTAGGTTTTTAATGCAAAACCAAGAAAACAAAGTCTCACACAAAGTGAAGAAAATATCAAGAATTGTTATTCATCAAAAGTTGCCTTCCAAATCGACCAAAGGGGCCTATTTATAGATGCCTAAAGACACTTAAAATAACCAGATTCTATCTAAAAGAAATAGCTAGAAAAAACATTTGAATTGAACTTGAATTTGCTAAATGTTTGAATTCAAAAATAACTAGAAAATCCTAGCTAAAGATCGGTTGACTCCTCCTTTGTCCAGCCATGTATTTGGTCATCAAATGAGGCATTGGAGAGCTGATTTGATTAGTAAGATGGGGTTGAACTTGAATTCAAAAGTTGGGTAAAGTTTGAATTCAAATTGAGTTTGAATTTGAATGTACCTTGAATTTGTTTGTTGTCTATCCTCTTTCCATCAGTCCAGCCGTGTTCAAGATATCCAAGAGGTGTCTTGAAACCTGATTTGATGATGATAATATGGCTGGGGTTGAATTCAAAAGATGGTTGAAGTTTGAATTCAAAATTGAGTTTGAATTTGAATTCAAACTTGGATTCAATTTGAATTTGGAATCTACCCTTCTTTTATCCTCCAAGATGGCATGTTATAGGCTGGAGATATATGCTGAAATCTTCTTGAAATTTAAGTCTCTAATTGGTTGAAACTTGACTTGTTGGTATTTGGAGATTATTTTGATTTTGATTTGACAAGAGATTCTATCTTGGACACATTCGAATTTGTCTTTGTGGAGACAAACATTCCTTTCAAGACAACATTCCTTTTGTCTTCTTCTTTTGTGACACACGCCTACAATGTTCCATTTGGGCCTTCATTTCATTTTGGATCTTCCATGTACCTAATTTACCTACAAAGAAAACACATAAAACAAAGATCACAAAAAACAAGATAAAATTCAAAATAAAGAAAGCACACACACGCCCTACTCATAAAACGGTCAAAGGGTGGGCTCAATGAAGTGAACCCATAGAACCTTAGGTTCATCTTGAACATGCTTAAACAAGAAGGTTCCGACTTGATGACAAAGTTCTCTTGCCCTCTTGTCATAGGACCTTTGACCTCTTGATGGGACCCTTGATCCTCATCGGACCCTTGATCCTCATCATCAGTGCCGTCCCTTATCCAAGAATACGAAGTTCTATTTCCCACCGAATCACCATCCGATTTACCACCTATTAGAGGAATAGAACACCAAATCGATTTTGTCCCAGAAGCTGTATTACCAAATCGTCCAGCCTATCGAGCCAATCCCGAAGAAACCAAGGAAATCCAAAGGCAGGTAGAGGAGCTCCTAGCAAGTGGACAAGTCCGAGAGAGCCTAAGCCCATCAGCTGTCCGTATCATTTAGTACCCAAAAAGAATGGAACTTGGTGAATGTGTACTGATTTCCGTGCCATAAACAAAATAACTGTCAAGTATAGGTACCCCATACCTAGGATGGATGATATGTTGGATATGTTGCACGGATCTAAATTCTTCACCAAAATCGACCTTAAGCAAGGGTACTTCTAGGTACGCATTAGAGAAGGGGACGAATGGAAGACTGCATTCAAAACCAAGTTTGGTCTATATGAGTGGTTAGTGATGCCCTTCGGGCTCACCAACGCCCCTAGCATCTTTATGAGGCTAATGAATGAAGTCTTACGAGCGTTCATAGGACGATTTTTTGTTGTTTATTTTGATGATATCCTAATCTATTCCCAAACCATAGAAGATCATCTTGACCACATTAGGGCCGTTTTGACAAACTTAAGCAAGAACAACTTTACGCCAACTTTAAGAAGTGCTCTTTTTGTTTGGAACGAGTAGTCTTGCTAGGATTTGTCATTTCGGCTGAGGGAGCAGAAATGAATGAGGAAAAGGTTAGGTCAATTGTGGAGTGGCCTATACCTAAGAATGTAGGGGAAGTTCGCAGTTTCCATGGACTTGCAAGTTTTTATAGACGATTTGTCAAAGATTTATCTTCCATAGCTACACCCCTAAATGAAATTGTGAAAAAAGATGTGCCTTTTAGTGGGACGAACCACAACAACAGGCGTTTGATGAGCTTAAACGTAAGCTAACCACTGCACCCATACTTAGGCTACCAAACTTTGACGAGACTTTTGAGATCGAATGTGATGCAAGTGGAGTGGGTATAGGCGCAGTTTTGACCCAAGGTAAGAAACCCATAGCCTACTTTAGTGAGAAGTTGAAAGGCGCTGCATTGAATTACTCTACCTATGTTAAGGAATTTTATGCCCTCGTGAGATCCCTACAAACTTGGCAACACTATCTTCAACCTAAAGAGTTTGTGATCCACACCGACCACGAAAGCCTTAAGTAGCTTAAAGGGCAGGGAAAGTTGAACAAAAGACATGCCAAATGGGTAGAGTACATAGAACAATTCCCTTACATGATTAAGTTCAAGCAAGGAAAGGACAATATAGTTGCCGATGCCCTCTCGAGGAGATACACATTAGTGACTACATTATCCTCATGCTTCTTAGGATTCAAATCACTTAAGAAATTGTACCCAAATGACCATGATTTTGGCACCATTTCGAGGCATGTAAAGAGGCACCATTTGGGAAATTCTACATACATGTGGGTTATCTTTTCAAAGAACATAAGTCGTGTGATCTCCAATCATTCCTACGAGAAGCATTGACTAGAGAAGCCCATGGGGGAGGTTTAATGGGTCATTTCGGAGTGTTCAAAACCCTTGAAACTCTTAAGGAACATTTCTATTGGCCCCACATGCGCGTAGATGTCGAGAGGTTATGTGGTAGTTGCATCACTTGCAAACAAGCCAAATCCAAGTCCCAACCACATGGCCTTTACATGCCTTTACCCGTCCCTGATTCCCCTTGGATTGACATTTCCATAGCCTTTGTTTTAAGACTTTCTAGGTCTCTAGGAGGGCGCAATAGCATTTATGTTGTGGTTGATCGATTTTCAAAGATGGCACATTTCATTGCATGTAGGAAAGTTGATGACGCCACACATGTTGCTGATTTGTTCTTTAAAGAAGTCGTGAGATTGCATGGCATGCCACGTACAATTGTAAGTGATAAATATACGAAATTTCTTAGTCATTTTTACCGTGTTTTGTGGGCTAAACTTGGTATTCAATTGTTGTTTTCTACCATTGCTCACCCACAAACTGATGGACAAACTGAAGCGTTAATCGTACTCTCTCTCAACTTTTGCGTGCCATTTTGCAAAAACATATTAAACATTGGGAAGATTGTTTACCATATATCGAATTTGCATACAATAGGAGTGTCTATCACGGTACCTTGCATAGTCCATTTGAAATCGTGTATTGTTTTAACCCCTTGTCTCCCCTTGATTTGATCCCTATTCCCGTGCATGAACGTTCAAGTCTTGATTGATGCGTGCAACTCGTGGGTTCCAACGATTCCACCTTCCAAACGTCCTTCACAAAGGGTTAGGCACAAGCAAGAAGACTTCCCCTTGCTTCCTTAGTGATTAAAAAAACGTGTGGATTAAACGAATGAGCAAGACCAACAATTCAAGATGGTCGTTGATCAGGCAAACCAAAACGGCCCTCCTGGACGACACCTTTAAGCAATGGCAATACCTTCAATATGCTCAACTTTGAAGGATCTTAACCTAGGTTTTTAATGCAAAACCAAGAAAACAAAGTCTCACACAAAGTGAAAGAAATATCAAGGATTCTTATTCATCAAAAGGTGATCTTTCAAGCGTCCCCTAAGGCTCTATTTATAGGCTGAACTTGAGCCTTAAAATATCTAGAACTAATTCAAAATAAAGCTAGCTAACAATGTTTAAAAATTGAAAACTGTTTAAATTCAAAGCTAAAACAAATCCTAGCTAAAACTTCAAATCTTGCAAGACATTATCTTCAATGAATCTGGCCATGTTTGGTGATGAAATTGGCATTGGATATGTAGATGAAGTTGTTGGACCTGTATAGCACCACTAGAGGGGGGGGTGAATAGTGGGTTAGCGGAAATTACACTACAATTACCTTCAAAAACTTGTTTGAAGACCCCTTTGCCTCTTTAGCCTCAGATTCTGAAAATTCCAGAAACAGTTCACTACTTTGAACGTTTTGGTTGAACCACTTATACACCTGTGCAAGCTCTCAAACTTGGCAGAGATCAAGTTTAGAATGTTTATAATATGTCATAAAAATTTCAGTCAATTCCAAGCAAGTTAGCACGTTCAAATAAGCAAGAGAAGTAAAGTGTGCAATTCTGGCAGTTTCAGGCAGAATGTTAGCTTAACTTCAAACGACGATATCTCAAAATCTACCCGTGCTATTTTGATGAATCTTATGTCAAATTAAACCTTATGATGTCTAGTTTAATTTGATATAAGGCTCACTCCAAGATTCGAAGGATAGCCTGTTCAAATTGAACAAGTTTTGCACACTGGTCAGAATTGTTCACAGAATGTAGCAACAATTTTGTGAAGACGATTTGAATGGGCTAAACACCTTAGAATTTAGTGATTCTTGCGGCTAATGAAAGCTAACACATTGAAGTATAATATATCCAAAATTCATGCAATTCTAAGACTGTTTGCTCGTTCAATTATGCATGCCAAGTTAGTGTAAATCTCAGGCAGAAAACAGTAAGTGCAGGAAATAAGTAAAGAACACAAGGAATTATCCTGGTTCGGTCAATGTGACCTACTCCAGTCCCAAGAGACACCTTCTCTTGGATTTCACTAAACACCAAACACCAAAGTCACCTTACAAAGCCAAAGGAAGAAGCTTTTCACCAACTTCTTCAAGAGGCTGCACCAAAACTGAAAATCAGCACTAGTATGTTTCACCTTTGCACCTTTGCACCTTTTGCTCACCTCTAAGGAGTAAGCTTTATACACCAGCTTCTCCCTTACAATATGTAGTTTGAAAGGTGTTGAAATGACAAGAAATGAAGAACTATACAATCATAAAGCTTTCACAAACGTGTTCTTCAAGAAGAGAAGAGAAGAAGAAAAGAATGGAGACAAAGAGCTGATTTGTCTTGCTTGCTTTCTTTGCTTTCGTTGGTGTGTTTTTTCTTCATCTTTGGAGCTATTTATAGCCAAGAGGACAGCCTAAAGGCTCCTCTTAAGAGACGTTGGAATGGTTGTGAGATGGAGAAAATTCAGCACCTTTCTAGCTAGTCAAGTGAAGCTTATCTTTTGTTGCTTTGAATTGGTCTTCAACTGAATTTTTTATCCCTCATCTCATCCTATTATAGCCGTTGGAATGAGATGAAAATAACTCCATTTGAACGTTTAAAAGATAGCTCCAATCAGCAATTTCCATGTGTAAATAACTTGCCATGTGTGCAGCTGAATTGGCATGTATTTTGAACAACTTCATCTCCTCATTTTGAACACAAATAAACGTTGGAATGCCTAGAATCAAGGCATTGGAGAATAGTTCAAAGATAGATAGAATTCAGCTAGCCTTTGAGTTTGAATTAGTCTTCAACATTTGAACATATAGCCGTTGCCTTTTGCTTCCTTGATTGAGAGATTTTTGCTCCAAATTTGAACATTAAATGGCCGTTGGAATGTAGCTAAAGATAGAGAGAATTCAGCTTGACTTGGTCTCCATATAGCCGTTGCATATGCTTGAGTTTTGCTTCAACTTTGCTACATTGTAGGACTTGCTTTTTGTCACACATCATAATCTGAATTTTGACCATATAGCATACGAAATGTTTCTTCATTTTTGAGCCAACATAGCCGTTGAGAACAACTCCAAAATAAAGAAGAATAATCACTTAAAATCAGCACCAAAATAGGATGTAATTCAACTTGCCTTGACTTGTTCAAAAGCTGAAAGTTTGAACATGATTTGTACCAATATGCGTGTGAACACATATAATATATAGTCATTTATGTCTTCAACATGTAGCATAGAAAACCATATGAAGAATACCAAGAATTCCAAGAAAACCATAGATGTGATAACCATGATATAAGAATTTCCAATTGATAGACCATGCTGCCCGTTTCCATAAAAATAGGGCACGTACCATATGTGATATAAACACATATAAACATCATATAAACAATATATAACATGTTGGAAGATCCATTGGCAAGTGAAAAGACCAGAATACCCCTTAGCACAAAAATAGGAATTTTGTCCTAGGATGAACCTAGACATGGTGCTGCTCCAGATTCATTTTTTCCATGATGTGACATGACTTATAAATGTGTCATATGATCATATAAGTCCGTTGGAAGAAGACCAAATAAGAATGAGAAGTCCAAATGGTGAAATTACCAAAATAGCCCTTATATAGGTCAATAAGCTTTCCACCGGGTCAATTCAGTTTTAACCCGTGCCAAGCATGCCTTTCCTCAGCCAATTAGATTCTAAATTGAATAAGGATCATGTGGGCTTTTGAATCACTCAATTTGGAGTTCATTTGCTCAAGATATGAACCAAAACCTGCAATAGAATACTAAACCGAACAATTTGCCTTATATTGTAAGTCATGTGACTTCAAGGCTTGGTTAGATCATATAATTAACATGTATTGGCATATATATCTTCTAAGATCAGTTTGAACAACATGTATTGGCATATATAATCTAAGATCAGTTTGAACATGTCTTGATTAAGATATGTGATTGAATTGGCCAAGTTCAATCTCATGATCTTAATCAAACTTGTTCAATCTTGATTCATTCAAGCAATTTCACATTTAGCTCATAAGTTCATAAGTTCATGCCTTGCCAAAACAATTTCACATTTAAACGTTACACATACATGCTCACATATGCATCTTCCAATCATTCAAACATGATATATCTATTTGCAATCATCATAACAATTACACATATGCACACATATACATTTTGCACACCAATTACACATATACACACATATACATTTTGCACAACAATTACACATATGCTCACATATACATTTTGCAATCACTCAAACATAATATATCACAACAATCTCCCCCTTTTGATGATTTGCAAAATTACCCCACATATGTGTATATTAAGCATTTAAATCAAGTGTGCATCTAAATCAAGTGTAAGCTGCTCCCCCTTAATGTGTTATCTCCCCCTTAACATGATATCTATCTTCCCCTTAACATGATATATATACACATTTATTTCTCCCCCTTAATTTTGTAAATTATGCAAAAGACTGAATGGTGTAGTAGTCAGTTGTAAGCAATTAATCCAAGTCTTGCACGTAAAGTCTCAAAGATAGCTTGATTAAGGGGTTTAGTGAATATATCAGCTACTTGTTGATCAGTTCTAACATGTTCAATGTGTATATGTCCAAGATTAACATGATCACGGAGAAAATGATAACGTACTTCTATATGCTTTGCCTTAGAGTGTAGTACAGGGTTTTTAGACAAATTTATAGCACTTGTACTATCACAATAGATGGGGATATTATTTACTTGTATTTCAAAGTCTGAAAGTTGTTGTTTAATCCATAATAGTTGAGTACAACATAGACTTAAAGCCATATATTCTGCTTCAGTAGTAGAAAGTGCAACACTAGATTGTTTCTTTGAAAACCAAGATATTAGTGAGTTTCCTAGGAATTGACATGTTCCACTAGTGCTCTTTCTATCTACTCTACATCCACCATAATCTGCATCTGAATATGCATGTAGACTTAGACTAGATTGTCTATCATACCATAAGCCTAATGTTGGTGTATGTTGAAGATATCTAAATATTCTTTTTACAGCTTTAAAGTGTGACAACTTAGGCATACTTTGAAATCTCGCACACATACATACTGCAAACATAATATCAGGTCTACTAGCAGTAAGATATAGCAATGAACCAATCATAGACCTATATAGTTTTTCATCAAATGCAACACCATTTTCATCTTTGTCTAATTTTGTTGAAGTACACATTGGTGTTGGAGATGGTTTCAAGTTTTCAAAGTTGAATTTCTTTATCATATCTCTTATGTATTTGGCTTGATTGATATGTATACCATTTGATGTTTGTTTTATTTGCAAGCCTAAGAAATAGTTTAATTCACCAACCATAGACATTTCAAACTCAGACTTCATACAATCTTCAAAGTCTTTTACTAAGTTAGGATTAGTTGAACCAAAGATTATGTCATCTACATATATTTGTATTACAAGCAAATCTTTGTCTTTCTTTTTCAAGAATAAGGTACTATCTATGGTTCCTCTTTGAAAGTTGTTACTTAGTAAAAAGTTGGCAAATCTTTCATACCATGCACGGGGGGCTTGTTTCAAACCATATAAGGCTTTCTTAAGTTTATATACATGATCAGGGTTCTTTGGATCTTCAAAGCCTGGTGGTTGTTTAACAAAAACTTCTTCTTGGATATAGCCATTTAAGAATGCACTCTTAACATCCATTTGGAATAGTTTGATGTTATTATAACATGCAAAAGCTAATAAGAGGCGTATGGATTCTAATCTTGCTACGGGGGCAAATGTTTCATCGTAATCAATACCCTCTTCTTGATTATATCCTTGAGCTACAAGTCTTGCCTTATTTCTTACTACAACCCCTTGCTCATTCATTTTGTTCCTAAACACCCATTTAGTTCCAATGATTGATTTATCCTCGGGTTTAGGTACTAAATCCCACACATTGTTTCTTTCAAATTGGTTTAACTCTTCATGCATTGCATCTATCCAATATGCATCGTTTAAGGCATCATTCACATTCTTAGGTTCAATTTGGGATATAAGTGCATGCCATTGATCATATTCATTAGGATCTATTTGCCTACGTGTTCTAACCCCTTGATTTACATCTCCTATGATAAGTTCTTGAGGATGCTTTTGTTTATCTCTTATTTGCCACCAATTACTTGGTTGTGCATCTTCAATAGGTTCATGATGTTCAATAGGTTGGTTAGGCACATTTTCTTCATTATGTTCTTGTGTAGGGGGAGTTTGAACTTCATGCATTTCAAGAGTTTGATTTGGTGTTTCAATTTGATCATTTGTAGGTGGTAGGATAAGTTCATCTTCATCATGAAGTATTTGATCATTTGGTACATAGATTTCATGTTGATTACTTGTTTGGAGATATGCATTTTCATTGAACTTCACATGTATAGATTCAACTATCTTTCTTGTTTGTGCATTATAACATCTATATGCTTTAGAGTTCATTGAATATCCCACAAATATATGTTCATCAGACTTAGGATCAAACTTATCTAAGTTATCTTTTGTGTTCAATACAAAGCATTTACAACCAAAGACTTTTAGATAGTTTACTTTTGGGAGTCGTCCATTTAAGATTTCAAATGGTGTTTTGTTCAATTTCTTTCTTATTGATAGTCTGTTGATCATATAACTTGAAGTGTTTACTGCTTCAGCCCATAAGAATTTAGGTACTTTGTTTTCTACCATCATTGTTCTTGCTACTTCTTGAATAGTTCTATTCTTTCTTTCAACTACACCATTAAGTTGAGGAGTTCTTGGTGGGGAGAATTCATGTTTTATACCCTTTTCATTACAGAATTTGATTAATTCACTATTTTTAAACTCACCACCTCTATCACTCCTTATCTTAATAACATGTGATTCATGTTCATTTTCAAGTTGTCTAATTAGATTAGCTATAGATGATGCACTTTCATCTTTTGAAGCAAGAAACAATGTCCAAGTATATCTTGAGAAATCATCAACTATTACACATACATAATAACTTCCACCTAAGCTTCTTGTTCTACATGGACCAAATAAGTCTATATGCAAGAGTTCTAGAATTCTTGATGTTGTGACCTCGGTTTTAGGCTTAAGGGATTCTCTAACATGTTTGCCTTTGATACAAGATTCACATAGTTGAAAATCATTCAAGTTAAGTTTAGGCAAACCTTTAACAAGACTTTTAGCGTGTAGTTTTTCTAAGGTTGATATACCTATGTGTCCTAAACGTCTATGCCAAAGATTGGGATCAGATTCATGTGAAACAAGACATTTTGTGTTACTACTTAGCATATCATCCATGGTAAGCACATATATGTTTCCTTCACGTTTTCCTTTTAACACAACTTGATTGTTTTTATCCATTATCTTACAAGAAGTGGAGGAAAAGAGAACATTCAAGTTGTTGTCACATAGTTGAGAAACACTTAAAAGCTCAAAGGTTAAGTTACTTACAAGTAGGACGTTTTTGATCTCAAACTTGTTTGGATCACCAACCTTGCCTTTGCCAATTATTTGGCCTTGGTTGTTGTCTCCAAAGGTAACTTTGCCACCTTTTGCAACGTTCTTAAGTGTGCTAAACAAATTTTTGTTGCCCGTCATATGTCTTGAGCAACCACTATCAACTATCCAATTGGTTTTGTTCTTTTCATCTTCTTTGTTGTTATAACCAGCAACTTGTCTTTCTTTGATGTTATGTACCTACAAATGTAAATAACAACTTAGGTACCCTTTGATTTTGGGTCCTTTCAAGGTTAGACAAGTTAAGTTCATGTTAGTGTACCTTTAGGTACCCAAACTTGAACAACCTTTCTTGGTTTTGAAATGTTAAAATCATATTGCATATAATGAACAAATAGTGGATTTTGATACATAGAATATGATGGAAAAGGGGCTGCACATTTATGTCTAGTTGGATAAGCATTGTAAGTTCTATATGCATTTGAATGTTGCCATGTATATGAGTTATATCTTGGCCGTGTATAAGCATTGAATTTAGGCCGTGTATATGCAAGATGTTGTGTGTGTCTAGGCCGTGTGTTGTAAACTGATTTAGACCCAGAGTATGTCATGTTCTTCACATAAGCATGTTGTTGCATATAAGGCATAACTTGAGCAGATTGCATACTACTTTGTTTAGGCATTCTTGTATACATGTAAGCATGGTTTCTAGATGTATTTGCCTTCCTATATGTTGATGCATTTTGCAATCTTTGTGATGAAGGTGGTGTGGGCAGAATAGGTTCATTTCTAAATGCATTTGGCCTATATTTCATGTTGGTTGAAGATGATACAAATGTTGTTTCCTTAGGTGTGTATTCAGCTTCTTTAACATATCCAAGACCTTGTTTGTCATTTCCATGCTTTTGAGATGCAATAAGAGTGTCTAACATGTTGGAACCATTCTTAAATTGTTCTAAAGATTTGTTCAAGTCTAGGTTGCATGCTTTTAATGATTCAAATTCAGTTTGTATTTCATGTAATTTAGACTTTAAAACGTTGTAATCAACACATTGCACACATTGCACATTTTCATGTTTGTTCTTAAGTTCCTTAATCTGATTTTGCATTGAACTAATAGTGTTAGATGATTCAAGTTGAAGAACTTCTAGTTGAGAAGTTAGATTCAAGTTAGACGTCTCCAACTTGTTCTTCTCCTCAACTATTCTTTTCTTCTCCTTGGATAGTTTCTTATATCTAACATGCAACTTTTCTAATTCATCCAACAATTCATCTTGAGTAAAATCACATTCAGAGTCAGAATCGAATGTTACCTCATTAGTAGACTTTGAAGCCAAACATGTTTGTGCAACTTCAGGTTCCTCCTCGGATTCGGATGAAGATGTGTCATCCCAAGTGCTTGAACTTACCTTGAGAGCTTTCTTCCTCCTTTGCATAGGTTCTACTCTAGTTTTTGTCCTTGTCTTTTCATCCATGTCACGGTTTTTGTTCTTGTTTGGACAATCATATGATATGTGTCCTTGTTTGCCACATTCATAACACTTAAGTTCTTTATCATACCATTTACCATCTTGTTTGTTAGATTTCACATTGATAGGGGCAGCTGATTTTGCTTGTCTTTTAGTTGGTCTTTTCTTGAAAAACTTCCTTAAACGCCTAGCTAACAACATTATGTCTTCTTCATCACTTTCATCATCACTTTCATACTCGGCTTGATTAGATGATTCGGGTTCATTTGTTACAAATGCAAGTGATTTAGACATGCTTCTTAGTGTGTGAGAAAACGTTTAAAACACTTATAAGAAGGAAAGAAAGTGTCACCTTGTTGTAGATACCAAATATGAAGAATATAAGACAACCAGAAAATTTCCAGCAACTTTGCAACTTGGAGTGTAAACTGTTTTCAGCTCAAATAAGAATATGGTGCTCAACCAGGCTCTGATACCAATTGTTGGACCTGTATAGCACCACTAGAGGGGGGGGTGAATAGTGGGTTAGCGGAAATTACACTACAATTACCTTCAAAAACTTGTTTGAAGACCCCTTTGCCTCTTTAGCCTCAGATTCTGAAAATTCCAGAAACAGTTCACTACTTTGAACGTTTTGGTTGAACCACTTATACACCTGTGCAAGCTCTCAAACTTGGCAGAGATCAAGTTTAGAATGTTTATAATATGTCATAAAAATTTCAGTCAATTCCAAGCAAGTTAGCACGTTCAAATAAGCAAGAGAAGTAAAGTGTGCAATTCTGGCAGTTTCAGGCAGAATGTTAGCTTAACTTCAAACGACGATATCTCAAAATCTACCCGTGCTATTTTGATGAATCTTATGTCAAATTAAACCTTATGATGTCTAGTTTAATTTGATATAAGGCTCACTCCAAGATTCGAAGGATAGCCTGTTCAAATTGAACAAGTTTTGCACACTGGTCAGAATTGTTCACAGAATGTAGCAACAATTTTGTGAAGACGATTTGAATGGGCTAAACACTTAGAATTTAGTGATTCTTGCGGCTAATGAAAGCTAACACATTGAAGTATAATATATCCAAAATTCATGCAATTCTAAGACTGTTTGCTCGTTCAATTATGCATGCCAAGTTAGTGTAAATCTCAGGCAGAAAACAGTAAGTGCAGGAAATAAGTAAAGAACACAAGGAATTATCCTGGTTCGGTCAATGTGACCTACTCCAGTCCCAAGAGACACCTTCTCTTGGATTTCACTAAACACCAAACACCAAAGTCACCTTACAAAGCCAAAGGAAGAAGCTTTTCACCAACTTCTTCAAGAGGCTGCACCAAAACTGAAAATCAGCACTAGTATGTTTCACCTTTGCACCTTTGCACCTTTTGCTCACCTCTAAGGAGTAAGCTTTATACACCAGCTTCTCCCTTACAATATGTAGTTTGAAAGGTGTTGAAATGACAAGAAATGAAGAACTATACAATCATAAAGCTTTCACAAACGTGTTCTTCAAGAAGAGAAGAGAAGAAGAAAAGAATGGAGACAAAGAGCTGATTTGTCTTGCTTGCTTTCTTTGCTTTCGTTGGTGTGTTTTTTCTTCATCTTTGGAGCTATTTATAGCCAAGAGGACAGCCTAAAGGCTCCTCTTAAGAGACGTTGGAATGGTTGTGAGATGGAGAAAATTCAGCACCTTTCTAGCTAGTCAAGTGAAGCTTATCTTTTGTTGCTTTGAATTGGTCTTCAACTGAATTTTTTATCCCTCATCTCATCCTATTATAGCCGTTGGAATGAGATGAAAATAACTCCATTTGAACGTTTAAAAGATAGCTCCAATCAGCAATTTCCATGTGTAAATAACTTGCCATGTGTGCAGCTGAATTGGCATGTATTTTGAACAACTTCATCTCCTCATTTTGAACACAAATAAACGTTGGAATGCCTAGAATCAAGGCATTGGAGAATAGTTCAAAGATAGATAGAATTCAGCTAGCCTTTGAGTTTGAATTAGTCTTTAACATTTGAACATATAGCCGTTGCCTTTTGCTTCCTTGATTGAGAGATTTTTGCTCCAAATTTGAACATTAAATGGCCGTTGGAATGTAGCTAAAGATAGAGAGAATTCAGCTTGACTTGGTCTCCATATAGCCGTTGCATATGCTTGAGTTTTGCTTCAACTTTGCTACATTGTAGGACTTGCTTTTTGTCACACATCATAATCTGAATTTTGACCATATAGCATACGAAATGTTTCTTCATTTTTGAGCCAACATAGCCGTTGAGAACAACTCCAAAATAAAGAAGAATAATCACTTAAAATCAGCACCAAAATAGGATGTAATTCAACTTGCCTTGACTTGTTCAAAAGCTGAAAGTTTGAACATGATTTGTACCAATATGCGTGTGAACACATATAATATATAGTCATTTATGTCTTCAACATGTAGCATAGAAAACCATATGAAGAATACCAAGAATTCCAAGAAAACCATAGATGTGATAACCATGATATAAGAATTTCCAATTGATAGACCATGCTGCCCGTTTCCATAAAAATAGGGCACGTACCATATGTGA
Organism: Eustoma russellianum; assembly: GCA_036186865.1. Classification (NCBI taxonomy): domain Eukaryota; kingdom Viridiplantae; phylum Streptophyta; class Magnoliopsida; order Gentianales; family Gentianaceae; genus Eustoma; species Eustoma russellianum. Next base: position 19,464,796 of record AP025054.1, read on the forward strand.
TATAAACACATATAAACATCATATAAACAATATATAACATGTTGGAAGATCCATTGGCAAGTGAAAAGACCAGAATACCCCTTAGCACAAAAATAGGAATTTTGTCCTAGGATGAACCTAGACATGGTGCTGCTCCAGATTCATTTTTTCCATGATGTGACATGACTTATAAATGTGTCATATGATCATATAAGTCCGTTGGAAGAAGACCAAATAAGAATGAGAAGTCCAAATGGTGAAATTACCAAAATAGCCCTTATATAGGTCAATAAGCTTTCCACCGGGTCAATTCAGTTTTAACCCGTGCCAAGCATGCCTTTCCTCAGCCAATTAGATTCTAAATTGAATAAGGATCATGTGGGCTTTTGAATCACTCAATTTGGAGTTCATTTGCTCAAGATATGAACCAAAACCTGCAATAGAATACTAAACCGAACAATTTGCCTTATATTGTAAGTCATGTGACTTCAAGGCTTGGTTAGATCATATAATTAACATGTATTGGCATATATATCTTCTAAGATCAGTTTGAACAACATGTATTGGCATATATAATCTAAGATCAGTTTGAACATGTCTTGATTAAGATATGTGATTGAATTGGCCAAGTTCAATCTCATGATCTTAATCAAACTTGTTCAATCTTGATTCATTCAAGCAATTTCACATTTAGCTCATAAGTTCATAAGTTCATGCCTTGCCAAAACAATTTCACATTTAAACGTTACACATACATGCTCACATATGCATCTTCCAATCATTCAAACATGATATATCTATTTGCAATCATCATAACAATTACACATATGCACACATATACATTTTGCACACCAATTACACATATACACACATATACATTTTGCACAACAATTACACATATGCTCACATATACATTTTGCAATCACTCAAACATAATATATCACAACAGAAGTGGTTGAACTTGAATTCAAAGGCTAGTTGAAGATTGGATTCAATTTGACTTCAAACTTGAATTCAATCTTTGAATTATGATCCCATCCTTTTCTTATCTCCAAGTTGGCATGTGGAAGGATAGCAAGGTGTGTGAGATGTCTTCAAATGGCTGAGATGTTGAATGCAAAAGATGGTTGAAGTTTGAATTTAAATTAAGTTTGAATTTGAATTCAAACTTGGATGAATTTTATCTCCTTCTCTCTCTTCATGGCGTGTGGATTGGCTTGTGAGACTTGGCTGAACTCATCTTGAATTTGAAGGCTTAATCTGGTTGAAACTTGAATTCAAATCAAGGTTGAATTTAAATTCAAGTTTATCTTCAAGTTTAAATTCAAGTAAGATGTCATCCTTTAGCTTAAAGTGGCCGCCCCTTGTGGTATGTTGTGGATGATTTTTGATTTCAATTTGAACAAGAGACTCCATCTTGGACACATTTGAGTTTGTCTTAGTGTAGACAAACATTCTCTTCGAATATTCTCTTGAAACATTCTCTTCAAACATTCTCTTGTACCTAATTTACCTACTGATGAGCCAAATGAAGGCTAGAAAACGTTGCCAAGGACTTTGTCTCCTATTCCAAACTGATTTGAACAATAGCTTTGGAAAAGAACATCTCAAAGACACCCCTTGAACTTTAACCGTTGTTCTTGGCTCAATTTATGCCAACACCTCTCCCTCTTTGGCACTCCAACACATCTAAAACCTCTATGAGACCCTAAGATGCTGTAAACCAAATAATGAAGCAAATACTGACAAGTTCTAGGCTAGGAACTTGCAAGAAAACCGTTGGTGGTTTCAAACCTCAACTAAGAAATAGTTGTGAACTCCTTGAAGGAAATCTGATTGAATTGTATTTGATAATGGTTGTTCTTTACATTCAGCTTCTTAAACTACTTATAACCAACGAAAATAAACAAGGTACAAAGTTTAAAATACAAAGTACAAGTCTAGGAATAACATGCTTTCTTTTTGAACAAGTTGGAGCAACTTTCGGTTGAAAAGAAGCTGGTTGCTTCTCCTTCCTTCTTTGCTTGTCTTCAGCCATAATTTGATTGGTTTAAACATTGAGCTGCTTGCTTGAATCTTAGCTTTGATTGGTTGTGAGTTGTAGCTTGAATTTTCAACCAATTTCCCTTAATCATCCGTTTCTTTGCTTGCTTGAATTCAGCCAAGGTTTTGATTGGTTTATGGAGTGTGTAGCTTGGTTTGTACTTGGCCTTGATTGGTTCTTACTTTGGTGTTGAATATTCAAACAAAATATGCCTAGACCAGCCGAAAATCTTCAAGCTTGTGATTGGATCCTTGGTTGAGCAGCTTGTTGAACTTTCTTTAGTTGTTTATGCTTGGTTCAAGCATTTAGAAGACTCCTTTCTATTGGTTGAAGGTTTGAGCTGCTTGTTTCTTCCTTATTCACGTGAGAAGAAATCAGATTTTTGACATGGGTGCTTGTCACCACCTTGCTTGTAAGCTACTTGAATTTCACCTCTTTGCTTGGACAAAAATTCAGGTTTGATTTGCATCTTCAAGCTAAAAACGTGTACCTGAAAGATAAGGCAAGAATACAACACAAACTATCCTAAAACAAAGTTAACAAACTAACAATATCAAAAAGAACATCTAAAGATATGTACAACATGCATTTGATACAACTAGATCATAGCTTGTATCATATAAACCCAATGGATGTCATCTTTGCTTGGTTCATCCTCTTCATGCCTGTAAAGGAATGATTCAACACAATGTAACAATTTCTTAGCCATACTCCTTGTTATGGGACCATTGTGGGGCAATGAGGTGTCATCGTCAGTGTTTGTATCCACAAGGTTAGGCTGTAGCTCATCATTCCCTCCCACTTGAAAAGGATTCGTCCTCGAATCTGAATCAATACTAAACGGAGAAAGGTCAGCAACATTAAAAGTTTTTGAGATAGGACCATACCTTTCTTCAGGAAGATCGAGAACATAGGCATTATCACCAAGCCGTTTCAACACTTTGAACGGTCCATCGCCTCTTGGCTTTAATTTTGAGTCCCTTTCCTTAGGGAATCTTTCTTTCCTCAAGTGTAACCAAACAAGATCACCAGGTTCAAATATAACAACTTTACGATTCCTGTTGGCTCTATTGGCATACACTTTATTCTTAGCTTCAAGTTGTGACTTAACCTTTTCATGCAATTCTTTCACAAGTTTTGCTTTTCGTTCACCATCTAAGCTAACACGTTCATGAACAGGTATGGGAACAAGATCAAGCGGGGACAAAGGGTGAAAGCCATAAACAACTTCAAAAGGAGAATGCAATGTTCCACTATGAACAACTCTATTGTATGCAAACTCAATGTAAGCTAAGCAATCTTCCCAATTCTTCAAGTTCTTTTGAATGACAACACGTAACAGTTGAGACAAAGTTCTATTAACAACTTCAGTTTGACCATCGGTTTGTGGGTGAGCAGTTGTAGAAAATAACAATTTAGTACCAAGTTTACTCCACAAAACACGCCAGAAATGACTTAGAAACTTTGTATCTCTATCACTAACAATCGTACGTGGCATGCCATGCAATCTAACAATCTCCTTAAAGAACAAATCAGCAATATGAATAGCATCATCAACTTTCTTACATGCAATGAAATGTGCCATTTTGGAAAATCTATCAACAACAACAAAGATGCTATCTTTACCAGTTTTGGATCGAGGCAATCCCAATACAAAGTCCATAGAAATATCAGTCCAAGGTGAGCTTGGGACGGATAAGGGAGTGTACAATCCATGTGGTTGTGTTCTAGATTTTGCTTGCTTGCAAGTAATACATTGGTCACATACCTTATCAACATGTGCTCTCATATGCAGCCAGAAGAAATGTTCCTTAAGTGTTTCCAAAGTTTTTAACGAGCCAAAATGACCCATTAAGCCTCCTCCATGAGCTTCTTTTATCAATAACTCTCTTAATGAACACATTGGTACTCATAACTTATGTTCTTTAAACAAGTAACCATCATGCAAGTAATATTTAGCAAAAGGGGACTCAACGCATGCTTGATATATAGAACTAAAGTCATGATCAGAATGATACATCTCTTTGATAGACTCAAAACCAAACATGTTACATGAAAGAGTAGTAATCAAAGTATAGCGACGAGATAAGGCATCAGCAACAACATTTTCTTTTCCTTGCTTATACTTGATCACATAAGGGAATTGTTCAATGAATTCAACCCATTTGGCATGTCTTTTGTTCAATTTTCCTTGACCCTTTAGATACTTAAGGCTCTCATGATCAGTATGAATCACAAATTCCTTAGGTTGCAGATAATGTTGCCAAGTTTGTAAAGAACGGACAAGGGCATACAATTCTTTGTCATAGGTTGAATAATTAATGGAAGCTCCTTTAAATTTCTCACTAAAGTAGGCAACAGGTTTGTTATCTTGATGCAATACAGCTCCAATGCCAACTCCACTGGCATCACATTCAACTTCAAACGTTTCATCAAAGTTGGGCAATCTCAGGATGGGTGCAGAAGTTAGACGTTTCTTAAGTTCATCAAAGGCTTGTTGTTGTGATTCTCCCCATTCAAATCTTACATCTTTCTTGACTAATTCATTCAAGGGTGCAGCTATGGTAGAGAAATCCTTCACAAAACGTCTATAGAAACTAGCTAATCCATGAAAACTCCTAATATCTCCAGCAGACTTAGGGGTTGGCCACTCAGTTATGGATTTAACTTTCTCTTGATCCACTTCAATTCCTTCAGCACTAATCACAAATCCTAAGAATGTAACCTTCTCCAGACAGAAAGAACACTTCTTGAAATTAGCATACAGCTTCTCTTTCTGTAAGGTGACAAAAACGGCTCTTAGATGGTTCAGGTGTTCACCTAGGGTTTTGGAGTAGATAAGAATGTCATCAAAGTAAACTACTACAAATTTCCCTATGAATTTCCTTAAGACCTCATTCATTAATCTCATGAAAGTACTAGGGGCATTGGTTAAACCAAAGGGCATAACTAACCACTCGTACAATCCAAACTTAGTCTTAAAGGCAGTTTTCCATTCATCACCTTCCCTAATTCTCACTTGGAAATATCCTTGCTTAAGATCTACTTTGCTAAAGCACCTAGACCCATGCAACATATCCAACATGTCATCCAACCTAGGAATAGGGTATCTATACTTCACAGTGATCTTATTGATGGCTCTACAGTCAGTACACATTCTCCAAGTTCCATCTTTCTTAGGGACAATGATTACAGGAACAGCACACGGACTCATGCTCTCTCTTACTTTACCTTGAGTCAATAATTCCTCAACTTGCTTTTGGATTTCCTTAGTTTCCTCTGGATTGGCTCTATAGGCAGGTCTGTTTGGCAGAACAGCTCCTGGAATGAAATCTATTTGATGCTCAATGCCTCTTAGAGGTGGTAAACCTGGGGGATCTCCTTCAGGAAACAAGCTAGAAAATTCTTGAAGTAAAGATGCAACTTCACTTGGTAAAGTAGATGGTATTTCAGATGAAGAGAATAGAGCTTCTTTGTAAAGCAAGATATAAACATTTTTGTGTGAATTGATAGCATGTAATACCTCACTTTGAGATGCAAAGAATGCGCTTTTCTTTAGAGATGGTTCATCAGAAACTTTGTTTTCTTTCGGTTCAACTTTAAGATGAGAACTTCTCAGTTGGTGTTCTTTGATAAAGATCCTTTCTAATTCCTTTTCTTTTGGATCATTATAGCTTTTTAACATTCGTTGTTGATCCTCAAAGACTTTGTGCGGGGGCAAGGCGTTTAATTTGAACAGTTTGTTGTTATGCCTAAAAGAATATCTATTCAGGTAACCATCATATGTAACTTTGTTGTCAAATTGCCACGGTCTACCTAATAAGATATGACTTGATTGCATAGGGGCTACGTCACATAACACCTCAGCAGAATACCCACCAATTGACAAAGGAACTAGGACTTGCTTTGTTACTTTAACTTCACCACACTCATTAAGCCACGTAAGTCTATAAGGACGGGGGTGATTAATTAAAGGTAACTCAAGTTTCCTAACAAGTTCAAAACTTGCAACATTTGTACATGAACCGGAGTCAATGATTAACGTGCAGACTTTCTTCTTAACTATACAGTGAATGTGGAATATGTTCTCTCGTTGTATTTCAGGTTCTTCGGTTTTAACTTGGGCACTTAGGGCTCGACGGACAACTAAGAACTCTTTTGTTTCACACTCATCAATCTCTTCACTAATTTCTTCTTCTTCCTCACACGTTTGCTCAATTTCTTTGTTTTCTTCACTTTCTTCCAATTCTTCCTCAGAATAATACTCATTAGACTCTTCAATAAACAAGATGCGTTTAGGGTTGGGACATTGATTAGCAAAATGACCTTTTCCTAAGCATTTAAAACATTGAATATCACGAGTCTTAAAATTAGACGTACCTTCCACCTTGGCTTTGCCTCTATCAGTGATTGGAAGCTTTGGACGATTTTGGATGTTCTGGGTTGGTTTTCCTTGTGATCCACGGCCTTGGCCTTGTTGTGGACGGAATGGCGTCCTGGGCTGCGTTCTAGGAAAACTCAAAGGATTAGTCCGAAAAGAAGGGTTAGAAGTTTTTACCTTCAGTTGTCTTTCCACTTTCTCAGCAATGTGAACCATAGAAGCCAGATCTGAGTAAGGTGTAAGTTCCACCTTAAATGCAATTTCTTTATTCAAGCCAGCTAGAAATCTAGCCATTGTGGCTTCCTCCGCTTCTTCTATGTTAGCCCTGGTAAGCAAATGTTCTAATTCTTTATAAAATTCATCGACAGATATATTACATTGAGAAAGTTGTTGCAATTTCTGGAAAATGCTTCTTTCATAGGAAGGAGATATGAATCTCTTCCTCATCTCTTGTTTCAGCTCGGACCAAGTAACAACAGGGGGTTGTCTTGTTCTTCTCCTGGTGTTTTTCAGTTGTTCCCACCAAAGTAAAGCATAATCTACAAATTCAAAAGTTGCATACCGCACTTTGGCCAATTCAGAATAGTTAGTGCAAGAATACATATGATCTACCTTTGTTTCCCATTGCAAATATGTTTCAGGATCACTTTTTCCATGGAAGGGGGGAATAGTCAGTTTTGTAGTAATGTATTCTTCTTCAAGATGTTCATCCCTATCAGGTTGACGTTCATCATATCTTTCCTCTAGATAGGGTTCTTCATTGTACTCAGGGAGACTATCAAATCTTTCCTCAAAAGAAAGATTCCTACGACCACCATTACTACCTCGACCTCTACCTCTACCTCTAAGTGATGTGACTTTTCTACGTTCAACATGAGACTCATTACCATAAGAGGTGCCTTCTTGAAAAGGTATACTAGGTTCCTTGTGATCTGAGGTTGGCTTTTCTACTTTGCTTATCCTCTGTTTGTTATCCTCTATGTCACTTCTCATTAAGCCAAATTGATTAACAAGGAAAGTGAGTGTTTGCTGTATATTCTCTAGGGTAACAGGGACTGGGGATGGGACAGGAGTAGATGGGGACGGGGATGATGCATTATCTTTCTGTTGGGGACCCATGATTCAGAAAACAATCTCAAAAGCCAAATAAAATATTGACAAGATGCAAATACTCTATTTTATGTTGACAATTGTTCAAAACAACAATTTGGACTATTTCTCCTAAAGATTCAAGTAAATCACAGAAGTCAAATTGTTGTTTGGGCTGAATGAAATCTACGGGGTTGTTTAAGACAATCCCTCAATTACTTTACAGCATATGCAATTATCAATTGTAGTAAAGTGAAAGTAAAGACACACAAACAAAGTGCTAGCAAGGGTTTGCTTTAGAAACTTTCAATATTTCAAAACTACAACACTTTGGGGTTTGGTTTGGGCACTTTCTTTCTTTTGAGCTTTGCACGGGATTTTCCCTTTATGCAACGTTTATCTTTGGGCTTTTTCCTCACTTGGCTTTCTTGTGCAATTCTCTCTTGTCTTGCCTCTTACTTGTTGACAAATATTGGCTTTTCTCTCGCGTATTTCTCAATCAAGCTTAATTTTCTTTCTTTGGATGGTTTGCTTGATTGTTGTGAGACTACTCCTCACGGCCTACATGATGTTGGACCTGTATAGCACCACTAGAGGGGGGGGTGAATAGTGGGTTAGCGGAAATTACACTACAATTACCTTCAAAAAGTTGTTTGAAGACCCCTTTGCCTCTTTAGCCTCAGGTTCTGGAATTTCCAGAAACAGTTCAATGTTTTGAGTGCTTTGGTTGAACCACTTATACACCTGTGCAAGCTCTCAAACTTGGCAGAGATCAAGTTTAGAATGTTTATAGTATGTCATAAAAATTTCAGTCAATTCCAAGCAAGTTTGCACGTTCAAATAAGCAAGATAAGTAAAGTGTACAATTCTGGCAGTTTCAGGCAGAATGTTAGCTTAACTTCAAACGATGATATCTCAAAATCTACCCGTGCTATTTTGATGAATCTTATGTCAAATTAAACCTTATGATGTCTAGTTTAATTTGATATAAGGCTCACTTCAAGATTCGCAGGATAACCTATTCAAATTGAACAAGTTTTGCACACTGGTCAGAATTGTTCACAGAATGTAGCAACAATTTTGTGAAGACGATTTGAACATGCTAAACTCCTTAGAATTTAGTGATTCTTGCGGCTAATGAAAGCTAACACATTGAAGTATAATATATCCAAAATTCATGCAATTCTAAGACTGTTTGCTTGTTCAATTATGCGTGCCAAGTTAGTGTAATTCTCAGGCAGAAAACAGTAAGTGCAGGAAATAAGTAAAGAACACAAGGAATTATCCTGGTTCGGTCAATGTGACCTACTCCAGTCCCAAGAGACACCTTCTCTTGGATTTTACTAAACACCAAACACCAAAGTCACCTTACAAAGCCAAAGGAAGAAGCTTTTCACCAACTTCTTCAAGAGACTTCACCAAAACTGAAAAATAGCAACTAGTTTGTTTCACCTTTGCACCTTTGCACCTTTGCACCTTTTGCTCACCTCTAAGGAGTAAGCTTTATACACCAGCTTCTCCCTTACAATATGTCGTTTAAAAGGTGTTGAAATGACAAGAAATGAAGAACTATACAATCATAAAGCTTGCTGCAAATGTGTTCTTCAATATAGAAGAATAGAAGAGAAGAATGGAGACAAAGAGCTGAATGTCTTGCTTGCTTTTCTTTTGTTTTTCGTTGGTGCACTTTTACTCTTCACCTTTGGAGCTATTTATAGCCAAGAGGACAGCCTAAAGGCTCCTCAAAGTAGACGTTGGAGCTGGTTGAGAATGGAGAGATTTCAGCACTTTTCTAGCTTTCAAACTTAAGCTTATCTTTTGTTGCTTTGAATTGGTCTTCAAACTGAACTTTTATCCTTCATCTTATCCATTATAGCCGTTGGAGCTGAGGTGGAAAATGGCTTCATTTTAACGTTTAAGAGGCAGCTCCCAATCAGCAATGTCCATGTGTAAATAACTTGCCATGTGTGCAGCTGAATTGGCATGTGTTTTGAACAAATTTGGCTCCTCATTTTGAATGTCAAATAGACGTTGGAATGGCCTAAAATATAGGCATTGGAGAATAGTTCAAAGATAGAGAGAAATCAGCTTGACTTGGTCTTCAATCATATAGCCGTTGCATATGGCTTTGGTTGAGAGACTTTTGCTTCAAATTTGCTACATTGTAGGACTTGTTTTTGTCACACATTATAACCTGAATCTTGACCATATAGCATACGAAATTTTGCTCCATTTTTGAACCAAAATAGCCGTTGTAAACAGCTCACAAGATATGCAAGAATAGTCATTTGAAATCAGCACCAAAATAGGGTTTGTTTCAACTTGCCTTGACTTGTTCAAAAGCTGAAAGTTTGAACATGATTTGTGCGCCAATATCCGTTTGCACACATATAATATATAGCCATTTATGTCTTCAACATGTAGCATAGAATACCATATGAAGAATGCCAAGAATTCCAAGAAAACCATATATGTGATAACCATAAGAATTCCATTTGAGATACCATGCTGCCCATTTCCATAAATATAGGGCACGTACCATATGTGAGATAAACACATATAAACATCATATAAACAATATATAACACGTTAGAAGATCCATTGGCAAGTGAAGAGACCAGAATACCCCTTAGCACAAAAATAGGAATTTTGTCCTAGGATGAACCTAGACATGGTGCTGCTCCAGATTCATTTTTGCCATGATGTGACATGACTTATAAATGTGTCATATGATCATATAAATCCGTTGGAAGAAGACCAAATAAGAATGAGAAGTCCAAATGGTGAAATTACCAAAATAACCCTTATAAAGATCAATAAGCTTCACCACCGTGTCAAGTCAGTTTTTATCCGTGTCAAGCATGCTTTTCCTCAGCCAATTAGATTCTAAATTGAATAAGGATCATGTGGGCTTTTGAATGACTCAATTTGGAGTTCATTTGCTCAAGATATGAACCAAAACCTGCAATAGAATACTAAACCGAGCAATTTGCCTTATATTGTAAGTCATGTGACTTCAAGGCTTGGTTAGATCATATAATTAACATGTATTGGCATATATATCATCTAAGATCAGTTTGAACATGTCTTGATTTAGACATGTGATTGAATTGGCCAAGTTCAATCTCATGATCTTAATCAAACTTGTTCAATCTTGATTCATTCAATCAATTTCACATTTAGCTCATAAATTCAATCTCATGCACACATATACTTTAAACGTTACACACACATACATGCTCACATATGCATTTTGCAATATATCACAACAATCTACATGCTCACATATGCATTTTGCAATATATCACAACAATCTACATGCTCACATATGCATTTGCAATCATTCAAACATGATATATCACAACAATCTCCCCCTTTTGATGATTTGCAAAATTACCCCACATATGTGTATATTAAGCATCTAAATCAAGTGTAAGCTTCTCTTTAAATCAAGTTAAGCTGCTCCCCCTTAATGTGTTATCTCCCCCTTAACATGATATACATATATCTCTTGTTGTGATATATTATGTTTGAGTGATTGCAAAATGTATATGTGAGCATATGTGTAATTGTTGTGCAAAATGTATATGTGTGCATATGTGTAATTGTTGTGATTAGAAAATGCATATGTGATATATATATGTGTAACGTTTACATATGAAATTGATTGTGCAAGACATGAACTTATGAGCTAAATGTGAAATTGATTGATTGAATCAAGATTGAACAAGTTTGATTAAGATCATGAGATTGAACTTGGCCAATTCAATCACATATCTTAATCAAGACATGTTCAAACTGATCTTAGATTATATATGCCAATACATGTTGTTCAAACTGATCTTAGAAGATATATATGCCAATACATGTTGATAATATGATCTAACCAAGCCTTGAAGTCACATGACTTACACTATAAGGCAAATTGTTCGGTTTAGTGTTCTATTGCAGGTTTTGGTTCATATCTTGGGCAAATGAACTCCGAATTGAGTCATTCAAAAGCCCACTTGATCCTTATTCAATTTAGAATCTAATTGGCTGAGGAAGAGCATGCTTGGCACGGGTTAAAACTGAATTGACCCGGTGGGAAGCTTATTGACCTATATAAGGGCTATTTTGGTAATTTCACCATTTGGACTTCTCATTCTTATTTGGTCTTCTTCCAACGGACTTATATGATCATATGACACATTTATAAGTCATGTCACACCATGGCAAAAATGAATCTGGAGCAGCACCATGTCTAGGTTCATCCTAGGACAAAGTTCCTATTTTTGTGCTAAGGGGTATTCTGGTCTTTTCACTTGCCAATGGATCTTCCAACATGTTATATATTGCTTATATGATGTTTATATGTGTTTATGTCACATATGGTACGTGCCCTATTTTTATGGAAACGGGCAGCATGGTCTATCAATTGGAATTCTTATGTTATGGTTATCACATCTATGGTTTTCTTGGAATTCTTGGTATTCTTCATATGGTTTTCTATGCTACATGTTGAAGATTATATATTATATGGTGACATACGGATTTGGACGCATATATCATGTTCAAACTTCAGATTTTGAACAAGTCAAGGCAAGATGAATTACATCCTATTTTGGTGCTGATTTTAAGTGATTATCTTGTATATTCTTGGAGATAATGACAACGGCTATTTTGGCTAAAATATGGAGCAAAACTATCTTGATACAAACGGCTATATGATTCAAAAGTTTAAGGCTGATTTCTGTTTGATTCCAACGTTTATTTTGGTTCAAAGTTGGAGCAAAAATCTCTCAACCAAGGAAGATAGCAAACGGCTATATATGTTCAAAATATTGAAGACCAAGTCAAATTCAAAGGCTTAGCTGAATTTTCTCATTCTTCAACCAAAGGCAACGGCTATGTGATTCAAAATTGAAGACTTATTCTCAAACAAACTTGGCTGATTTCTATCTATATTTGACCTATTATCCAATGCCTATCTTCAAGGCCCTTTCAACGTCACTTATTATTCAAAATGAGGAGCCTTTTCAACGTCATTTTGATATTCAAATGAGGAGCAAAAATCTGTTCAAAAACATATGCCAAATCAGCTGCATACATGGCAAGTTATTTACACATGGATGTTGGTGATTGGAGCTGATTTTTTTAACGTTTAAATAGAGACAATTTTCATCTCATTCCAACGGCCATAAGAGGATAAAAGTCAAGGTGAAAGACCATTTCAAAGCAACCAAAGATAAGTCTCATTTGGATAGCTAAAAAGGTGCTGAATTTTCTCCTTTTATCCACACTTCAAACGGCTATATTGAGGAGCCTAAAGGCTGATCTCTTGGCTATAAATAGCTCCCAAGGTTGAAGAAGAATGATACACCAACGAAAGCAAAGAAAGCAAGCAAGACATTAGCTCTTTGTCTCCATTCTTCTCTTCTTCTCTTCTCTTCTTGAAGAACACGTTTGTGAAAGCTTTATGATTGTATAGTTCTTCATTTCTTGTCATTTCAACACCTTTCAAACTACATATTGTAAGGGAGAAGCTGGTGTATAAAGCTTACTCCTTAGAGGTGATCAAAAGGTGCAAAGGTGCAAAGGTGAAACATACTAGTGCTGATTTCAGTTTTGGTGCAGCCTCTTGAAGAAGTTGGTGAAAAGCTTCTTCCTTTGGCTTTGTAAGGTGACTTTGGTGTTTGGTGATTAGTGAAATCCGAGAGAAGGTGTCTCTTGGGACTGGAGTAGGTCACATTGACCGAACCAGGATAATTCCTTGTGTTCTTTACTTATTTCCTGCACTTACTGTTTTCTGCCTGAGAATTACACTAACTTGGCACGTATAATTGAACAAGCAAAACAGTCTTAGAATTGCATGAATTTTGGATATATTATACTTCAATGTGTTAGCTTTCATTAGCCGCAAGAATCACTAAATTCTAAGGTGTTTAGCATATTCAAATCGTCTTCACAAAATTGTTGCTACATTCTGTGAACAATTCTGACCAGTGTGCAAAACTTGTTCAATTTGAACAGGCTATCCTTCGAATCTTGGAGTGAGCCTTATATCAAATTAAACTAGACATCTTGAGGTTTAATTTGACATAAGATTCATCAAAATAGCACGGGTAGATTTTGAGATATTGCTGTTTGAAGTTAAGCTAACATTCTGCCTGAAACTGCCAGAATTGCACACTTTTCTTATCTTGCTTATTTGAACGTGCTAACTTGTTTAGAATTGTCTGAAATTTTTATGACATACTATAAACATTCTAAACTTGATCTCTGCCAAGTTTGAGAGCTTGCACAGGTGTATAAGTGGTTCAACCAAAACGTTCAAAGTAGTGAACTGTTTCTGGAATTTTCAGAACCTGAGGTAAAGAGGCAAAGGGGTCTTCAAACAAGTTTTTGAAGGTAATTATAGTGTAATTTCCGCTAATCCACTATTCACCCCCCCCCTCTAGTGGTGCTATACAGGTCCAACAATTGGTATCAGAGCCTGGTTGAGCACCATATTCTTATTTGAGCTGAAAACAGTTTGCAATCCAAGTTGCAAAGTTGCTGGAAATTTTCTGGTTGTCTTATATTCTTCATATTTGGTATCTACAACAAGGTGACACTTTCTTTCCTTCTTATAAGTGTTTTAAACGTTTTCTCACACACTAAGAAGCATGTCTAAGCCACACATGAAAATAGAATTAGAAGGCATGTCCACACAAAGACCACCTCTTTTTGATGGAGAAAACTTTAGTCATTGGAAACTTAGGATGAAATTGTTCTTAATGGCTATTGACATAGACTTGTGGGCTATCATTGAAGATGGACCTTATGTGCCTACTAAGCATGTTATAATTGATGGCTTATCACAAGAAGTTGAGAAATATAGAAAAGATTGGAGTGATGAAGATAAAAAGAAAATGAGTCTTAATGCGAAAGCAATGCAATTATTGTTGAATGGTTTAAGTAGAAGTGAATCTGCCTATGTCTCTTCATGTTTAAGTGCAAAGGATATGTGGAAATGTCTTGAAATGAAGCATGAAGGAACTAATCAAGTAAAGGAATCAAAGATTAACATGTTAATGACTACACTTGAAACATTTCATTTACTGCCTAATGAATCAATTGTTGATATGGATTTAAGGCTTACAAACTTATACAACTCACTTGAATCCCTTGGTAAAACGTTTTTGATGAAAGAAAAAGTGCAAAAAGTTTTGAGAAGTTTGCCAATTGAATGGGATGCCAAAGTTAGTGCCATTGAAGAAAGCAAAGATCTTTCTCAAATAAAACTTGATGAATTGATAGGCTCTTTAAAAGTTTATGAAAACAAGTTGAATATAAGAAAGGCTGAAACTAGTAACAAGTCTAAATCACTTGCATTTGTAACAAATGAACCCGAATCATCTAATCAAGCCGAGTATGAAAGTGATGATGAAAGTGATGAAGAAGACATAATGTTGTTAGCTAGGCGTTTAAGGAAGTTTTTCAAGAAAAGACCAACTAAAAGACAAGTAAAATCAGCTGCCCCTATCAATGTGAAATCTAACAAACAAGATGGTAAATGGTATGATAAAGAACTTAAGTGTTATGAATGTGGCAAACAAGGACACATATCATATGATTGTCCAAACAAGAACAAAAACCGTGACATGGATGAAAAGACAAGGACAAAAACTAGAGTAGAACCTATGCAAAGGAGGAAGAAAGCTCTCAAGGTAAGTTCAAGCACTTGGGATGACACATCTTCATCCGAATCCGAGGAGGAACCTGAAGTTGCACAAACATGTTTGGCTTCAAAGTCTACAAATGAGGTAACATTCGATTCTGACTCTGAATGTGATTTTACTCAAGATGAATTGTTGGATGAATTAGAAAAGTTGCATGATAGATATAAGAAGCTATCCAAGGAGAAGAAAAGAATAGTTGAGGAGAAGAACAAGTTGGAGACGTCTAACTTGAATCTAACTTCTCAACTAGAAGTTCTTCAACTTGAATCATCTAACACTATTAGTTCAATGCAAAATCAGATTAAGGAACTTAAGAACAAACATGAAAATGTGCAATGTGTGCAATGTGTTGATTTCAACGTTTTAAAGTCTAAATTACATGAAATACAAACTGAATTTGAATCATTAAAAGCATGCAACCTAGACTTGAACAAATCTTTAGAACAATTTAAGAATGGTTCCAACATGTTAGACACTCTTATTGCATCTCAAAAGCATGGAAATGACAAACAAGGTCTTGGATATGTTAAAGAAGCTGAATGCACACCTAAGGAAACAACATTTGTATCATCTTCAACCAACATGAAATATAGGCCAAATGCATTTAGTAATGAACCTATTCTGCCCACACCACCTTCATCACAAAGATTGCAAAATGCATCAACATATAGGAAGGTAAATACACCTAGAAAACATGCTTACATGTATACAAGAATGCCTAAACAAAGTAGTATGAAATCTGCTCAAGTTATGCCTTATATGCAACAACATGCTTATGTGAAGAACATGACATACTCTCGGCCTAAATCAGTTTTACAATACACGGCCTAAATACAATGCTTATACACGGCCAAGATATAACTCATATACATGGCAACATTCAAATGCATATAGAACTTACAATGCTTATCCAACTAGACATAAATGTGCAGCCCCTTTTCCATCATATTCTATGTATCAAAATCCACTATTTGATCATTATATGAAACATGGTTTTAACATTTCAAAACCAAGAAAGGTTGTTCAAGTTTGGGTACCTAAAGGTACACTAACATGAACTTAACTTGTCTAACCTTGAAAGGACCCAAAATCAAAGGGTACCTAAGTTGTTATTTACATTTGTAGGTACATAACATCAAAGAAAGACAAGTTGCTGGTTATAACAACAAAGGAGATGAAAAGAACAAAACCAATTGGATAGTTGATAGTGGTTGCTCAAGACATATGACGGGCAACAAAGATTTGTTTAGCACACTTAAGAACATTGCAAAAGGTGGCAAAGTTACCTTTGGAGACAACAACCAAGGTCAAATAATTGGCAAAGGCAAGGTTGGTGATCCAAACAAGTTTGAGATCAAAAACGTCCTACTTGTAAGTAACTTAACCTTTGAGCTTTTAAGTGTTTCTCAACTATGTGACAACAACTTGAATGTTCTCTTCTCCTCCACCTCTTGTAAGATAATGGATAAAAACAATCAAGTTGTGTTAAAAGGAAAACGTGAAGGAAACATATATGTGCTTAACATGGATGATATGCTAAGTAGTAACACAAAATGTCTTGTTTCACATGAATCTGATCCTAATCTTTGGCATAGACGTTTAGGACACATAGGTATATCAACCTTAGAAAAACTACACGCTAAAAGTCTTGTTAAAGGATTGCCTAAACTTAACTTGAATGATTTTCAACTATGTGAATCTTGTATCAAAGGCAAACATGTTAGAGAATCCCTTAAGCCTAAAAACGAGGTCACAACATCAAGAATACTAGAACTCTTGCATATAGACTTATTTGGTCCATGTAGAACAAGAAGCTTAGGTGGAAGTTATTATGTATGTGTAATAGTTGATGATTTCTCAAGATATACTTGGACATTGTTTCTTGCTTCAAAAGATGAAAGTGCATCATCTATAGCTAATCTAATTAGACAACTTGAAAATGAACATGAATCACATGTTATTAAGATAAGGAGTGATAGAGGTGGTGAGTTTAAAAATAGTGAATTAATCAAATTCTGTAATGAAAAGGGTATAAAACATGAATTCTCCCCACCAAGAACTCCTCAACTTAATGGTGTAGTTGAAAGAAAGAATAGGACTATTCAAGAAGTAGCAAGAACAATGATGGTAGAAAACAAAGTACCTAAATTCTTATGGGCTGAAGCAGTAAACACTTCAAGTTATATGATCAACAGACTATCAATAAGAAAGAAATTGAACAAAACACCATTTGAAATCTTAAATGGACGACTCCCAAAAGTAAACTATCTAAAAGTCTTTGGTTGTAAATGCTTTGTATTGAACACAAAAGATAACTTAGATAAGTTTGATCCTAAGTCTGATGAACATATATTTGTGGGATATTCAATGAACTCTAAAGCATATAGATGTTATAATGCACAAACAAGAAAGATAGTTGAATCTATACATGTGAAGTTCAATGAAAATGCATATCTTCAAACAAGTAATCAACATGAAATCTATGTACCAAATGATCAAATACTTCATGATGAAGATGAACTTATCCTACCACCCACAAATGATCAAATTGAAACACCAAATCAAACTCTTGAAATGCATGAAGTTCAAACTCCCCCTACACAAGAACATAATGAAGAAAATGTGCCTAACCAACCTATTGAACATCATGAACCTATTGAAGATGCACAACCAAGTAATTGGTGGCAAATAAGAGATAAACAAAAGCATCCTCAAGAACTTATCATAGGAGATGTAAATCAAGGGGTTAGAACACGTAGGCAAATAGATCCTAATGAATATGATCAATGGCATGCACTTATATCCCAAATTGAACCTAAGAATGTGAATGATGCCTTAAACGATGCATATTGGATAGATGCAATGCATGAAGAGTTAAATCAATTTGAAAGAAACAATGTGTGGGATTTAATACCTAAACCCGAGGATAAATCAATCATTGGAACTAAATGGGTGTTTAGGAACAAAATGAATGAACAAGGGGTTGTAGTAAGAAATAAGGCAAGACTTGTAGCTCAAGGATATAATCAAGAAGAGGGTATTGATTACGATGAAACATTTGCCCCCGTAGCAAGATTAGAATCCATACGCCTCTTATTAGCTTTTGCATGTTATAATAACATCAAATTATTCCAAATGGATGTTAAGAGTGCATTCTTAAATGGCTATATCCAAGAAGAAGTTTTTGTTAAACAACCACCAGGCTTTGAAGATCCAAAGAACCCTGATCATGTATATAAACTTAAGAAAGCCTTATATGGTTTGAAACAAGCCCCCCGTGCGTGGTATGAAAGATTTGCCAACTTTTTACTAAGTAACAACTTTCAAAGAGGAACCATAGATAGTACCTTATTCTTGAAAAAGAAAGACAAAGATTTGCTTGTAATACAAATATATGTAGATGACATAATCTTTGGTTCAACTAATCCTAACTTAGTAAAAGACTTTGAAGATTGTATGAAGTCTGAGTTTGAAATGTCCATGGTTGGTGAATTAAATTACTTCTTAGGCTTGCAAATAAAACAAACATCAAATGGTATACATATCAATCAAGCCAAATACATAAGAGATATGATAAAGAAATTCAACTTTGAAAACTTGAAACCATCTCCAACACCAATGTGTACTTCAACAAAATTAGACAAAGATGAAAATGGTGTTGCATTTGATGAAAAACTATATAGGTCTATGATTGGTTCATTGTTATATCTAACTGCTAGTAGACCTGATATTATGTTTGCAGTATGTATGTGTGCAAGATTTCAAAGTATGCCTAAGTTGTCACACTTTAAAGCTGTAAAAAGAATATTTAGATATCTTCAACATACACCAACATTAGGCTTATGGTATGATAGACAATCTAGTCTAAGTCTACATGCATATTCAGATGCAGATTATGGTGGATGTAGAGTAGATAGAAAGAGCACTAGTGGAACATGTCAATTCCTAGGAAACTCACTAATATCTTGGTTTTCAAAGAAACAATCTAGTGTTGCACTCTCTACTACTGAAGCAGAATATATGGCTTTAAGTCTATGTTGTACTCAACTATTATGGATTAAACAACAACTTTCAGACTTTGAAATACAAGTAAATAATATCCCCATCTATTGTGATAGTACAAGTGCTATAAATTTGTCTAAAAACCCTGTACTACACTCTAAGGCAAAGCATATAGAAGTACGTTATCATTTTCTCCGTGATCATGTTAATCTTGGACATATACACATTGAACATGTTAGAACTGATCAACAAGTAGCTGACATATTCACTAAACCCCTTAATCAAGCTATCTTTGAGAGTTTACGTGCAAGACTTGGATTAATTGCTTACACCTGAATAACAGTCTTTTGCATAATTTACAAAATTAAGGGGGAGAAATAAATGTGTATATATATCATGTTAAGGGGAAGATAGATATCATGTTAAGGGGGAGATAACACATTAAGGGGGAGCAGCTTACACTTGATTTAGATGCTTACTTGATTACACAGATTACAACACTTGATTTAGATGCACACTTGATTTAAATGCTTAATATACACATATGTGGGGTAATTTTGCAAATCATCAAAAGGGGGAGATTGTTGTGATATATTATGTTTGAGTGATTGCAAAATGTATATGTGAGCATATGTGTAATTGTTGTGCAAAATGTATATGTGTGCATATGTGTAATTGTTGTGATTAGAAAATGCATATGTGATATATATATGTGTAACGTTTACATATGAAATTGATTGTGCAAGACATGAACTTATGAGCTAAATGTGAAATTGATTGATTGAATCAAGATTGAACAAGTTTGATTAAGATCATGAGATTGAACTTGGCCAATTCAATCACATATCTTAATCAAGACATGTTCAAACTGATCTTAGATTATATATGCCAATACATGTTGTTCAAACTGATCTTAGAAGATATATATGCCAATACATGTTGATAATATGATCTAACCAAGCCTTGAAGTCACATGACTTACACTATAAGGCAAATTGTTCGGTTTAGTGTTCTATTGCAGGTTTTGGTTCATATCTTGGGCAAATGAACTCCGAATTGAGTCATTCAAAAGCCCACTTGATCCTTATTCAATTTAGAATCTAATTGGCTGAGGAAGAGCATGCTTGGCACGGGTTAAAACTGAATTGACCCGGTGGGAAGCTTATTGACCTATATAAGGGCTATTTTGGTAATTTCACCATTTGGACTTCTCATTCTTATTTGGTCTTCTTCCAACGGACTTATATGATCATATGACACATTTATAAGTCATGTCACACCATGGCAAAAATGAATCTGGAGCAGCACCATGTCTAGGTTCATCCTAGGACAAAGTTCCTATTTTTGTGCTAAGGGGTATTCTGGTCTTTTCACTTGCCAATGGATCTTCCAACATGTTATATATTGCTTATATGATGTTTATATGTGTTTATGTCACATATGGTACGTGCCCTATTTTTATGGAAACGGGCAGCATGGTCTATCAATTGGAATTCTTATGTTATGGTTATCACATCTATGGTTTTCTTGGAATTCTTGGTATTCTTCATATGGTTTTCTATGCTACATGTTGAAGATTATATATTATATGGTGACATACGGATTTGGACGCATATATCATGTTCAAACTTCAGATTTTGAACAAGTCAAGGCAAGATGAATTACATCCTATTTTGGTGCTGATTTTAAGTGATTATCTTGTATATTCTTGGAGATAATGACAACGGCTATTTTGGCTAAAATATGGAGCAAAACTATCTTGATACAAACGGCTATATGATTCAAAAGTTTAAGGCTGATTTCTGTTTGATTCCAACGTTTATTTTGGTTCAAAGTTGGAGCAAAAATCTCTCAACCAAGGAAGATAGCAAACGGCTATATATGTTCAAAATATTGAAGACCAAGTCAAATTCAAAGGCTTAGCTGAATTTTCTCATTCTTCAACCAAAGGCAACGGCTATGTGATTCAAAATTGAAGACTTATTCTCAAACAAACTTGGCTGATTTCTATCTATATTTGACCTATTATCCAATGCCTATCTTCAAGGCCCTTTCAACGTCACTTATTATTCAAAATGAGGAGCCTTTTCAACGTCATTTTGATATTCAAATGAGGAGCAAAAATCTGTTCAAAAACATATGCCAAATCAGCTGCATACATGGCAAGTTATTTACACATGGATGTTGGTGATTGGAGCTGATTTTTTTAACGTTTAAATAGAGACAATTTTCATCTCATTCCAACGGCCATAAGAGGATAAAAGTCAAGGTGAAAGACCATTTCAAAGCAACCAAAGATAAGTCTCATTTGGATAGCTAAAAAGGTGCTGAATTTTCTCCTTTTATCCACACTTCAAACGGCTATATTGAGGAGCCTAAAGGCTGATCTCTTGGCTATAAATAGCTCCCAAGGTTGAAGAAGAATGATACACCAACGAAAGCAAAGAAAGCAAGCAAGACATTAGCTCTTTGTCTCCATTCTTCTCTTCTTCTCTTCTCTTCTTGAAGAACACGTTTGTGAAAGCTTTATGATTGTATAGTTCTTCATTTCTTGTCATTTCAACACCTTTCAAACTACATATTGTAAGGGAGAAGCTGGTGTATAAAGCTTACTCCTTAGAGGTGATCAAAAGGTGCAAAGGTGCAAAGGTGAAACATACTAGTGCTGATTTTCAGTTTTGGTGCAGCCTCTTGAAGAAGTTGGTGAAAAGCTTCTTCCTTTGGCTTTGTAAGGTGACTTTGGTGTTTGGTGATTAGTGAAATCCGAGAGAAGGTGTCTCTTGGGACTGGAGTAGGTCACATTGACCGAACCAGGATAATTCCTTGTGTTCTTTACTTATTTCCTGCACTTACTGTTTTCTGCCTGAGAATTACACTAACTTGGCACGTATAATTGAACAAGCAAACAGTCTTAGAATTGCATGAATTTTGGATATATTATACTTCAATGTGTTAGCTTTCATTAGCCGCAAGAATCACTAAATTCTAAGGTGTTTAGCATATTCAAATCGTCTTCACAAAATTGTTGCTACATTCTGTGAACAATTCTGACCAGTGTGCAAAACTTGTTCAATTTGAACAGGCTATCCTTCGAATCTTGGAGTGAGCCTTATATCAAATTAAACTAGACATCTTGAGGTTTAATTTGACATAAGATTCATCAAAATAGCACGGGTAGATTTTGAGATATTGCTGTTTGAAGTTAAGCTAACATTCTGCCTGAAACTGCCAGAATTGCACACTTTTCTTATCTTGCTTATTTGAACGTGCTAACTTGTTTAGAATTGTCTGAAATTTTTATGACATACTATAAACATTCTAAACTTGATCTCTGCCAAGTTTGAGAGCTTGCACAGGTGTATAAGTGGTTCAACCAAAACGTTCAAAGTAGTGAACTGTTTCTGGAATTTTCAGAACCTGAGGTTAAAGAGGCAAAGGGGTCTTCAAACAAGTTTTTGAAGGTAATTATAGTGTAATTTCCGCTAATCCACTATTCACCCCCCCCCTCTAGTGGTGCTATACAGGTCCAACATCTCTCCCCCTTAATTTTGTAAATTATGCAAAAGACTAAACTATGTGCACGGTGTAGGAGTCAGGTGTGAGCAATTAATCCAAGTCTTGCACGTAAATTCTCAAAGATAGCTTGATTAAGGGGTTTAGTGAATATGTCAGCTACTTGTTGATCAGTTCTAACATGTTCAATGTGTATATGTCCAAGATTAACATGATCACGGAGAAAATGATAACGTACTTCTATATGCTTTGCCTTAGAGTGTAGTACAGGGTTTTTAGACAAATTTATAGCACTTGTACTATCACAATAGATGGGGATATTATTTACTTGTATTTCAAAGTCTGAAAGTTGTTGTTTAATCCATAATAGTTGAGTACAACATAGACTTAAAGCCATATATTCTGCTTCAGTAGTAGAAAGTGCAACACTAGATTGTTTCTTTGAAAACCAAGATATTAGTGAGTTTCCTAGGAATTGACATGTTCCACTAGTGCTCTTTCTATCTACTCTACATCCACCATAATCTGCATCTGAATATGCATGTAGACTTAGACTAGATTGTCTATCATACCATAAGCCTAATGTTGGTGTATGTTGAAGATATCTAAATATTCTTTTTACAGCTTTAAAGTGTGACAACTTAGGCATACTTTGAAATCTTGCACACATACATACTGCAAACATAATATCAGGTCTACTAGCAGTTAGATATAGCAATGAACCAATCATAGACCTATATAGTTTTTCATCAAATGCAACACCATTTTCATTTTTGTCTAATTTTGTTGAAGTACACATTGGTGTTGGAGATGGTTTCAAGTTTTCAAAGTTGAATTTCTTTATCATATCTCTTATGTATTTGGCTTGATTGATATGTATACCACTTGATGTTTGTTTTATTTGCAAGCCTAAGAAATAGTTTAATTCACCAACCATAGACATTTCAAACTCAGACTTCATACAATCTTCAAAGTCTTTTACTAAGTTAGGATTAGTTGAACCAAAGATTATGTCATCTACATATATTTGTATTACAAGCAAATCTTTGTCTTTCTTTTTCAAGAATAAGGTACTATCTATGGTTCCTCTTTGAAAGTTGTTACTTAGTAAAAAGTTGGCAAATCTTTCATACCATGAACGGGGGGCTTGTTTCAAACCATATAAGGCTTTCTTAAGTTTATATACATGATTAGGGTTCTTTGGATCTTCAAAGCCTGGTGGTTGTTTAACAAAAACTTCTTCTTGGATATAGCCATTTAAGAATGCACTCTTAACATCCATTTGGAATAATTTGATGTTATTATAACATGCAAAAGCTAATAAGAGGCGTATGGATTCTAATCTTGCTACGGGGGCAAATGTTTCATCGTAATCAATACCCTCTTCTTGATTATATCCTTGAGCTACAAGTCTTGCTTTATTTCTTACTACAACCCCTTGTTCATTCATTTTGTTCCTAAACACCCATTTAGTTCCAATGATTGATTTATCCTCGGGTTTAGGTACTAAATCCCACACATTGTTTCTTTCAAATTGGTTTAACTCTTCATGCATTGCATCTATCCAATATGCATCGTTTAAGGCATCATTCACATTCTTGGGTTCAATTTGGGATATAAGTGCATGCCATTGATCATATTCATTAGGATCTATTTGCCTACGTGTTCTAACCCCTTGATTTACATCTCCTATGATAAGTTCTTGAGGATGCTTTTGTTTATCTCTTATTTGCCACCAATTACTTGGTTGTGCATCTTCAATAGGTTCATGATGTTCAATAGGTTGGTTAGGCACATTTTCTTCATTATGTTCTTGTGTAGGGGGAGTTTGAACTTCATGCATTTCAAGAGTTTGATTTGGTGTTTCAATTTGTTCATTTGTAGGTGGTAGGATAAGTTCATCTTCATCATGAAGTATTTGATCATTTGGTACATAGATTTCATGTTGATTACTTGTTTGGAGATATGCATTTTCATTGAACTTCACATGTATAGATTCAACTATCTTTCTTGTTTGTGCATTATAACATCTATATGCTTTAGAGTTCATTGAATATCCCACAAATATATGTTCATCAGACTTAGGATCAAACTTATCTAAGTTATCTTTTGTGTTCAATACAAAGCATTTACAACCAAAGACTTTTAAATATTTTACTTTTGGGAGTCGTCCATTTAAGATTTCAAATGGTGTTTTATTCAATTTCTTTCTTATTGATAGTCTGTTGATCATATAACTTGAAGTGTTTACTGCTTCAGCCCATAAGAATTTAGGTACTTTGTTTTCTACCATCATTGTTCTTGCTACTTCTTGAATAGTCCTATTCTTTCTTTCAACTACACCATTAAGTTGAGGAGTTCTTGGTGGGGAGAATTCATGTTTTATACCCTTTTCATTACAGAATTTGATTAATTCACTATTTTTAAACTCACCACCTCTATCACTCCTTATCTTAATAACATGTGATTCATGTTCATTTTCAAGTTGTCTAATTAGATTAGCTATAGATGATGCACTTTCATCTTTTGAAGCAAGAAACAATGTCCAAGTATATCTTGAGAAATCATCAACTATTACACATACATAATAACTTCCACCTAAGCTTCTTGTTCTACATGGACCAAATAAGTCTATATGCAAGAGTTCTAGTATTCTTGATGTTGTGACCTCGGTTTTAGGCTTAAGGGATTCTCTAACATGTTTGCCTTTGATACAAGATTCACATAGTTGAAAATCATTCAAGTTAAGTTTAGGCAATCCTTTAACAAGACTTTTAGCGTGTAGTTTTTCTAAGGTTGATATACCAATGTGTCCTAAACGTCTCTGCCAAAGATTGGGATCAGATTCATGTGAAACAAGACATTTTGTGTTACTACTTAGCATATCATCCATGTTAAGCACATATATGTTTCCTTCACGTTTTCCTTTTAACACAACTTGATTGTTTTTATCCATTATCTTACAAGAAGTGGAGGAGAAGAGAACATTCAAGTTGTTGTCACATAGTTGAGAAACACTTAAAAGCTCAAAGGTTAAGTTACTTACAAGTAGGACGTTTTTGATCTCAAACTTGTTTGGATCACCAACCTTGCCTTTGCCAATTATTTGGCCTTGGTTGTTGTCTCCAAAGGTAACTTTGCCACCTTTTGCAACATTCTTAAGTGTGCTAAACAAATTTTTGTTGCCCGTCATATGTCTTGAGCAACCACTATCAACTATCCAATTGGTTTTGTTCTTTTCATCTTCTTTGTTGTTATAACCAGCAACTTGTCTTTCTTTGATGTTATGTACCTACAAATGTAAATAACAACTTAGGTACCCTTTGATTTTGGGTCCTTTCAAGGTTAGACAAGTTAAGTTCATGTTAGTGTACCTTTAGGTACCCAAACTTGAACAACCTTTCTTGGTTTTGAAATGTTAAAATCATGTTGCATATAATGATCAAATAGTGGATTTTGATACATAGAATATGATGGAAAAGGGGCTGCACATTTATGTCTAGTTGAATAAGCATTGTAAGTTCTATATGCATTTGAATGTTGCCATGTATATGAGTTATATCTTGGCCGTGTATAAGCATTGAATTTAGGCCGTGTATACGCAAGATGTTGTGTGTGTCTAGGCCGTGTGTTGTAAACTGATTTAGGCCGAGAGTATGTCATGTTCTTCACATAAGCATGTTGTTGCATATAAGGCATAACTTGAGCAGATTTCATACTACTTTGTTTAGGCATTCTTGTATACATGTAAGCATGGTTTCTAGGTGTATTTGCCTTCCTATATGTTGATGCATTTTGCAATCTTTGTGATGAAGGTGGTGTGGGCAGAATAGGTTTATTTCTAAATGCATTTGGCCTATATTTCATGTTGTTTGAAGATGATACAAATGTTGTTTCCTTAGGTGTGTATTCAGCTTCTTTAACATATCCAAGACCTTGTTTGTCATTTCCATGCTTTTGAGATGCAATAAGAGTGTCTAACATGTTGGAACCATTCTTAAATTGTTCTAAAGATTTGTTCAAGTCTAGGTTGCATGCTTTTAATGATTCAAATTCAGTTTGTATTTCATGTAATTTAGACTTTAAAACGTTGTAATCAACACATTGCACACATTGCACATTTTCATGTTTGTTCTTAAGTTCCTTAATCTGATTTTGCATTGAACTAATAGTGTTAGATGATTCAAGTTGAAGAACTTCTAGTTGAGAAGTTAGATTCAAGTTAGACGTCTCCAACTTGTTCTTCTCCTCAACTATTCTTTTCTTCTCCTTGGATAGCTTCTTATATCTATCATGCAACTTTTCTAATTCATCCAACAATTCATCTTGAGTAAAATCACATTCAGAGTCAGAATCGAATGTTACCTCATTTGTAGACTTTGAAGCCAAACATGTTTGTGCAACTTCAGGTTCCTCCTCGGATTCGGATGAAGATGTGTCATCCCAAGTGCTTGCCTTAAGAGCTTTCTTCCTCCTTTGCTTAGGTTCTACTCTAGTTTGTGTCCTTGTCTTTTCATCCATGTCACGGTTTTTGTTCTTGTTTGGACAATCATATGAGATGTGTCCTTGTTTGCCACATTCATAACACTTAAGTTCTTTATCATACCATTTACCATCTTGTTTGTTAGATTTCACATTGATAGGGGCAGCTGATTTTGCTTGTCTTTTAGTTGGTCTTTTCTTGAAAAACTTCCTTAAACGCCTAGCTAACAACATTATGTCTTCTTCATCACTTTCATCATCACTTTCATACTCGGCTTGATTAGATGATTCGGGTTCATTTGTTACAAATGCAAGTGATTTAGACTTGTTACTAGTTTCAGCCTTTCTTATATTCAACTTGTTTTCATAAACTTTTAAAGAGCCTATCAATTCATCAAGTTTTATTTGAGAAAGATCTTTGCTTTCTTCAATGGCACTAACTTTGGCATCCCATTCAATTGGCAAACTTCTCAAAACTTTTTGCACTTTTTCTTTCATCAAAAACGTTTTACCAAGGGATTCAAGTGAGTTGTATAAGTTTGTAAGCCTTAAATCCATATCAACAATTGATTCATTAGGCAGTAAATGAAATGTTTCAAGTGTAGTCATTAACATGTTAATCTTTGATTCCTTTACTTGATTAGTTCCTTCATGCTTCATTTCAAGACATTTCCACATATCCTTTGCACTTAAACATGAAGAGACATAGGCAGATTCACTTCTACTTAAACCATTCAACAATAATTGCATTGCTTTAGCATTAAGACTCATTTTCTTTTTATCTTCATCACTCCAATCTTTTCTATATTTCTCAACTTCTTGTGATAAGCCATCAATTATAACATGCTTAGTAGGCACATAAGGTCCATCTTCAATGATAGACCACAAGTCTATGTCAATAGCCATTAAGAACAATTTCATCCTAAGTTTCCAATGACTAAAGTTTTCTCCATCAAAAAGAGGTGGTCTTTGTGTGGACATGCCTTCTAATTCTATTTTCATGTGTGACTTAGACATGCTTCTTAGTGTGTGAGAAAACGTTTAAAACACTTATAAGAAGGAAAGAAAGTGTCACCTTGTTGTAGATACCAAATATGAAGAATATAAGAAAACCAGAAAATTTCCAGCAACTTTGCAACTTGGAGTGTAAACTGTTTTCAGCTCAAATAAGAATATGGTGCTCAACCTTGCTCTGATACCAATTGTTGGACCTGTATAGCACCACTAGAGGGGGGGGGGTGAATAGTGGGTTAGCGGAAATTACACTACAATTACCTTCAAAAAGTTGTTTGAAGACCCCTTTGCCTCTTTAGCCTCAGGTTCTGGAATTTCCAGAAACAGTTCAATGTTTTGAGTGCTTTGGTTGAACCACTTATACACCTGTGCAAGCTCTCAAACTTGGCAGAGATCAAGTTTAGAATGTTTATAGTATGTCATAAAAATTTCAGTCAATTCCAAGCAAGTTTGCACGTTCAAATAAGCAAGATAAGTAAAGTGTACAATTCTGGCAGTTTCAGGCAGAATGTTAGCTTAACTTCAAACGATGATATCTCAAAATCTACCCGTGCTATTTTGATGAATCTTATGTCAAATTAAACCTTATGATGTCTAGTTTAATTTGATATAAGGCTCACTTCAAGATTCGCAGGATAACCTATTCAAATTGAACAAGTTTTGCACACTGGTCAGAATTGTTCACAGAATGTAGCAACAATTTTGTGAAGACGATTTGAACATGCTAAACTCCTTAGAATTTAGTGATTCTTGCGGCTAATGAAAGCTAACACATTGAAGTATAATATATCCAAAATTCATGCAATTCTAAGACTGTTTGCTTGTTCAATTATGCGTGCCAAGTTAGTGTAATTCTCAGGCAGAAAACAGTAAGTGCAGGAAATAAGTAAAGAACACAAGGAATTATCCTGGTTCGGTCAATGTGACCTACTCCAGTCCCAAGAGACACCTTCTCTTGGATTTTACTAAACACCAAACACCAAAGTCACCTTACAAAGCCAAAGGAAGAAGCTTTTCACCAACTTCTTCAAGAGACTTCACCAAAACTGAAAAATAGCAACTAGTTTGTTTCACCTTTGCACCTTTTGCTCACCTCTAAGGAGTAAGCTTTATACACCAGCTTCTCCCTTACAATATGTCGTTTAAAAGGTGTTGAAATGACAAGAAATGAAGAACTATACAATCATAAAGCTTGCTGCAAATGTGTTCTTCAATATAGAAGAATAGAAGAGAAGAATGGAGACAAAGAGCTGAATGTCTTGCTTGCTTTTCTTTTGTTTTTCGTTGGTGCACTTTTACTCTTCACCTTTGGAGCTATTTATAGCCAAGAGGACAGCCTAAAGGCTCCTCAAAGTAGACGTTGGAGCTGGTTGAGAATGGAGAGATTTCAGCACTTTTCTAGCTTTCAAACTTAAGCTTATCTTTTGTTGCTTTGAATTGGTCTTCAAACTGAACTTTTATCCTTCATCTTATCCATTATAGCCGTTGGAGCTGAGGTGGAAAATGGCTTCATTTTAACGTTTAAGAGGCAGCTCCCAATCAGCAATGTCCATGTGTAAATAACTTGCCATGTGTGCAGCTGAATTGGCATGTGTTTTGAACAAATTTGGCTCCTCATTTTGAATGTCAAATAGACGTTGGAATGGCCTAAAATATAGGCATTGGAGAATAGTTCAAAGATAGAGAGAAATCAGCTTGACTTGGTCTTCAATCATATAGCCGTTGCATATGGCTTTGGTTGAGAGACTTTTGCTTCAAATTTGCTACATTGTAGGACTTGTTTTTGTCACACATTATAACCTGAATCTTGACCATATAGCATACGAAATTTTGCTCCATTTTTGAACCAAAATAGCCGTTGTAAACAGCTCACAAGATATGCAAGAATAGTCATTTGAAATCAGCACCAAAATAGGGTTTGTTTCAACTTGCCTTGACTTGTTCAAAAGCTGAAAGTTTGAACATGATTTGTGCGCCAATATCCGTTTGCACACATATAATATATAGCCATTTATGTCTTCAACATGTAGCATAGAATACCATATGAAGAATGCCAAGAATTCCAAGAAAACCATATATGTGATAACCATAAGAATTCCATTTGAGATACCATGCTGCCCATTTCCATAAATATAGGGCACGTACCATATGTGACATAAACACATATAAACATCATATAAACAATATATAACACGTTAGAAGATCCATTGGCAAGTGAAGAGACCAGAATACCCCTTAGCACAAAAATAGGAATTTTGTCCTAGGATGAACCTAGACATGGTGCTGCTCCAGATTCATTTTTGCCATGATGTGACATGACTTATAAATGTGTCATATGATCATATAAATCCGTTGGAAGAAGACCAAATAAGAATGAGAAGTCCAAATGGTGAAATTACCAAAATAACCCTTATAAAGATCAATAAGCTTCACCACCGTGTCAAGTCAGTTTTTATCCGTGTCAAGCATGCTTTTCCTCAGCCAATTAGATTCTAAATTGAATAAGGATCATGTGGGCTTTTGAATGACTCAATTTGGAGTTCATTTGCTCAAGATATGAACCAAAACCTGCAATAGAATACTAAACCGAGCAATTTGCCTTATATTGTAAGTCATGTGACTTCAAGGCTTGGTTAGATCATATAATTAACATGTATTGGCATATATATCATCTAAGATCAGTTTGAACATGTCTTGATTTAGACATGTGATTGAATTGGCCAAGTTCAATCTCATGATCTTAATCAAACTTGTTCAATCTTGATTCATTCAATCAATTTCACATTTAGCTCATAAATTCAATCTCATGCACACATATACTTTAAACGTTACACACACATACATGCTCACATATGCATTTTGCAATATATCACAACAATCTACATGCTCACATATGCATTTTGCAATATATCACAACAATCTACATGCTCACATATGCATTTTGCAATCATTCAAACATGATATATCACAACACATGAGACATTGCCCACGGCCTTTAATTGCACAAGATTGGTTGTATTTGGAATTTGAAAGTTCCTCGTACACAACACGGCTAAACACTATGTAGTGGGAATTCAATTCACAATTACAACAAGATCAAATTGTATACAGTGCAATGTAAGTTCAGAAATTGATCTAAAACAACAATTGGATAGCTCTTTAACAATGTGGGGCTTAAAGAGTCCGACAAGTTGTTTGAAACAATTGAAATCAACAAAAAGATAAAGCTATTAGCATGTACCAAGATTTCAAATGAGCTTTAAAAGTTGTTTTAATCCACACGGTTTTTGGGCAGGTTGTTCTTTTTCCTTTTTCTGTTTTTGGATGCAAGTGATCTAACTAATTCTAAGATGGCTAAATGCAACTTAGTTGTGTCTAAATGAAGTTTACAAAGGCTGGTTACTAACAACTAATGGAAAATCAGTTTTGATGCAACTAGGCTATCTTGTTTTGTTTGGTTTTTAAGTGATCTATCCTACTTTGTTTTTGTTTGGTTTTTGTTTGTATGATGCAATCAGATTCTAAACTAAATGAGACTAGATGCAAGCTCCTAATCAAACGTGTATGAACTAGAACTAGGCAGCACACTTAGTTAGCTAAGACTACTTGGTTTTGGTTCTTTGGTTTTCGGATTTTTGGTGCTGAACTAATCAACCAACTAAAACACTTAAACTATGTTGTAATCTAGTCTAACTAAGCTATATAAGGCAGCACTAAAACGTTTTGGACAGTTTGCACAAAAGTTACTAAAAACAGAATTTTAACTATTTGATTACAAGCTAACTACCAACTAATCTATTTTGTGTTCAAGTTTTCTCTTTTGAAGGACACAACTAAACTAACACTTAAGCTACTAGATTAAGGTCTAATGAAGATCAACTAAGCTAAATATGGCAGCATACAAAACGTTTAAACAGATTGCACATAAGAACTAAAAACAGAATTTCAACTACTACAATTTGATAAACTATCAACTAATCTATTTTTGTGTTCAAAGTTTTCTGATTTAAGAAGTCAATTAAACTACCATTTAAAACTTCTAGATTAGGGTCTAATGAACAATATCTAAGCTAGATTGAACAATTACAAGCTGGTCACACACGGTTTTTGTTTCAAGCTACACAATCAACTCCTAACACACTTAAGTCTAGTCTAAGTTGTTTTTGTGGGATGTTTTCGTTTTTCCTACTTAACTATGTTACCAAACTATAGTATACTATCTAACAAGCACCTTAAAACATAAACTAACTACCTAAACAAGCAGCAACTAAACGCAATAAAAATCAGTTCACAAACGGTTTGGGCAGCAACATTCATTTGCAAATTTAAGCAATGTAAACATGAATAGAAGACTAACCAACGCTCTGATACCAATTGATGAGCCAAATGAAGGCTAGAAAACGTTGCCAAGGACTTTGTCTCCTATTCCAAACTGATTTGAACAATAGCTATGGCAAAGAACATCTCAAAGACACCCCTTGAACTTTAACAGTTGTTCTTGGCTCAATTTATGCCAACACCTCTCCTTCTTTGGCACTCCCACACATCTAAAACCTCTATGAGACCCTAAGATGCTGTAAACCAAATAATGAAGCAAATACTAACAAGTTCTAGGCTAGGAACTTGCAAGAAAACCGTTGGTGGTTTCAAACCTCAACTAAGAAATAGTTGTGAACTTCTTGAAGGAAATCTGATTGAATTGTATTTGATAATGGTTGTTCTTTACATTCAGCTTCTTAAACTACTTATAACCAACGAAAATAAACAAGGTACAAAGTTTAAAATACAAAGTACAAGTCTAGGAATAACATGCTTTCTTTTTGAACAAGTTGGAGCAACTTTCGGTTGAAAAGAAGCTGGTTGCTTCTCCTTCCTTCTTTGCTTGTCTTCAGCCATAATTTGATTGGTTTAAACATTGAGCTGCTTGCTTGAATCTTAGCTTTGATTGGTTGTGAGTTGTAGCTTGAATTTTCAACCAATTTCCCTTAATCATCCGTTTCTTTGCTTGCTTGAATTCAGCCAAGGTTTTGATTGGTTAAGGAGTGTGTAGCTTGGTTTGTACTTGGCCTTGATTGGTTCTTACTTTGGTGTTGAATATTCAAACAAAATATGCCTAGACCAGCCGAAAATCTTCAAGCTTGTGATTGGATCCTTGGTTGAGCAGCTTGTTGAACTTTCTTTAGTTGTTTATGCTTGGTTCAAGCATTTAGAAGACTCCTTTCTATTGGTTGAAGGTTTGAGCTGCTTGTTTCTTCCTTATTCACGTGAGAAGAAATCAGATTTTTGACATGGGTGCTTGTCACCACCTTGCTTGTAAGCTACTTGAATTTCACCTCTTTGCTTGGACAAAAATTCAGGTTTGATTTGCATCTTCAAGCTAAAAACGTGTACCTGAAAGATAAGGCAAGAATACAACACAAACTATCCTAAAACAAAGTTAACAAACTAACAATATCAAAAAGAACATCTAAAGATATGTACAACATGCATTTGATACAACTAGATCATAGCTTGTATCATATAAACCCAATGGATGTCATCTTTGCTTGGTTCATCCTCTTCATGCCTGTAAAGGAATGATTCAACACAATGTAACAATTTCTTAGCCATACTCCTTGTTATGGGACCATTGTGGGGCAATGAGGTGTCATCGTCAGTGTTTGTATCCACAAGGTTAGGCTGTAGCTCATCACCTACAAAGCAAATACATAAAACTAATATCACACGACACAAAATAAAATCCAAACAAACAAAAAGTGTAGACGTGCATGTGATACATGCTCAAGTTGAAGGTTCAATGAAATGAACCCAAGGAGTCTTAGGTTCATCTTGAACATGCTTGTACAAGAAGGTGGCAACTTGATGACAAAGTTCCTTTGCCCTCCTTCTTGTCATAGGACCTTTGACCTCTTGATGGGGCCCTTGATCCTCATCGGACCCTTGATCCTCATCAATCCCCCCCTCCTCAAAAGGATTCGTCCTCGAATCAAAAAGGTCATCGTTGAAAGGGGTGAGATCAGCAACATTAAAAGTAGGTGAAACTGAACCATACCTGTCGGGAAGATCGAGGATGTATGCATTGTCACATATGCGTTTCAATACTTTAAAGGGTCCATCTCCTCGAGGCAACAATTTTGACTTTCTTTCATTGGGAAATCTTTCTTTGCGCAAATGTAACCACACTAAATCTCCATGTTTGAACACAACTCTTTTCCGATGTTTGTTAGCTCGTCTTTCATAAGCTTTGTTTTTCTTTTCTAGTTGTGTTTTAACTTGTTCATGTAGTTTCTTTATGTTGTCTGCTTTTTTTACCATCAAGACTAGAACGTTCATGCACGGGAATAGGAATCAAATCAATGGGAGACAAGGGATTAAAGCCATACACGATTTCAAATGGACTATGCAAAGTACCGTGATGGACACTCCTATTATATGCAAGTTCGATATATGGTAAACAATCTTCCCAATGTTTAATGTGTTTTTGCAAAATGGCACGCAAAAGTTGAGAAAGAGTACGATTAACGACTTCAGTTTGTCCATCAGTTTGTGGGTGTGCGGTGGTGGAAAACAATAATTGTGTACCAAGTTTAGCCCACAAAACACGCCAAAAATGACTCAAAAATTTCGTATCTCTATCGCTTACAATTGTACGTGGCATGCCATGCAATCTAACAATTTCTTTGAAGAACAAATCAGCAACATGTGTGGCATCATCAACTTTCCTACATGCAATGAAATGTGCCATTTTTGAACATCGATCAACCACAACATAAATGCTATCGCTTCCTCCCCGAGACCTAGGAAGTCCTAGCACAAAGTCCATGGAAATGTCAATCCAAGGGACATCAAGGACGGGTAAAGGCGTGTAAAGGCCATGTGGTTGGGACTTGGATTTGGCTTGTTTGCAAGTGATGCAACTACCACACAACCTCTCGACATCTACTCGCATGTGGGGCCAATAGAAATGTTCCTTAAGAGTCTCAAGGGTTTTGAACACTCCGAAATGACACATTAAACCTCCCCCATGGGCTTCTCTAGTCAATGCTTCTCGTAGGGATGATTGGGGAACGCACAATTTTTGTTCTTTGAAAAGATAACCCTCATGTATGTAAAATTTCCCAAATGGTGCTCCTTTACATGCCTCGAAAATGGTGCCAAAGTCATGGTCATTAGGGCACAAGTCCTTAAGTGATTCGAATCCTAAGAAGCGTGAAGATAATGTAGTCACTAACGTGTATCTCCTAGAGAGGGCATCGGCAACTATATTATCTTTTCCTTGTTTGTACTTAATCACGTAAGGGAATTGTTCTATGAACTCTACCCATTTGGCATGTCTTTTGTTCAACTTTCCTTGCCCTTTAAGATACTTAAGGCTTTCGTGGTCAGTGTGGATCACAAACTCTTTAGGTTGAAGGTAGTGTTGCCAAGTTTGTAGGGATCGCACAAGGGCATAAAGTTTCTTGTCATAGGTAGAGTAATTCAGTGCTGCTCCTTTCAATTTTTCACTAAAGTAGGCGATGGGTTTCTTACTTTGGGTCAAAACTGCGCCTATACCCACTACACTTGCATCACACTCGATCTCAAAGGTCTCGTCAAAATTTGGTAGCCTAAGTATGGGTGCAGTGGTCAGCCTACGCTTGAGGTCATCAAATGCCTGTTGTTGTGGCTCTTCCCACCTAAAAGGCACATCTTTTTTTACAATTTCGTTTAGGGGTGCAGCTATGGAAGAAAAATCTTTGACAAAGCGTCTATAAAAGCTTGCTAGTCCATGAAAACTGCGAACCTCCCCTACATTCTTAGGTATAGGCCACTCCACAATTGACCTAACTTTTTCCTCATCCATCTCTACTCCCTCAGCCGAAATGACAAAGCCTAGAAAAACTACGCGTTCTAAACAAAAGGAGCACTTCTTAAAGTTGGCGTAAAGTTGTTCTTGCTTAAGCTTTTCAAAAACGGCTCTAATGTGGTCAAGATGATCTTCTATGGCGTGGGAATAGATTAGGATATCATCGAAATAGACAACGACAAAGAATCCTATGAACGCACGTAGGACTTCATTCATTAGCCTCATAAAGGTACTAGGGGCGTTGGTGAGCCCGAAGGGCATCACTAACCACTCTTAGAGCCCAAACTTGGTTTTGAATGCAGTCTTCCATTCGTCCCCTTCTCTAATGCGTACCTGGAAGTACCCTTGCTTAAGGTCGATTTTGGTGAAGAATTTGGATCCGTGCAGCATGTCTAACATATCGTCTAGCCTAGGTATGGGGTATCTATACTTGACGGTAATCTTGTTTATGAATCGGCAATTGGTACACATTCTCCACGTTCCATCCTTTATGGGTACTAAAATGACTGGGACGGCAGATGGGCTTAGACTCTCTCGAACTTGTCCACTAGCTAGGAGCTCCTCTACTTGCCTTTGGATTTCTTTGGTTTCTTCAGGGTTTGCTCGATAGGCTGGGCGATTGGGTAACACGTCTCCTGGGACAAAGTCGATTTAGTGTTCTATTCCTCTAATGGGTGGTAATCCGGATGGTGGTTCGGAGGGAAATAGAACTTCATATTCTTGGATATGGGACGCAACTGAGGTAGGTAAGTTTGGTGGGAGTTCTTCAAGGGCAAGTTGACACGACTTTGGGATGATGATGAGGACAGTTTGGTTGTTATAAAGTGCACGTGTAACCTCTCTTTTCTTTGCGAAATACCCACACTTCTTTTTGGACTCGTTGACACTTAGGGGCACTACCTCTTTTCCCTTGCTCTCGTGTTTTTTGTTCTCACTTTTCATACACTCCACGAATTTTCTCTCGGCTTCCTTTTCCTTAGGATCGGCTCTAGACTTGGACATGCGTTGGTGATCCTCGTGGACTTTGTGTGGTGGAAGTGCATGCAGTTTGTACAATTTGCCATTCAATTTGAAAGAATAACGATTCAAATAACCATCATATGTCACATGTCGATCAAATTGCCATGGCCTACCAAGTAAGATATGACTAGCATGCATTGGTGCGACATCACATAAAACATCATCTTTGTAACTACCAATGCTAAGAGAAATCAAAACTTGTTTACTTACGCTAACTTCACCGCAGTCATTTAGCCATGCAAGTTTGTAAGGGTGCGGATGATTAGTCATAGGCAAATTCAGTTTTCTTACTAATTCGATGCTAGCCACATTCGCACAAGAACCGGAATCAATGATCATGGTGCACACTTTACCATTTATCATGCAATGTGATGCGTGCAACTCGTGGGCTCCAACAATTCCACCTTCCAAACGTCCTTCACAAAGGGTTAGGCACAAAGAAGTAAACTTCCCCTTGCTTCCTTAGTGATCAAACGTGTGGACAACGAGCAAGACCAACACTATAAGATGGTCGTTGTTCAGGCAAACCAAGAAGGCCCTCCTGGACGGCACCTTTTAGCAATGGCAATACCTTCAAATCGCTCAACTTTGAAGGATCTTAACTTAGGTTTTTAATGCAAAACCAAGAAAACAAAGTATCACTCAAAAGTGAAGAAAATATCAAGAATTGTTATTCATCGAAAGGTGTGATTACAACCAGCCAAAGGGGTCTATTTATAGGCCTAAGAAACGCCCCCCTTTAGCTTGAAATGGCTAGAGATAATTCAAAATAAAGCTATCTAACAAATGTTTAAATTTGAACTTTGCTTGAAAATTAAAACTAAGATAATTCTAGCTAAAACTTGAAATGCTTGCAAGATGTTATCTTCAATGAATCTGGTCATGTTTATGGCGTCTTGGAGGAGTTGTTGACGATTAGTATGCGCTTGGATTTGAGTTCACAAGATGGTTGAAGTTTGAATTCAAGTGGAGTTTGAATTTGACTTCAATCTTGAATTCAATTTTGCATTGTGATCTTATCTTCCCTATTCTTCAAAAATGGCGTGTGATCCCATCTTCCTTATTCAAAAATGGCGTGTAGGACCTAGAGATGATGGGTGAATCCTTTTTGAAATGTAAGCCTCAAATTTGAAACTTGAATTCAAATTATGGTTGAATTTGAACTCAAGTTTATCTTCAAGTTCAAATTCAAGTAAGATATCTTGCTTCACTTTAAAGTGGCCGCCCCCCTTCTTATGGATAATGGAGATGATTTCAACTTGATCAAGAGATTCTATCTTGGACACCTTTGAATTTGTCTTAGCATAGACAAACATTCTCTTGAAACATTCTCTTGAAACATTCTCTTGAAACATTCTCTTGAAACATTCTTTTGAACTTTCTCTTGAAACATTCTCTTGAAACATTCTCTTGAAACATTCTCTTCAAACATTTCATGTACCTAATTTACCTACAAAGAAAAGACATAAAACAAAGATCACAAGACACAAGATAAAATTCAAAGAAACAAAGAGTGTAGACGTGCATGTGATACATGCTCAAGTTGAAGGTTCAATGAAATGAACCCAAGGAGTCTTAGGCTCATCTTGAACATGCTTGTACAAGAAGGTGGCAACTTGATGACAAAGTTCCCTTGCCCTCCTTCTTGTTATAGGACCTTTGACCTCTTGATGGGGCCCTTGATCCTCATCAGACCCTTGATCCTCATCAATCCCCCCCTCCTCAAAAGGATTCGTCCTCGAATCAAAAAGGTCATCGTTGAAAGGGGTGAGATCAGCAACATTAAAAGTAGGTGAAACTGAACCATACCTGTCGGGAAGATCAAGGATGTATGCGTTGTCACCTATGCGTTTCAATACTTTAAAGGGTCCATCTCCTCGAGGTAACAATTTTGACTTTCTTTCATTGGGAAATCTTTCTTTACGCAAATGTAACCACACTAAATCTCCAGGTTTGAACACAACTCTTTTCCGATGTTTGTTAGCTCGTCTTTCATAAGCTTTGTTTTTCTTTTCTAACTAGAACGTTCATGCACGGGAATAGGAATCAAATCAATGGGAGACAAGGGATTAAAGCCATACACGATTTCAAATGGACTATGCAAAGTACCGTGATGGACACTCCTATTATATGCAAATTCGATATATGGTAAACAATCTTCCCAATGTTTAATGTGTTTTTGCAAAATGGCACGCAAAAGTTGAGAAAGAGTACGATTAACGACTTCAGTTTGTCCATCAGTTTGTGGGTGTACGGTGGTGGAAAACAACAATTGTGTACCAAGTTTAGCCCACAAAACACGCCAAAAATGACTCAAGAATTTCGTATCTCTATCACTTACAATTGTACGTGGCATGCCATGCAATCTAACAATTTCTTTGAAGAACAAATCAGCAACATGTGTGGCATCATCAACCTTTCTACATGCTATGAAATGTGACATTTTTGAAAATCGATCAACCACAACATAAATGCTATCGCGTCCTCCCCGAGACCTAGGAAGTCCTAAAACAAAGTCCATAGAAATGTCAATCTAAGGGGAATCAGGGACGGGTAAAGGCGTGTAAAGGCCATGTGGTTGGGACTTGGATTTGGCTTGTTTGCAGGTGATGCAATTACCACACAACCTCTCGACGTCTACTCTCATGTGGGGCCAATAGAAATGTTCTTTAAGAGTCTCAAGGGTTTTGAACACTCCGAAATGACCCATTAAACCTCCCCCATGGGCTTCTCTGGTCAATGCTTCTCGTAGGGATGACTGGGGAACGCACAATTTGTGTTCTTTGAAAAGATAACCCTCATGTATGTAAAATTTTCCAAATGGTGCTTCTTTACATGCCTCGAATATGGTGCCAAAGTCATGGTCATTGGGGTACAAGTCCTTAAGTAATTCAAATCCTAAGAAGCGGGAAGATAATGTAGTCACTAACGTGTATCTCCTAGAGAGGGCATCGGCAACAATATTATCCTTTCCTTGCTTGTACTTAATCACGTAAGGGAATTGTTCTATGAACTCTACCCATTTGGCATGTCTTTTGTTCAACTTTCCTTGCCCTTTAAGATACTTAAGGCTTTCGTGGTCAGTGTGGATCACAAACTCTTTGGGTTGAAGATAGTGTTGCCAAGTTTGTAGGGATCTCACAAGGGCATAAATTTCCTTATCATAGGTAGAGTAATTCAATGATGCTCCTTTCAACTTTTCACTAAAGTAGGCTATGGGTTTCTTACTTTGGGTCAAAACTGCGCCTATACCCACTCCACTTGCATCATACTCGATCTCAAAGGTCTCGTCAAAATTTTGTAGTCTAAGTATGGGTGCAGTGGTCAGCCTACGTTTAAGTTCGTCAAATGCCTGTTGTTGTGGCTCTTCCCACCTAAAAGGCACATCTTTTTTCACAATTTCGTTTAGGGGTGCAGCTATGGAAGAAAAATCTTTGACAAAGCGTCTATAAAAGCTTGCTAATCCATGAAAACTGCGAACTTCCCCTACATTCTTAGGTGTAGGCCACTCCACAATTGACCTAACCTTTTTCCTCATCCATCTCTACTCCCTCAGCCGAAATGACAAAGCCTAGAAAAACTACGCGTTCTAAACAAAAGGAGCACTTCTTAAAGTTGGCGTAAAGTTGTTCTTGCTTAAGCTTTTCAAAAACGGCTCTAATGTGGTCAAGATGATCTTCTATGGCGTGGGAATAGATTAGGATATCATCGAAATAGACAACGACAAAGAATCCTATGAACGCACGTAGGACTTCATTCATTAGCCTCATAAAGGTACTAGGGGCGTTGGTGAGCCCGAAGGGCATCACTAACCACTCTTAGAGCCCAAACTTGGTTTTGAATGCAGTCTTCCATTCGTCCCCTTCTCTAATGCGTACCTGGAAGTACCCTTGCTTAAGGTCAATTTTGGTGAAGAATTTGGATCCGTGCAACATGTCTAACATATCGTCTAGCCTAGGTATGGGGTACCTATACTTGACGGTAATCTTGTTTATGGCTCGGCAATCGGTACACATTCTCCACGTTCCATCCTTTTTGGGTACTAAAATGACGGGGACGGCAGATGGGCTCAGACTCTCTCGGATTTGTCCACTAGCTTGGAGCTCTTCTACTTGCCTTTGGATTTCTTTGGTTTCTTCGGGGTTTGCTCGATAGGCTGGGCGATTGGGTAACACGGCTCCTGGGACAAAGTCGATTTGATGTTCTATCCCTCTAATGGGTGGTAATCCGGATGGTGGTTCAGAAGGAAATAGAATTTCATATTCTTGGATAAGGGACGCAACTGAGGTAGGTAAGTTTGGTGGGAGTTCTTCAAGGGCAAGTTGACACGACTTTGGGATGATGATGAAGACAGTTTGGTTGTTATAAAGTGCACGTGTAACCTCTCTTTTCTTTGCGAAATACTCACACTTCTTTTTGGACTCGTTGACACTTAGGGGCACTACCTCTTTTCCCTTGCTCTCTTGTTTTTTGTTCTCACTTTTCATACACTCCACGAATTTTCTCTCGGCTTCTTTTTCCTTAGGATCAGCTCTAGACTTGGACATGCGTTGATGATCCTCGTGGACTTTGTGTGGTGGAAGTGCATGCAGTTTATACAATTTGCCATTCAATTTGAAAGAATAACGATTCAAATAACCATCATATGTCACAAGTCTATCAAATTGCCATGGCCTACCAAGTAAGATATGACTAGCATGCATTGGTGCGACATCACATAAAACATCATCTTTGTAACTACCAATGCTAAGAGAAATCAAAACTTGTTTGCTTACGCTAACTTCACCGCAGTCATTTAGCAATGCAAGTTTGTAAGGGTGCGGATGATTAGTCATAGGCAAATTCAGTTTTCTTACTAATTCGATGCTAGCCACATTAGCACAAGAACCGGAATCAATGATCATGGTGCACACTTTACCATTTATCATGCAATGAATATGGAAAATGTTTTCTCTATGTTGTTCGTGATCATCTAATTTCGGATATGCATTTAAAGCTCTACGCACAACAAGAAACTCTTTAGTGTCAAAATCATCTAATGCGCCTAGGTCCTCTTCAGGTTCAATTTCATTATCATGCTCAGACTCGTGTTCATGCTCGGATTTGGACACATATTCGTTTGTCTCTTCAATTAACATGATTCTTTTTGAATTAGGACATTCTTTTCCTATGTGACCACGTCCTTGACATTTATAGCATTTAATGTCTCTAAACCTGTTTGAAGAATCCGAAGGATTTCCGGTAGGAGCCTTTTGTTGGGTGCGTTCATC
Organism: Eustoma russellianum; assembly: GCA_036186865.1. Taxonomy (NCBI): domain Eukaryota; kingdom Viridiplantae; phylum Streptophyta; class Magnoliopsida; order Gentianales; family Gentianaceae; genus Eustoma; species Eustoma russellianum. Next base: position 19,507,139 of record AP025054.1, read on the forward strand.
TCTCCTTTGTGTGGATTGCACACGATTGTCCATTCTTTGTGATGCTCCTTGGTCATGCGTTTGGCCTCCTGTAGGCCGTGAACTTCCTGCTCCTGAATGCTTGCTGTGAAATCTTGACGAAGATTGATTAGTACGATAATTGGAATTGAAATTAGAGGAGTTACGTACCTTTAATTGTGCTTCAATCTTCTCAGCCATATGGACCATGGTTGTGAGGTCGAGGTAAGGTTGAAGGTCAACCCTTTGCGCAATCTCCCTGTTTAAACCATGTAAGAATCGAGCCTTGGTGGCTTCTTCAGGTTCCTGCAAGTTAGACCTTTCCAACAAAATTTCTAACTCTTTATAATACTCGTCTACACTTTTGGAACCTTGTCGTAAGTTATGCAAACTCGTGAAAATAGAACTCTCATAATTGTTTGGAATAAAACGTTGACGCATTTCAAACTTCATTTCTTCCCAAGTGGCGATTGGGGGTTGTCTCGTCTTAGTTCTATTTCGACACAAATTCGTCCACCAATTAAGTGCATAACCAGAAATATCAATGGAAGCATACCTCACTTTTTGCAATTCACTATAATTGGTACAAGAAAAGATCAAATCCACTTTCGTTTCCCATTCTAAATATTCCTCCGCATTACTTTTACCGTAAAACGTGAGAATACTTATTTTGGTTTTGAGAAAATCGTCATCTTGTGGGAAAAGGGGATTTTGGCGTCTTTGGTAACCACGAGGATGGTGGTCATCAAAGTCATAATCATCATGCTCAAAGGGAATGTAATCATCAGTGTACCTTCTTGGAGCGTACATTCTTGCTTGTGTAGGAGGAGCAAACCGTCTCGCTTCGGTGTGTGGGGGTCGAATGTTATCGTCCTCAACTTCTTCCGGAGGATGGCGCCTTGGTTGTGGTGGTGGAACGGCCCTGCTTGTTCCTTGGCCATCACTTGTTTTGTAGCTTCGCTCCACGTCTTCCAAGCGATGCTTAATTATCTCATTGTCGTGCATGAGTTTCTTAAGCATTTCCAGCATTTGTTGTTGAGTATTGTCAACAGTTTCGGCTCCTTTAGACTTGCTAGATGCGGAATTGCTGCTGGCCATTGTACCTAAGGAATTGAACGAAAACAAAGGAAAAAGAGAAAGAAGCAAACTAACACAAAGACAAACAAACGTTAAGGGATTAGTAAAAAAATAAGCTATGGACACTCCGATTTCGACTCTTTCCACTCTCTTACCACTTTGGTTCTTGGATAACCTGAAGTTAAGAAGTCTCAAAGTGATCAATAAGCAAGTGTATTGCCAAGGCTTCTTCAAACCACAATGTTCTCCGCTTGTTTCTTTCTTTTTGCTTTCAAGTTGCACCAATTAGTATCAAAGTAGAACCAATTGAAATGAACTCAAACTTGAACTTTATACTAAGAATCAAAGAAAATAAGCAACCAAAGTTGATGTATAAGGCTGAACCAAAGATGAACTAAGGGTTGCCGTGGGCAATCTTTAGTTAATTTTGATTCTATGCACTTACTATCCACAAAATGGTTTAAGTCATGCAACAATCGAGCAACCAAATGTGTGATTGGTTCAAGAAGATCAAGAGTTGGAGAATTGGGTATATGGGACGGCAATGTGGGTAATGTGGTATCCAAGATTTGCAAGTCGTACCAAAAGATTTTCCATGCAATGCACAAGCGTTTTGCCCGTTTTCTTTTCTCTTGTTCTTTTTGTTTTTTTTTTGTTTTTTTTTTGTTTTCTTGCTATTTCAATTGAGCAAGATTCAGATTCTCCTTTTTTTTTGACTAAGGGCAGAATTGGAATTTCACTTGTTTGCGCTTAGCACTGGCGTTTTTTGGACAGAATAGTGCAATGTATTTAAAATGCAATTTGTATCTTGGACTTGCAACAAAATGGACCTTGGAAGGTGATGGAAATTGGGTAAGGCCGAATAGGGGTTAGGGTTAGGGTTTTTGATTTAGGGTGGTTTTGAACGTTTTGGGGTTTTGCGGAATGTAGTTGTAGGAATGGAATGGATGTTGTAAATTGACTATTTGGGTTGGTAATTGACGATTGGTGTGGCCAATTTGGATATCGGTTGGTCTAGGACTGAATTTGAGCAAAATTCAAATTCTAGGGTTAGGGTTTATTTGAATGAATTGGGATCTTTAGAATCTGATTGTTTTTGGGTAAATTGGTTTGGGGGTTTTTGTTTGGGGTGTAAATAGAGTTGTTTTGGACCAGGTTGGCGCGTTTTAATGTTGGGTTGGGGTGGGGTTGGTTGGGCCGTGGGGTGGGGTGGGGGAATTAGGGTTTTGAAAATGGTTCGGGAAGGCAAACACACGTATGACTACTTGTCTTAAAGCATGAAATCAATCACAATGCGAATCATAAGATGCATACAATCATCACCAACTAAAAGCTTCGGTAGCAACAAGATGATTTGAAACCGAGGTAGCTTTATAGGCTGATGGTTGGACTATTTTAAAGAAAGCTGAATGTAACCTAAAATGCAACGAACCCTAATTTGTTCAAGTTTGAACGACTCAAAATCAGATTGTGATGCGAAAGGAAATAAAGGAAATGACACTTGATGAAAAGCAAAATGCAGCAACGTGTAAGGACTCAAAGCAATGTTTTTGTTTTGGACGTTTTTTTTTTGGAATGGAATGCAAGACAAATGGCGTGTAGAGGGAGGAGTAGAAGAAGGACTCAACTGAAATTGAAATGACTAGACTCAAACGAAAGGGAAATGATAGATGGTGGAATAGAGTAACCTGTCTCTGATACCAATTTGATGCGTGCAACTCGTGGGCTCCAACAATTCCACCTTCCAAACGTCCTTCACAAAGGGTTAGGCACAAAGAAGTAAACTTCCCCTTGCTTCCTTAGTGATCAAACGTGTGGACAACGAGCAAGACCAACACTATAAGATGGTCGTTGTTCAGGCAAACCAAGAAGGCCCTCCTGGACGGCACCTTTTAGCAATGGCAATACCTTCAAATCGCTCAACTTTGAAGGATCTTAACTTAGGTTTTTAATGCAAAACCAAGAAAACAAAGTATCACTCAAAAGTGAAGAAAATATCAAGAATTGTTATTCATCGAAAGGTGTGATTACAACCAGCCAAAGGGGTCTATTTATAGGCCTAAGAAACGCCCCCCTTTAGCTTGAAATGGCTAGAGATAATTCAAAATAAAGCTATCTAACAAATGTTTAAATTTGAACTTTGCTTGAAAATTAAAACTAAGATAATTCTAGCTAAAACTTGAAATGCTTGCAAGATGTTATCTTCAATGAATCTGGTCATGTTTATGGCGTCTTGGAGGAGTTGTTGAGGATTAGTATGCGCTTGGATTTGAGTTCACAAGATGGTTGAAGTTTGAATTCAAGTGGAGTTTGAATTTGACTTCAATCTTGAATTCAATCTTGCATTGTGATCTTATCTTCCCTATTCTTCAAAAATGGCGTGTGATCCCATCTTCCTTATTCAAAAATGGCGTGTAGGACCTAGAGATGATGGGTGAATCCTTTTTGAAATGTAAGCCTCAAATTTGAAACTTGAATTCAAATTATGGTTGAATTTGAACTCAAGTTTATCTTCAAGTTCAAATTCAAGTAAGATATCTTGCTTCACTTTAAAGTGGCCGCCCCCCTTCTTATGGATAATGGAGATGATTTCAACTTGATCAAGAGATTCTATCTTGGACACCTTTGAATTTGTCTTAGCATAGACAAACATTCTCTTGAAACATTCTCTTGAAACATTCTCTTGAAACATTCTCTTGAAACATTCTTTTGAACATTCTCTTGAAACATTCTCTTGAAACATTCTCTTGAAACATTCTCTTCAAACATTTCATGTACCTAATTTACCTACAAAGAAAAGACATAAAACAAAGATCACAAGACACAAGATAAAATTCAAAGAAACAAAGAGTGTAGACGTGCATGTGATACATGCTCAAGTTGAAGGTTCAATGAAATGAACCCAAGGAGTCTTAGGCTCATCTTGAACATGCTTGTACAAGAAGGTGGCAACTTGATGACAAAGTTCCCTTGCCCTCCTTCTTGTTATAGGACCTTTGACCTCTTGATGGGGCCCTTGATCCTCATCAGACCCTTGATCCTCATCAATCCCCCCCTCCTCAAAAGGATTCGTCCTCGAATCAAAAAGGTCATCGTTGAAAGGGGTGAGATCAGCAACATTAAAAGTAGGTGAAACTGAACCATACCTGTCGGGAAGATCAAGGATGTATGCGTTGTCACCTATGCGTTTCAATACTTTAAAGGGACCATCTCCTCGAGGTAACAATTTTGACTTTCTTTCATTGGGAAATCTTTCTTTACGCAAATGTAACCACACTAAATCTCCAGGTTTGAACACAACTCTTTTCCGATGTTTGTTAGCTCGTCTTTCATAAGCTTTGTTTTTCTTTTCTAGTTGTGTTTTAACTTGTTCATGCAGTTTCTTTATGTTGTCCGCTTTTTGTTTACCATCAAGACTAGAACGTTCATGCACGGGAATAGGAATCAAATCAATGGGAGACAAGGGATTAAAGCCATACACGATTTCAAATGGACTATGCAAAGTACCGTGATGGACACTCCTATTATATGCAAATTCGATATATGGTAAACAATCTTCCCAATGTTTAATGTGTTTTTGCAAAATGGCACGCAAAAGTTGAGAAAGAGTACGATTAACGACTTCAGTTTGTCCATCAGTTTGTGGGTGTGCGGTGGTGGAAAACAACAATTGTGTACCAAGTTTAGCCCACAAAACACGCCAAAAATGACTCAAGAATTTCGTATCTCTATCACTTACAATTGTACGTGGCATGCCATGCAATCTAACAATTTCTTTGAAGAACAAATCAGCAACATGTGTGGCATCATCAACCTTTCTACATGCTATGAAATGTGACATTTTTGAAAATCGATCAACCACAACATAAATGCTATCGCGTCCTCCCCGAGACCTTGGAAGTCCTAAAACAAAGTCCATAGAAATGTCAATTCAAGGGGAATCAGGGACGGGTAAAGGCGTGTAAAGGCCATGTGGTTGGGACTTGGATTTGGCTTGTTTGCAGGTGATGCAATTACCACACAACCTCTCGACGTCTACTCTCATGTGGGGCCAATAGAAATGTTCTTTAAGAGTCTTAAGGGTTTTGAACACTCCGAAATGACCCATTAAACCTCCCCCATGGGCTTCTCTAGTCAATGCTTCTCGTAGGGATGACTGGGGAACGCACAATTTGTGTTCTTTGAAAAGATAACCCTCATGTATGTAAAATTTTCCAAATGGTGCTTCTTTACATGCCTCGAATATGGTGCCAAAGTCATGGCCATTGGGGTACAAGTCCTTAAGTGATTCAAATCCTAAGAAGCGGGAAGGTAATGTAGTCACTAACGTGTATCTCCTAGAGAGGGCATCGGCAACAATATTATCCTTTCCTTGCTTGTACTTAATCACGTAAGGGAATTGTTCTATGAACTCTACCCATTTGGCATGTCTTTTGTTCAACTTTCCTTGCCCTTTAAGATACTTAAGGCTTTCGTGGTCAGTGTGGATCACAAACTCTTTGGGTTGAAGATAGTGTTGCCAAGTTTGTAGGGATCTCACAATGGCATAAAGTTCCTTATCATAGGTAGAGTAATTCAATGATGCTCCTTTCAACTTTTCACTAAAGTAGGCTATGGGTTTCTTACTTTGGGTCAAAACTGCGCCTATACCCACTCCACTTGCATCACACTCGATCTCAAAGGTCTCGTCAAAATTTTGTAGTCTAAGTATGGGTGCAGTGGTCAGCCTACGTTTAAGTTCGTCAAATGCCTGTTGTTGTGGCTCTTCCCACCTAAAAGGCACATCTTTTTTCACAATTTCGTTTAGGGGTGCAGCTATGGAAGAAAAATCTTTGACAAAGCGTCTATAAAAGCTTGCTAGTCCATGAAAACTGCGAACTTCCCCTACATTCTTAGGTATAGGCCACTCCACAATTGACCTAACCTTTTCCTCATCCATCTCTACTCCCTCAGCCGAAATGACAAAGCCTAGAAAAACCACGCGTTCTAAAAAAAGAGCACTTCTTAAAGTTGGCGTAAAGTTGTTCTTGCTTAAGCTTTTCAAAAACGGCTCTAATGTGGTCAAGATGATCTTCTATGGTGTGGGAATAGATTAGGATATCATCGAAATAGACAACGACAAAGCGTCCTATGAACGCACGTAAGACTTCATTCATTAGCCTCATAAAGGTACTAGGGGCGTTGGTGAGGCCGAAGTGCATCACTAACCACTCATAGAGCCCAAACTTGGTTTTGAATGCAGTCTTCCATTCGTCCCCTTCTCTAATGCGTACCTGGAAGTACCCTTGCTTAAGGTCAATTTTGGTGAAGAATTTGTATCCGTGCAACATGTCTAACATATCGTCTAGCCTAGGTATGGGGTACCTATACTTGACGGTAATCTTGTTTATGGCTCGGCAATCGGTACACATTCTCCACGTTCCATCCTTTTTGGGTACTAAAATGACGGGGACGGCAGATGGGCTCAGACTCTCTCGGATTTGTCCACTAGCTAGGAGCTCTTCTACTTGCCTTTGGATTTCTTTGGTTTCTTCGGGGTTTGCTTGATAGGCTGGGCGATTGGGTAACACGGCTCCTGGGACAAAGTCGATTTGATGTTCTATCCCTCTAATGGGTGGTAATCCGGATGGTGGTTCAGAAGGAAATAGAATTTCATATTCTTGGATAAGGGACGCAACTGAGGTAGGTAAGTTTGGTGGGAGTTCTTCAAGGGCAAGATGACACGACTTTGGGATGATGATGAAGACAGTTTGGTTGTTATAAAGTGCACGTGTAACCTCTCTTTTCTTTGCGAAATACCCACACTTCTTTTTGGACTCGTTGACACTTAGGGGCACTACCTCTTTTCCCTTGCTCTCTTGTTTTTTGTTCTCACTTTTCATACACTCCACGAATTTTCTCTCGGCTTCTTTTTCCTTAGGATCAGCTCTAGACTTGGACCTGCGTTGGTGATCCTCGTGGACTTTGTGTGGTGGAAGTGCATGCAGTTTATACAATTTGCCATTCAATTTGAAAGAATAACGATTCAAATAACCATCATATGTCACATGTCTATCAAATTGCCATGGCCTACCAAGTAAGATATGACTAGCATGCATTGGTGCGACATCACATAAAACATCATCTTTGTAACTACCAATGCTAAGAGAAATCAAAACTTGTTTGCTTACGCTAACTTCACCGCAGTCATTTAGCAATGCAAGTTTGTAAGGGTGCGGATGATTAGTCATAGGCAAATTCAGTTTTCTTACTAATTCGATGCTAGCCACATTAGCACAAGAACCGGAATCAATGATCATGGTGCACACTTTACCATTTATCATGCAATGAATATGGAAAATATTTTCTCTATGTTGTTCGTGATCATCTAATTTCGGATATGCATTTAAAGCTCTACGCACAACAAGAAACTCTTTAGTGTCAAAATCATCTAATGCGCCTAGGTCCTCTTCAGGTTCATTTTCATTATCATGCTCAGACTCGTGTTCATGCTCGGATTTGGACACATATTCGTTTGTCTCTTCAATTAACATGATTCTTTTTGAATTAGGACATTCTTTTCCTATGTGACCACGTCCTTGACATTTATAGCATTTAATGTCTCTAAACCTGTTTGAAGAATCCGAAGGATTTCCGGTAGGAGCCTTTTGTTGGGTGCGTTCATCTCTCCTTTGTGTGGATTGCACACGATTGTCCATTCTTTGTGATGCTCCTTGGTCACGCGTTTGGCCTCCTGTAGGCCGTGAACTTCCTGCTCCTGAAGGCTTGCTGTGAAATCTTGACGAAGATTGATTAGTACGATAATTGGAATTGAAATTAGAGGAGTTACGTACCTTTAATTGTGCTTCAATCTTCTCAGCCATATGGACCATGGTTGTGAGGTCGAGGTAAGGTTGAAGGTCAACCCTTTGCGCAATCTCCCTGTTTAAACCATGTAAGAATCGAGCCTTGGTGGCTTCTTCAGGTTCCTGCAAGTTAGACCTTTCCAACAAAATTTCTAACTCTTTATAATACTCGTCTACACTTTTGGAACCTTGTCGTAAGTTATGCAAAATCGTGAAAATAGAACTCTCATAATTGTTTGGAATAAAACGTTGACGCATTTCAAACTTCATTTCTTCCCAAGTGGCGATTGGGGGTTGTCTCGTCTTAGTTCTATTTCGACACAAATTCGTCCACCAATTAAGTGCATAACCAGAAATATCAATGGAAGCATACCTCACTTTTTGCAATTCACTATAATTGGTACAAGAAAAGATCAAATCCACTTTCGTTTCCCATTCTAAATATTCCTCCGCATTACTTTTACCGTAAAACGTGAGAATACTTATTTTGGTTTTGAGAAAATCGTCATCTTGTGGGAAAAGGGGATTTTGGCGTCTTTGGTAACCACGAGGATGGTGGTCATCAAAGTCATAATCATCATGCTCAAAGGGAATGTAATCATCAGTGTACCTTCTTGGAGCGTACATTCTTGCTTGTGTAGGAGGAGCAAACCGTCTCGCTTCGGTGTGTGGGGGTCGAATGTTATCGTCCTCAACTTCTTCCGGAGGATGGCGCCTTGGTTGTGGTGGTGGAACGGCCCTGCTTGTTCCTTGGCCATCACTTGTTTTGTAGCTTCGCTCCACGTCTTCCAAGCGATGCTTAATTATCTCATTGTCGTGCATGAGTTTCTTAAGCATTTCCAGCATTTATTGTTGAGTATTGTCAACAGTTTCGGCTCCTTTAGACTTGCTAGATGCGGAATTGCTGCTGGCCATTGTACCTAAGGAATTGAACGAAAACAAAGGAAAAAGAGAAAGAAGCAAACTAACACAAAGACAAACAAACGTTAAGGGATTAGTAAAAAAATAAGCTATGGACACTCCGATTTCGACTCTTTCCACTCTCTTACCACTTTGGTTCTTGGATAACCTGAAGTTAAGAAGTCTCAAAGTGATCAATAAGCAAGTGTATTGCCAAGGCTTCTTCAAACCACAATGTTCTCCGCTTGTTTCTTTCTTTTTGCTTTCAAGTTGCACCAATTAGTATCAAAGTAGAACCAATTGAAATGAACTCAAACTTGAACTTTATACTAAGAATCAAAGAAAATAAGCAACCAAAGTTGATGTATAAGGCTGAACCAAAGATGAACTAAGGGTTGCCGTGGGCAATCTTTAGTTAATTTTGATTCTATGCACTTACTATCCACAAAATGGTTTAAGTCATGCAACAATCGAGCAACCAAATGTGTGATTGGTTCAAGAAGATCAAGAGTTGGAGAATTGGGTATATGGGACGGCAATGTGGGTAATGTGGTATCCAAGATTTGCAAGTCGTACCAAAAGATTTTCCATGCAATGCACAAGCGTTTTGCCCGTTTTCTTTTCTCTTGTTCTTTTTGTTTTTTTTTTGTTTTTTTTTGTTTTCTTGCTATTTCAATTGAGCAAGATTCAGATTCTCCTTTTTTTTGACTAAGGGCAGAATTGGAATTTCACTTGTTTGCGCTTAGCACTTGCGTTTTTTGGACAGAATAGTGCAATGTATTTAAAATGCAATTTGTATCTTGGACTTGCAACAAAATGGACCTTGGAAGGTGATGGAAATTGGGTAAGGCCGAATAGGGGTTAGGGTTAGGGTTTTTGATTTAGGGTGGTTTTGAACGTTTTGGGGTTTTGCGGAATGTAGTTGTAGGAATGGAATGGATGTTGTAAATTGACTATTTGGGTTGGTAATTGACGATTGGTGTGGCCAATTTGGATATCGGTTGGTCTAGGACTGAATTTGAGCAAAATTCAAATTCTAGGGTTAGGGTTTATTTGAATGAATTGGGATCTTTAGAATCTGATTGTTTTTGGGTAAATTGGTTTGGGGGTTTTTGTTTGGGGTGTAAATAGAGTTGTTTTGGACCAGGTTGGCGCGTTTTAAGGTTGGGTTGGGGTGGGGTTGGTTGGGCCGTGGGGTGGGGTGGGGGAATTAGGGTTTTGAAAATGGTTCGGGAAGGCAAACACACGTATGACTACTTGTCTTAAAGCATGAAATCAATCACAATGCGAATCATAAGATGCATACAATCATCACCAACTAAAAGCTTCGGTAGCAACAAGATGATTTGAAACCGAGGTAGCTTTATAGGCTGATGGTTGGACTATTTTAAAGAAAGCTGAATGTAACCTAAAATGCAACGAACCCTAATTTGTTCAAGTTTGAACGACTCAAAATCAGATTGTGATGCGAAAGGAAATAAAGGAAATGACACTTGATGAAAAGCAAAATGCAGCAACGTGTAAGGACTCAAAGCAATGTTTTTGTTTTGGACGTTTTTTTTTGGAATGGAATGCAAGACAAATGGCGTGTAGAGGGAGGAGTAGAAGAAGGACTCAACTGAAATTGAAATGACTAGACTCAAACGAAAGGGAAATGATAGATGGTGGAATAGAGTAACCTGTCTCTGATACCAATTTGATGCGTGCAACTCGTGGGCTCCAACAATTCCACCTTCCAAACGTCCTTCACAAAGGGTTAGGCACAAAGAAGTAAACTTCCCCTTGCTTCCTTAGTGATCAAACGTGTGGACAACGAGCAAGACCAACACTATAAGATGGTCGTTGTTCAGGCAAACCAAGAAGGCCCTCCTGGACGGCACCTTTTAGCAATGGCAATACCTTCAAATCGCTCAACTTTGAAGGATCTTAACTTAGGTTTTTAATGCAAAACCAAGAAAACAAAGTATCACTCAAAAGTGAAGAAAATATCAAGAATTGTTATTCATCGAAAGGTGTGATTACAACCAGCCAAAGGGGTCTATTTATAGGCCTAAGAAACGCCCCCCTTTAGCTTGAAATGGCTAGAGATAATTCAAAATAAAGCTATCTAACAAATGTTTAAATTTGAACTTTGCTTGAAAATTAAAACTAAGATAATTCTAGCTAAAACTTGAAATGCTTGCAAGATGTTATCTTCAATGAATCTGGTCATGTTTATGGCGTCTTGGAGGAGTTGTTGAGGATTAGTATGCGCTTGGATTTGAGTTCACAAGATGGTTGAAGTTTGAATTCAAGTGGAGTTTGAATTTGACTTCAATCTTGAATTCAATTTTGCATTGTGATCTTATCTTCCCTATTCTTCAAAAATGGCGTGTGATCCCATCTTCCTTATTCAAAAATGGCGTGTAGGACCTAGAGATGATGGGTGAATCCTTTTTGAAATGTAAGCCTCAAATTGAAACTTGAATTCAAATTATGGTTGAATTTGAACTCAAGTTTATCTTCAAGTTCAAATTCAAGTAAGATATCTTGCTTCACTTTAAAGTGGCCGCCCCCCTTCTTATGGATAATGGAGATGATTTCAACTTGATCAAGAGATTCTATCTTGGACACCTTTGAATTTGTCTTAGCATAGACAAACATTCTCTTGAAACATTCTCTTGAAACATTCTCTTGAAACATTCTCTTGAAACATTCTCTTGAAACATTCTCTTCAAACATTCTCTTCAAACATTTCATGTACCTAATTTACCTACAAAGAAAAGACATAAAACAAAGATCACAAGACACAAGATAAAATTCAAAGAAACAAAGAGTGTAGACGTGCATGTGATACATGCTCAAGTTGAAGGTTCAATGAAATGAACCCAAGGAGTCTTAGGCTCATCTTGAACATGCTTGTACAAGAAGGTGGCAACTTGATGACAAAGTTCCCTTGCCCTCCTTCTTATTATAGGACCTTTGACCTCTTGATGGGGCCCTTGATCCTCATCAGACCCTTGATCCTCATCACAATGAATATGGAAAATGTTTTCTCTATGTTGTTCGTGATCATCTAATTTCGGATATGCATTTAAAGCTCTACGCACAACAAGAAACTCCTTAGTGTCAAAATCATCTAATGCGCCTAGATCCTCTTCAGGTTCAATTTCATTATCATGCTCAGACTCGTTTTCATGCTCGGACTCGGACACATATTCGTTTGTCTCTTCAATTAACATGATTCTTTTTGCATTAGGGCATTCTTTTCCTATGTGACCACGTCCTTGACATTTATAACATTTAATGTCTCTAAACCTGTTTGAGGGATCCGAAGAATTGCCGGTAGGAGTCTTTTGTTGGGTACGTTCATCTCTCCTTTGTGTGGATTGCACACGATTGTCCATCCTTTGCAACGCTCCTTGGTCACGCGTTTGGCCTCCTGTAGGCCGTGAACTTCCTGTTCCTGAAGGCTTGCTGTGAAATCTTGATGAAGATTGATTAGTACGATAATTGGAATTGAAATTGGAGGAGTTACGTACCTTTAATTGTGCTTCAATCTTTTCAGCCATATGGACCATGGTTGTGAGGTCGAGGTAAGGTTGAAGGTCAACCCTTTGCGCAATCTCCCTGTTTAAACCATGTAAGAATCGAGCCTTGGTGGCTTCTTCAGGTTCCTGCAAGTTAGACCTCTCCAACAAAATTTCTAACTCTTTATAATACTCGTCTACACTTTTGGAACCCTGTCGTAAGTTATGCAAACTCGTGAAAAAGAACTCTCATAATGGTTTGGAATAAAACGTTGTCGCATTTCAAACTTCATTTCTTCCCAAGTGGCAATTGGGGGTTGTCTCGTCTTAGTTCTATTTCGACACAAATTCGTCCACCAATTAAGTGCATAACCAGAAAATTCAATGGAAGCATACCTCTTGCAATTCACTATAATTGGTACAAGAAAATATTAAATCCACTTTCGTTTCCCATTCTAAATATTCCTCCGCATTACTTTTACCATAAAACGTGGGAATACTTATTTTGGTTTAGAGAAAATCGTCATCTTGCGGGAAAAGGGGGTTTTGGCGTCTTTGGTAACCACGTGGATGGTGGTCATCAAAGTCATAATCATCATGCTCAAAGGGAATGTAATCATCATTGTACCTTCTTGGAGCGTACCTTCTTGCTTGTGTAGGAGGAGCAAACCGTCTCGCTTCGGTGTGTGGGGGTCGAATGTTATCGTCCTCAACTTCTTCTGGAGGATGGCGCCTTGGTTGTCGTGGTGGAACGGCCCTGCTTGTTCCTTGGCCATCACTTGTTTTGTAGCTTCGCTCCACGTCTTCCAAGCGATGCTTGATTATCTCATTGTCGTGCATGAGTTTCTTAAGCATCTCCAGCATTTGTTGTTGAGTATTGTCAACAGTTTCGGCTTCTTTAGACTTGCTAGATGCGGAATGATTGCTGCTGGCCATTGTTCCTAAGGATTTGAACGAAAACAAAGGGAAAAAGAAAGAAGCAAACTAACACAAAGACAAACAAACGTTAAGGGATTAGTAAAAAAAATAAGCTATGAACACTCCGCTTTCGATTCTTTCCACTCTCTTAACACTTTGGTTCTTGGATAACCTGAAGTTAAGAAGTCTCAAAGTGATCAATAAGGAAGTGTATTGCCAAGGCTTCTTCAAACCACAATGTTCTCCGCTTGTTTCTTCCTTTTTGCTTTCACGTTGCACCAATTAGTATCAAAGTAGAATCACTTGAAATGAACACAAACTTGAACTTTATACTAAGATTCAAAGAAAATAAGCAACCAAAGTTGATGTATAAGGCTGAACCAAAGATAAACTAAGGGTTGCCGTGGGCAACCTTTAGTCAATTTTGATTCTATGCACTTACTATCCACAAAATGGTTCAAGTCATGCAACAATCGAGCAACCAAGTGTGTGATTGGTTTAAGAAGATGAAGAAATGGATAATTGGGTATAGGGGACGGCAATGTGGGTTAGTATGGTATCCAAGGTTTGCAAGTCGTACCAAAAATTTTCTACGCAATATACAAACGTTTTGCCCTTCTTTTGTTTTTTTTTTGTTTTTTTTCTTCCTTGCTATTTCAATTGAGCAAGGTTCAGATTCTCCTTTTTTTACTAAGGGCAGAATTGGAATTTCACTTGTTTTGCGCTTAGCACTTGCGTTTTTGGACAGAATAGTGCAATGTATTTAAAATACAATTTGTATCTTGGACTTGCAACAAAATGACCTTGGAAAGTGAAGGAATTGGGGTAGGACCGAATGGGTGTTAGGGTTAGGGTTTTGATTTAGGGTGTTTTTTTGAACGTTTTGGGGTTTTGCGGAATGTGGTTGTAGGAACGGAATGGGTGTTGTAAATTGACTATTTGGGTTGGTAATTGATGATTGGTGTGGTCAATTTGGATATTGGTTGGTCTAGGACAGAATTTGAACAAAATTCAAATTCTAGGGTTAGGGTTTATTTGAATGAATTGGGATCTTTAGAATCTGATTGTATTTGGGTAAATTGGTTCGGGGCTTTTTGTTTGGGGTGTAAATAGAGTTGTTTGGGATCAGGTTGGTGCGTTATAGGGTTGGGTTGGTGAGGGGTTGGTTGGGCCGTGGGGTGTGGTGTAGAATTAGGGTTTTGTTGTTGAAGATGGTTCGGGAAGGCAAACACACGTATGACTACTTGTCTTAAAGCATGAAATCAATCATAATGCGAATCATAAGATGCATACAATCATCACCAACTAAAAGCTTCGGTAGCAACAAGATGATTTGAAACCAAGGTAGCTTTATAGGATGATGGTTGGAATATTTTGTAGAAGGCTAAATGTAACCTAAAAATGCAACGAACCCTAATTTGTTCAAGTTTGAACGACTCAAAATCAGATTGTGTTGCGAAAAGGAAATAAAGGAAATGACACTTGAGTGATGAAAAGCAAAATGCAGCAACTTGCAAAGACTCAAAGGAAGTGATGTTTTTTTTTTGAATGAAATACAAGATAATGGCATGTAGAGTGAGGGGTAGAAGGACTCAACTGAAATTGAAATGACTAGACTCAAACGAAAAGGAAATGATAGATGGTGGAATAGAGTAACCTGCTCTCTGATACAAATTGATGCGTGCAACTCATGGGCTCCAACAATTCCACCTTCCAAACGTCCTTCACAAAGGGTTAGGCACAAGGAAGAAGACTTCCCCTTGCTTCCTTAGTGATTAAAAAAACGTGTGGATTAAACGAATGAGCAAGACCAACACTTCAAGATGGTCGTTGATCAGGCAAACCAAAACGGCCCTCCTGGACGGCACCTTTAAGCAATGGAAATACCTTCAATATGCTCAACTTTGAAGGATCTTAACCTAGGTTTTTAATTCAAAACCAAGAAAACAAAGTCTCACACAAAGTGAAAGAAATATCAAGGATTCTTATTCATCAAAAGGTGATCTTTCAAGCGTCCCCTAAGGCTCTATTTATAGGCTGAACTTGAGCCTTAAAATATCTAGAACTAATTCAAAATAAAGCTAGCTAACAATGTTTAAAAATTGAAAACTATTTAAAGTCAAAGCTAAAACAAATCCTAGCTAAAACTTCAAATCTTGCAAGACATTATCTTCAATGAATCTGGCCATGTTTGGTGATGAAATTGGCGTTGGATATGTAGATGATGTGGTTGAACTTGAATTCAAAGGCTGATGAGGATCAAGGGTCCGATGAGGATCAAGGGCCCCATCAAGAGGTCAAAGGTCCTATAACAAGAAGGAGGGCAAGGGAACTTTGTCATCAAGTTGCCACCTTCTTGTACAAGCATGTTCAAGATGAGCCTAAGACTCCTTGGGTTCATTTCATTGAACCTTCAACTTGAGCATGTATCACATGCACGTCTACACTCTTTGTTTCTTTGAATTTTATCTTGTGTCTTGTGATCTTTGTTTTATGTCTTTTCTTTGTAGGTAAATTAGGTACAAGAGAATGTTTGAAGAGAATGTTTCAAGAGAATGTTTGAAGAGAATGTTCAAGAGAATGTTTCAAGAGAATGTTTCAAGAGAATGTTGAAGAGAATGTTTCAAGAGAATGTTTGTCTATGCTAAGACAAATTCAAAAGTGTCTAAGATAGAGTCTCTTGATCAAGTTGAAATCAAAATCATCTCCATTATCCACAAAGGGGGGCGGCCATATCTAAAGCAAATGGATAATGATCAATTGAGTTTAAATTCAAAGCTAGGCTTGAATTTAAAATTCAACCTTAATTTGAATTCAATCTCAATCAATTGGAGACTTAAAGTTCAAGAGGATTTCAGCCTAATCTCCAAACGCCATTTTTGAAGCAAAGATGAGATGGCAATTCAAATTTGAATCCATGTTTAAATTCAAGTTCAAGTCAAACTCAATCTCCAACCAGCATTTGAATTCAACATCTCAACCATTTGAAGACATATCACACGCCTAGATATACTTCCACACGCCAACTTGGAGCTAAGAAAAGGATGGGATCATAATTCAAAGATTGAATTCAAGTTTGAAGTCAAGTTGAATCCAATCTTCAATTAGCCTTTGAATTCAAGTTCAACCACTTCATCTACATCTCCAACGCCAATTTCATCACCAAACGTGTCTAGATTCATTGAAGATAACATCTTTCAAGCATTTCAAGTTTTAGCTAGAATTATTTTAGTTTAAATTTTCAAGCAAAGTTGAAATTCAAACATTTGTTAGATAGCTTTATTTGAATTATCTCTAGGCATCTCAAGCTAAAGAGGGCGTTTCTTAGGCCTATAAATAGACCCCTTTGGCTGGTTGTAATCTCACCTTTTCGATGAATAACAATTCTTGATATTTTCTTCACTTTTGAGTGATACTTTGTTTTCTTGGTTTTGCATTAAAAACCTAAGTTAAGATCCTTCAAAGTTGAGCGATTTGAAGGTATTGCCATTGCTAAAAGGTGCCGTCCAGGAGGGCCATCTTGGTTTGCCTGATCAACGACCATCTTATAGTGTTGGTCTTGCTCGTTGTCCACATGTTTGATCACTAAGGAAGCAAGGGGAAGTTTACTTCTTTGTGCCTAACCCTTTGTGAAGGACGTTTGGAAGGTGGAATTGTTGGAGCCCATGAGTTGCACGCATCAAATTGGTATCAGAGACAGGTTACTCTATTCCACCATCTATCATTTCCTTTTCGTTTGAGTCTAGTCATTTCAATTTCAGTTGAGTCCTTCTTCTACTCCTCCCTCTACACGCCATTTGTCTTGCATTCCATTCCAAAAAAAAAACGTCCAAAACAAAAACATTGCTTTGAGTCCTTACACGTTGCTGCATTTTGCTTTTCATCAAGTGTCATTTCCTTTATTTCCTTTCGCATCACAATCTGATTTTGAGTCGTTCAAACTTGAACAAATTAGGGTTCGTTGCATTTTTAGGTTACATTCAGCCTTCTTCAAAATATTTCAACCATCATCCTATAAAGCTACCTCGGTTTCAAATCATCTTGTTGCTACAGAAGCTTTTAGTTGGTGATGATTGTATGCATCTTATTATTCGCATTGTGATTGATTTCATGCTTTAAGACAAGTAGTCATACGTGTGTTTGCCTTCCCGAACCATTTTCAAAACCCTAACTCCACCACCCCACCCCACGGCCCAACCAACCCCACCCCAACCCAACCTTAAAATGCACCAACCTGGTCCCAAACAACTCTATTTACACCCCAAACAAAAAGCCCCAATCCAATTTACCCAAAAACAATCAGATTCTAAAGATCCCAATTCATTCAAATAAACCCTAACCCTAGAATTTGAATTTTGCTCAAATTCAGTCCTAGACCAACCAATATCCAAATTGGCCACACCAATCGTCAATTACCAACCCAAATAGTCAATTTACAACATCCATTCCATTCCTACAACTACATTCCGCAAAACCCTAAAACGTTCAAAACCACCCTAAATCAAAAACCCTAACCCTAACCCCTATTCGGCCTTACCCAATTTCCATCACCTTCCAAGGTCCATTTTGTTGCAAGTCCAAGATACAAATTGCATTTTAAATACATTGCACTATTCTGTCCAAAAAACGCAAGTGCTAAGCGCAAACAAGTGAAATTCCAATTCTGCCCTTAGTCAAAAAAAAGGAGAATCTGAATCTTGCTCAATTGAAATAGCAAGAAAACAAAAAAAACAA
>AP025054.1:19525128-19667111 GCA_036186865.1 Eustoma russellianum
TCTTAGTATAAAGTTCAAGTTTGAGTTCATTTCAATTGGTTCTACTTTGATACTAATTGGTGCAACTTGAAAGCAAAAAGGAAGAAACAAGCGGAGAACATTGTGGTTTGAAGAAGCCTTGGCAATACACTTCCTTATTGATCACTTTGAGACTTCTTAACTTCAGGTTATCCAAGAACCAAAGTGGTAAGAGAGTGGAAAGAATCGAAATCGGAGTGTCCATGGCTTATTTTTTACTAATCCCTTAACATTTGTTTGTCTTTGTGTTAGTTTGCTTCTTTCTCTTTTTCCTTTGTTTTCGTTCAATTCCTTAGGTACAATGGCCAGCAGCAATTCCGCATCTAGCAAGTCTAAAGGAGCCGAAACTGTTGACAATACTCAACAACAAATGCTGGAAATGCTTAAGAAACTCATGCACGACAATGAGATAATTAAGCATCGCTTGGAAGACGTGGAGCGAAGCTACAAAACAAGTGATGGCCAAGGAACAAGCAGGGCCGTTCCACCACCACAACCAAGGCGCCATCCTCCGGAAGAAGTTGAGGACGATAACATTCGACCCCCGCACACCGAAGCGAGACGGTTTGCTCCTCCTACAGAAGCAAGAAGGTACGCTCCAAGAAGGTACAATGATGATTACATTCCCTTTGAGCATGATGATTATGACTTTGATGACCACCATCCTCGTGGTTACCAAAGACGCCAAAATCCCCTTTTCCCACAAGATGACGATTTTCTCAAAACCAAAATAAGTATTCCCACGTTTTATGGTAAAAGTAATGCGGAGGAATATTTAGAATGGGAAACGAAAGTGGATTTGATCTTTTCTTGTACCAATTATAGTGAATTGCAAAAAGTGAGGTATGCTTCCATTGAATTTTCTGGTTATGCACTTAATTGGTGGACGAATTTGTGTCGAAATAGAACTAAGATGAGACAACCCCCAATTGCCACTTGGGAAGAAATGAAGTTTGAAATGCGTCAACGTTTTATTCCAAACAATTATGAGAGTTCTATTTTCACAAGCTTGCATAACTTACGACAAGGTTCCAAAAGTGTAGAAGAGTACTATAAAGAGTTAGAAATTTTGTTGGAGAGGTCTAACTTGCAGGAACCTGAAGAAGCCACCAAGGCTCGATTTTTACATGGTTTAAACAGGGAGATTGCGCAAAGGGTTGACCTTCAACCTTACCTCGACCTCACAACCATGGTCCATATGGCTGAGAAGATTGAAGCACAATTAAAGGTACGTAACTCCTCTAATTTCAATTCCAATTATCGTACTAATCAATCTTCGTCAAGATTTCACAGCAAGCCTTCAGGAGCAGGAAGTTCACGGCCTACAGGAGGCCAAACGCGTGACCAAGGAGCATCACAAAGAATGGACAATCGTGTGCAATCCACACAAAGGAGAGATGAGCGCACCCAACAAAAGGCTCCTACCGGAAATCCTTCGGATTCTTCAAACAGGTTTAGAGACATTAAATGCTATAAATGTCAAGGACGTGGTCACATAGGAAAAGAATGTCCTAATTCAAAAAGAATCATGTTAATTGAAGAGACAAACGAATATGTGTCCGAGTCCGAGCATGAAAACGAGTCTGAGCATGATAATGAAATTAAACCTGAAGAAGACCTAGGCGCATTAGATGATTTTGACACTAAAGAGTTTCTTGTTGTGCGTAGAGCTTTAAATGCATATCCGAAATTAGATGATCACGAACAACATAGAGAAAACATTTTCCATATTCATTGCATGATAAATGGTAAAGTGTGCACCATGATCATTGATTCCGGTTCTTGTGCTAATGTGGCTAGCATCGAATTAGTAAGAAAACTGAATTTGCCTATGACTAATCATCCGCACCCTTACAAACTTGCATGGCTAAATGACTGCGGTGAAGTTAGCGTAAGCAAACAAGTTTTGATTTCTCTTAGCATTGGTAGTTACAAAGATGATGTTTTATGTGATGTCGCACCAATGCATGCTAGTCATATCTTACTTGGTAGGCCATGGCAATTTGATAGACATGTGACATATGATGGTTATTTGAATCGTTATTCTTTCAAATTGAATGGCAAATTGTATAAACTGCATGCACTTCCACCACACAAAGTCCACGAGGATCACCAACGCATGTCCAAGTCTAGAGCTGATCCTAAGGAAAAAGAAGCCGAGAGAAAATTCGTGGAGTGTATGAAAAGTGAGAACAAAAAACAAGAGAGCAAGGGAAAAGAGGTAGTGCCCCTAAGTGTCAACGAGTCCAAAAAGAAGTGTGGGTATTTCGCAAAGAAAAGAGAGGTTACACGTGCACTTTATAACAACCAAACTGTCTTCATCATCATCCCAAAGTCGTGTCAACTTGCCCTTGAAGAACTCCCACCAAACTTACCTACCTCAGTTGCGTCCCTTATCCAAGAATATGAAGTTCTATTTCCTTCCGAACCACCATCCGGATTACCACCCATTAGAGGGATAGAACACCAAATCGACTTTGTCCCAGGAGCCGTGTTACCCAATCGCCCAGCCTATCGAGCAAACCCCGAAGAAACCAAAGAAATCCAAAGGCAAGTAGAAGAGCTCCTAGCTAGTGGACAAATCCGAGAGAGTCTGAGCCCATCTGCCGTCCCTGTCATTTTAGTACCCAAAAAGGATGGAACGTGGAGAATGTGTACCGATTGCCGAGCCATAAACAAGATTACCGTCAAGTATAGGTACCCCATACCTAGGCTAGACGATATGTTAGACATGTTGCACGGATCCAAATTCTTCACCAAAATTGACCTTAAGCAAGGGTCCTTCCAGGTACGCATTAGAGAAGGGGACGAATGGAAGACTGCATTCAAAACCAAGTTTGGGCTCTATGAGTAGTTAGTGATGCCCTTCGGGCTCACCAACGCCCCTAGTACATTTATAAGGCTAATGAATGAAGTCTTACGTGCATTCATAGGACGCTTTGTCGTTGTCTATTTCGATGATATCCTAATCTATTCCCACACCATAGAAGATCATCTTGACCACATTAGAGCCGTTTTTGAAAAGCTTAAGCAAGAACAACTTTACGCCAACTTTAAGAAGTGCTCTTTCTGTTTAGAACGCGTAGTTTTTCTAGGCTTTGTCATTTCGGCTGAGGGAGTAGAGATGGATGAGGAAAAGGTTAGGTCAATTGTGGAGTGGCCTATACCTAAGAATGTAGGGGAAGTTCGCAGTTTTCATGGACTAGCAAGCTTTTATAGACGCTTTGTCAAAGATTTTTCTTCCATAGCTGCACCCCTAAACGAAATTGTAAAAAAAGATGTGCCTTTTAGGTGGGAAGAGCCACAACAACAGGCATTTGATGAACTCAAACGTAGGCTGACCACTGCACCCATACTTAGACTACAAAATTTTGACGAGACCTTTGAGATCGAGTGTGATGCAAGTGGAGTGGGTATAGGCGCAGTTTTGACCCAAAGTAAGAAACCCATAGCCTACTTTAGTGAAAAGTTGAAAGGAGCATCATTGAATTACTCTACCTATGATAAGGAACTTTATGCCCTTGTGAGATCCCTACAAACTTGGCAACACTATCTTCAACCCAAAGAGTTTGTGATCCACACTGACCACGAAAGCCTTAAGTATCTTAAAGGGCAAGGAAAGTTGAACAAAAGACATGCCAAATGGGTAGAGTTCATAGAACAATTCCCTTACGTGATTAAGTACAAGCAAGGAAAGGATAATATTGTTGCCGATGCCCTCTCTAGGAGATACACGTTAGTGACTACATTATCTTCCCACTTCTTAGGATTTGAATCACTTAAGGACTTGTACCCCAATGACCATGACTTTGGCACCATATTCGAGGCATGTAAAGAAGCACCATTTGGAAAATTTTACATACATGAGGGTTATCTTTTCAAAGAACACAAATTGTGCGTTCCCCAGTCATCCCTACGAGAAGCATTGACCAGAGAAGCCCATGGGGGAGGTTTAATGGGTCATTTCGGAGTGTTCAAAACCCTTGAGACTCTTAAAGAACATTTCTATTGGCCCCACATGAGAGTAGACGTCGAGAGGTTGTGTGGTAATTGCATCACTTGCAAACAAGCCAAATCCAAGTCCCAACCACATGGCCTTTACACGCCTTTACCCGTCCCTGATTCCCCTTGGATTGACATTTCTATGGACTTTGTTTTAGGCCTTCCTAGGTCTCGGGGAGGACGCGATAGCATTTATGTTGTGGTCGATCGATTTTCAAAAATGGCACATTTCATAGCATGTAGAAAAGTTGATGATGCCACACATGTTGCTGATTTGTTCTTCAAAGAAATTGTTAGATTGCATGGCATGCCACGTACAATTGTAAGTGATAGAGATACGAAATTCTTGAGTCATTTTTGGCGTGTTTTGTGGGCTAAACTTGGTACACAATTGTTGTTTTCCACCACCGCACACCCACAAACTGATGGACAAACTGAAGTCGTTAATCGTACTCTTTCTCAACTTTTGCGTGCCATTTTACAAAAACACATTAAACATTGGGAAGATTGTTTACCATATATCGAATTTGCATATAATAGGAGTGTCCATCACGGTACTTTGCATAGTCCATTTGAAATCGTGTATGGCTTTAATCCCTTGTCTCCCATTGATTTGATTCCTATTCCCGTGCATGAACGTTCTAGTCTTGATGGTAAACAAAAAGCGGACACCATAAAGAAACTGCATGAACAAGTTAAAACACAACTAGAAAAGAAAAACAAAGCTTATGAAAGACGAGCTAACAAACATCGGAAAAGAGTTGTGTTCAAACCTGGAGATTTAGTGTGGTTACATTTGCGTAAAGAAAGATTTCCCAATGAAAGAAAGTCAAAATTGTTGCCTCGCGGAGATGGACCCTTTAAAGTATTGAAACGCATAGGTGACAATGCATACATCCTCGATCTTCCCGACAGGTATGGTTCAGTTTCACCTACTTTTAATGTTGCTGATCTCACCCCTTTCAACGATGACCTTTTTGATTCGAGGACGAATCCTTTTGAGGAGGGGGGGATTGATGAGGATCAAGGGTCCGATGAGGATCAAGGGCCCCATCAAGAGGTCAAAGGTCCTATAACAAGAAGGAGGGCAAGGGAACTTTGTCATCAAGTTGCCACCTTCTTGTACAAGCATGTTCAAGATGAGCCTAAGACTCCTTGGGTTCATTTCATTGAACCTTCAACTTGAGCATGTATCACATGCACGTCTACACTCTTTGTTTCTTTGAATTTTATCTTGTGTCTTGTGATCTTTGTTTTATGTCTTTTCTTTGTAGGTAAATTAGGTACAAGAGAATGTTTGAAGAGAATGTTTCAAGAGAATGTTTGAAGAGAATGTTCAAGAGAATGTTTCAAGAGAATGTTTCAAGAGAATGTTGAAGAGAATGTTTCAAGAGAATGTTTCAAGAGAATGTTTGTCTATGCTAAGAAAAATTCAAAAGTGTCTACTAGGGGTACAATGGTAATTTCACACCTTTTGCCCCAAAACTGTTTTCTTGAGCAGAGTGGTGCAATGACTCTATTCACTTGATTGCCACCTTCAATTGCAGTAATAACCTTGGGATTGGGGTTATTTTATGGTGGAATGAATTAAGGTTTGTTTCAATTAGGGTTTTTGGCTAAGATTTTGGGATACTTGGCTGGGTTGCGGTTTTTGGGTAGTAGGGTTCTGGGAACTGAATGAGTGGTGTTATTTAGGTTGTAAAAGCTAGGAATTAATGTTATGGTTTGTTAATTTTGGTGTGGGTGCTGTGTTTGGCCGATTTGAAACAATTTCAGAATCTAGTGTTTGTCATTTAGGATTTTGATTCAAATGATTTGGGAACCTTTGAATCTGATTGTTGTGGGTTTAACTTGCTTAGGGTTTAATTTGAGGGGTGAAATAGGTATGTTTAAGGTCTGGTTTGTAAGTTTGGATTTCAGGTGTTTTGGCCGTGGAAATGTAATCGGCCAAAGATCAGACCTATATATGAAACACACGAATCGTGATGGAGAACAAATAAATGGACTACAAAATTAGGGTTTGTGAGACGCAAAAATTTTAGCCTTTTGACAAGCCTTATAGGACACAGTTTAGGGCTCAATGAGGACTCAAAGATTCAATTGTTTTGTGGTTTTTGTGACACTTGAAGACGTGTGACAATGTGAAAGTACACAGAAAAATCAGAATGGAGAAAGGAGAATAAAATGATTCAAACGAAAGGTGTAGATGGGATTGAGTGACCTGGCTCTCATACTAATTTTGATGCAAACGTGATGAGGAATCCACTCTTCCACCTTCAACATCCTCCTTCAGAATATGGAATGGCACAAAGAAGAACCCTTCTCCCTACATCCTTTGTATAGAAATCCGCTGGCTTGAGCAACGTACCAGATGCGGATCAAGGATCTCATCATTAGGTCATTGGCCCTATAACAAGAAGCAAGACCAAACAACTTGGTTTTGATGTTGGTAGCTTCTTGTTTAGGCATGTGCAAGATGAATCAAACGATCATGGGTTCATTTACTTGAAACCAAACTTTGAATGTTTAGGCAAGCTTGCATGTGTGTGTGTGATTTCTAGTTGTTTTGTCTCTTTTACTAATGATTCTTGTTTTCATAACTTTGACAGGTAGGAGACTTGATGGCGTGCAAAATCTCAAGTTTAAAAGGATCCAAAAAGGATGATGATATCTTGAAAGACAAAGAGAATGTTCAAGAGAATGTCCAAAAGAATGTTTGTCTCAAGAGAATGTTGTCTAAAGAGAATGTTTTCTCTAGGAATGTTTGTCCTAGGGAATGTTTGTCTTAAGGAATATTTGTCATAATCCTTCCCCCCAGCAAAACACACGGTTGGAAAGGCTATTTGGAGGCTAACCCTTCAAGAAGATAAGGACAAGCATATCATCACTTCCAACACCATAAAGGGGCCAGCCAAAAGATGTTCAACATGAAGGCGAATTCGAATTCAAATTCAAAAGCAATCCAAGTTCAAAATTCAGTCAACTTTTGAATCCTACTCCAAGCACGTCCTACCTTCAATTCTTGGTCAACAAGCCTTCCAATGGCCTTCAAAATTTTGGCGGAAGATGTGAATTTCAAGGACCAAGATAACAATGCAAATTTGAGGACAAGATGTTAGCTTATTAAGTTTCAAACAATATCTCAAATTCTAGTTTGTTTTTATCTAAATTGTGGTAGATTTTTTGAAATAAAATTCGATCTATTTAGGACTCTTTTAGGAAGACAAAATCAGCATAATTGAAGGTCAATTTGGCCGTGTACTAGAAGCTTGATTATCATCAATATATTTTCTGTTTTTACATCTCTTTTTGTGTGAGACTTGTCTTCTTAATTTTGCACAAAAAATCAAGGCTAATAACTCTCAAAGATGACCATTTTGAGGGTGTTTGCCAAGTCTAAGAGTGCTATCTAGGAGGGCCTTTGAAGGTTTGTCTATCAACAACCACTTGAACGTTTTGGTGCTGCTCAATCCAGCAACTTTCTACACAAAGGAAGCAAGGAGAAGGGCCCTTCTTTTTGCCAATCCCATTGTGAGGAGGACGTTGGGAAGGTGGAAGAGTGGATCAAGCCCACATGTTTGTATCAATTTGGTATAGAGCGAGGTTAGTTAATTCCACCACATATCTTGCTTTTTTTGTCCACTTTTTATTCATTTATATTCTGGTCTTGTGTCCATCATTTCTCTTCAATTCCATACATGTTTGGTGTCTTAATTACCAAAAAAAATTTCCAGCCTTGCTGAGTCAAAAAGCCACGAGTTCAACACTTAAAGTAAAATTGAAAATTTTCTTCAATTTAGTCCTGACACAACTTGTTGATCTTCTTGTTCTTGTTAACCTTTATTTGGCACGTCTTATATGCTTAAAGATCTGAACGTTGCTTGAAAAACTTGAACAACTAGGGCATCGCATCTAGATTACATATTCAGCCTCACTAAATTTGTGTTTACTTGCTTAAAAAGCCACCCTTGTCATAATTGATCTTGTTGCTACTGAAGCTTTTGGTTGATTGTAATCTTGTGTGCCTTAAATTTCATTGTGTGACTGAATCTATGCCATAACCTTGTTGTTCAAGTGCGATTTGTTCATCGCCCAGACCAAATTTGTACCACCAAAACCCTAAACTAGCCATATACACCTCCACGACCCTAAAACCCCAAATTCCAACCCCAAAAACCATAAAATCAGACCCAAAACACTCTTATCCGAGCCCTCAAACTAACCCTCAACCACTTTTTACAAAAAACGATTAGATTCATGGATTCCCCAAATCGTTTGAATCAAAACCCTAATTTACAAACCCTAAGATTTGAATTTGATTCAAATCTACCCTACACCGTACCCACACCTATTTAACCATCCATAACCTTAATTGCCACCTGTTATAGCCTAAATATATCATACATTCAGTCCTCGCAACCCTAAAAGCCCCAAAGAACCGAAAATCCCCAATTCTAGCCAAAACCCCTAATTGATACAAACCCTGATTGCTCCACCCCTAAATTACACCCAATCCCAAGGTTATTTACTGCAATTGAGGGTGAGAAACAAGTGGTTAAAGTCATTGCACCATTCTGCCTGGATCACAAATTATTTGTGTAAAAGTGTGAAATTACCATTTTGCCCCTAGTAACTTCTGAGAATTGCTTAATACCATAAGAAAAGAAAGAAAAAGGCACAGAAAAACTAAAGAAAAAATGAGAAAAGGAAAGGGGGAAACACTTGGCATTTTTGGTTCTCATTTGTGCAATCTTGACATTTTTGTGTACCTTGCAAAACCTTGAGAATTCTGCCCTTGCCTTACCTATTCCACACCATATACTGAACCTCATACATTGATTATGCGCTTGAATGCTTGATTATTGCATGCTTTGAGCCATATTATGATTTAATTGCATATGATCAAAGTTGATTAAAGATTGCCCGACGCAACCCCTAGTTCTTCTTTGGTTCAGCCTTTAACATCATTTTGGTCTAGTTTCTTCTTTGAATCTTAGTTGAGTCATTAAAGTTTGTGTTCCTATCATTTTAATCCATTTTAGTGGGATTTGGTATCCTTTTGGTGCAAATTGAGAGCTAAACAAAACTATTTTGGGTGCTCTTGGATTTTGCCACTTCTAGAGTGTTTGGTTCTATTTTATCTACTATTCTAAGGTCATTTAAGTGCTGGATAATACTTTTCTGTCCCAGCAAAGAGTTGAGAGCAAACTGAACTTGCTTAGTGCCATTTGTGTCAATTTAATGAACTGTTAGTGACCTCAGCTTCCCCAATGTTTTGCTACAGTTTGGACCTCTTTTTGGCATCATTTGGATGTCAAAAACAAGGTATAACAGCCTGTTTGAGTACAGAAAGTCTTCAAAATAGTTTGGCAAAGTTTGGAGCAAAATTGTGCAAAAAGAGTGCAAAACCGGATCCATTGGTGAAAGGCTTGGCATACACCTATCTTTTGTTGCTCTCTTTGACCCTTATTAGCCTCAGATTGGTCAGGTAACAAGGTGATAAGAGAGTGGAAAGAAAGTTAGGAGAGTGAAAAATATTTTGTTTTCACTAACCCATTCAGTTTCTTTGTTTGTAGTGTTGTTTTCTTTGTTGTTTCTGATTTTTCCAGGTGTAAGATAGAGTCTACAACTCAAAATTCAGCAAGCAGGTCAAAGGAGGTTGAAAGACCCAAGGCGACATTGGAGCAAATCGCTCAAATGTTGCGAACAGTCCTAAAAATCAAACAATGCACAGATCTGAGTTAGATGACATACATGAAAGATTGAACAAAGGTGAAGTCCAAGGAACAAGTAGTGAGCCCCTACACATCAAAAAAGAAGGCCTACACAAGAAGAACTTGAAGAAGAAAGTCAAAGACAGCCTGCATTGTGCCAGAAAAGTTTGTGCCTCAACCACCCCAAGAAGAAATCCATAGAGAACGTATAATGATGATTACAATCGATTTGTGAAGGACGAGAATGACTTTGATGCTACCATCCCCGTGGTTACCAAATATGTCACAATCCCTTTTATGCCCAAGATGATGATTTCTTAAAAACTAAATCAGCATTCCAACGTTTTATGTTAAAAGTAATGCGGAGGAATACTTAGAGTGGGAAACAAAAGTGGATTTGATATTTTCATGTACCAAATATACAGTGTTGCAAAAAAGTAAGGTACGCATCCATTGAGTTTTCAAGTTATGCATTAAATTGGTCGACTAGCCTTTGTAAAAATAGGACTAAGACAAGACAACCACAAGTCCTAACTTGGGAAGCAATGAAGTATGAGCTGAGACATAGATTCATCCCTAATAACTATGAGAGTTCCATTTTTTGCACTTTGCATAATTTGAGATAGGAAACCAAAAGTGTGGATGAATATTTTAAAGAGTTAGAGATTTTGTTAGAGCGGTCTACCTGCAAGAACCTGAAGAAGCCACCAAGGCACGTTTTCTACATGGATTGAACAGAGAGATTGCTCAAAGGGTTGAACTTCAACCGTATCTTGACTTGATATCCATGGTGCACATCGCTGAGAAGATTGAACAGCAACTTAAGGTACATAGCTCTTCTAATTTCAATTCAAGTTTTGTACTTATCAATCTTTTTCAAAGTTTCAAAGCAGATATACAATGTTGGGAACTCAAGGCCTATAGGAGGCCAAAGTCGTGATCAATATGGGTCACAAAGACAGGAAACATGTGTGCAAAGCACACAAAAGCAAGATGAAAGGGTCAAATTAAAAGCCTCTATAGGAATTCCCTCCAACCTCTCAAGTGGGTTTAGAGACATTAAATACTTTAAGCGTCAAGGTCGTGGTCATATAGGAAGAGATTGTCCTAATGTTAAAAGGGTCATGTAATTGAAGAAACTAACAAAGATGTGCCTGAATCTTAACATGAATCTGAATCTGAGCATGATAATGAGCAAGAAACTGAAGAAAACTTACGACAACAAGATGACTTTGATGCTAGAGAATTACTTGTTAGAAGAGCTTTAAATGCATACCAGAAAATAGATGATCATGAACAACATAGAGAGAACATTTTTCATATTCATTGCATGGTGAATGGTAAAGTATGAACTATGATCATTGATTCTGGTTCTTGTAAATATGTGGCTAGTATTGAGTTGGTTAGAAAATTGAACTTACCTATGACTAATCACCCTCACCTCTACAAACTTGCATGGTTAAATGATTGTGGTGAAGTTAGTGTCAGTATACAAGTTCTACTTCTTTGAGCGTTGGTAGTTATAAAGATGATATTCTCTGTGATATTGCACCAATGCATGCTAGTCATATTTTACTTGGTAGACCATGGCAATTTGATAGACATATGATGTATGATGGTTATTTGAATGAGTACTCTTTCAAATTGAATTGTGAACTGTACAAGTTGCATGCACTCCCACCCCACAAAGTTCATGAGGATCAGAAACGTATGTCTAAGTCTGGGACCGATCCAAAAGAGAGAGAAGCTGAAAGAAGTTTGTGGAATGCATGAAAAGTGTTGCTAAAAAGCAAGAGTATAAAGGGAAAGAGGTAGTGCCCCTAAATGTAAACGAAACCAAAAAGACGTGTGGATATTTTGCAAAACAAAGAGAGGTGATTGATGCCCTTTATAACCACCAAACTGTCCTAATTTTGTTCTATAAGGAATGCCTCATCTCTGCTGAAGAGTTACCATCCACCTTACCAAGCTCAGTAGCCTCCCTGATTCAAGAGTATGATGTTCTATTTCGCACTGACCCACCTTCAGGATTACCACCCTTAAGAGGAACAGAACACTAAATTGACTTTGTCCCAGGAGCTGTCCGTCCCAATAGGCCAGCCTATAGGGCCAACCCAGAAGAAGCTGAAGAGATACAAAGACAAGTTGAAGAACTTTTGGCTAGTGGACAAGTGAGAGAAAGTTTAAGCCTATATGTCGTCCCTGTAATCTTAGTTCCAAGAAATACGATACTTGGAGAATGTGTACTGATTGCCATACCATAAATAAGATAACCATAAAGTATAGGTATCCCATATCTAGACTGGACGATATGTTGGTTATGCTATATGGATCTAGGTACTTCACCAAGATAGACCTTAGGCAAGGTACTTCCACGTAAGGATTAAGGAGGGGACGAGTGGAAAACAGCCTCCAAGACCAAGTTTGGGCTCTATGAGTAGTTAGTGATGCCCTTCAGGCTCACAAATGCTCCTAGCATCTTTGTGAGGTTAATACATGAAGTCTGAAGATCATTCATTAGGATATTTGCAGTTGTCTACTTTGATGACATCCTTATCTATTCCAAGACCATTCAGGATCACCTTGTTCACCTTAGAGCTGTGTTTGAAAAGTTAAAACAAGAACAAATATATGCCAATTTCAAGAAGTGTTCCTTTTGTTTAGAAAGGGTTGTCTTCTTAGGCTTTGTCATAGCGGCTAAGGGAATAGAAATGGATGAAGAGAAGATTAAGGCCATTATTGAGTGACCTACACCCTAGACAATAAGAGAGGTGCGTAGTTTCCATGGACTTGTAAGCTTCAATAGGAGGTTTGTGAAGGAATTTTCTTCCATAGCTACACCCCTCAATAAGATTGTTAAGAAAGATGTGCCTTTTCAGTGGAATGAGCCACAACAATAGGCATTTGAGGAGCTGAAAAGAAGCCTGACCACTCCACCCATTTTTAGGTTACTTAACTTTGATGAAACCTTTGAAATAGAATGTGATGGAAGTGGAGTGGGTATTGGAGCATTTTTGACCCAAGGTAAGAAACCCATAGCCCATTTCAGCGAGAAGTTGAAGGGAGCCTCTTTGAATTACTCCACTTATGATAAAGAATTGTATGCTTTAGTGAGATCCTTATAGACTTGGCAGCATTACCTACAACCCAAAGAGTTTGTGATCTATACCGACCATGAAAATTTGAAATACCTCAAGCGTCAAGGTAAGCTAAATAAGAGACACACCAAGTGGGTGGAGTTTATAGAACAATTCCCTTATGTGATCAAGCATAAACATGCAAGGATAATATCGTGGCTGATGCACTTTCTAGGAGGTGCACTTTAGTAACTACCTCATCCTCTCAGTTTCTACGCTTTGAATCACTCAATGAGTTATATGCCAATGATCATGATTTTGGTACTATATTTGAGGCATGTCAAGAGGAACCTTTTGGTATGTTCTACATGCATGAGGGTTTTCTCTTTAGGGAGAAGAAGTTGTGTGTACCCCAGTCATACATAAAGGAGATGATGCTTAGGGAAGCCCATTAGGGAGGATGAATGGGTCATTTTAGAGTGTTGACCCTTAAGGAGCATTTCTATTAGCGCCATATGAGTGTAGATGTGGAGAAGTTGTGTAGCAGTTGACTTGCAAACAAGCCAAATCCAAGTCCCAACCACATGGCATGTATACACCCTTGCCTGTCCCTGATTCCCCTAACATTCGACCTTTCCATGGACTTTGTTTTAGGCATCCCTAGGTCTAAAAGTGATGAGGATCAAGGGTCCCATCAAGAGGTCAAGGGCCCTATGACAAGAAGGAGGGCAAGAGAACTTTGTCATCAAGTTGTCACCTTCTTGTACAAGCATGTTCAAGATGAACCTAAGATTCCTTTGGTTCATTTCATTGAACCTTCACCATGAGCGTGTATAAGCATGCGTGTGTACGTTCTTTGTTTTTGAATTTTTGTCTTGTTTCTTGTGATCTTTGTTTTATGTGTTTCCTTTGTAGGTAAATTAGGTACATGGAAATCCAAAATGAAATGGAGGCCCAAAATGAGCAAGCTAGGCGTGTGTTGCAAAAAGGGAGACAAAAGGAATGTTGTCTTGAAGAGAATGTTTATCTCCACAAAGAGAAATTCAAATGTGTCCAAGATCGAATCTCTTGTTCAAATTGAAATCAAAATCATCTCCAAATACAAGAAGGGGGCCGACCATTTTGAAGCAAAAAGGATGATGATCAAATATTAAATTCAAAGTTAAACTTGAATTTAAATTCAACCTTGATTTGAATTCAAGTTTCAACCAAATTGAGGCTTGCATTTCAAGAACAATTCTGCCATTATCTCAGCCAATTCACACGCCATCTTGGAAGAAAAAGAAGGATAATTGCCAATTCAAATTGAACCCAAGTTTGAATTCAAATTCAAACTCAATTTTGAATTCAAAATTCAACCATCTATTGAATTCAACTCTAGCCATATTATCATCACTAAATCAGATTTCAAGACACCTCTTGGACTTATTAAACACGGCTGGAAGGAGTAAAAAGGATATCCAACAATCAAAATCAAAGTGCACTCAAATTCAAACTTAACTTGAATTCAAACTTCATCAAACTTTTGAATTCAAGTTCAAACACCTACTCATCAAATCAGCACCTCCAAGGCATCATGTGGACCTCTTACACGGCTGGATACATAAGGATAACATCTTGCAAGATTTTCAGATTTTAGCTAGAACTTGTTTTAGTTTTGAATTTAAAAAACAATTTTCAATTTTTAAACATTATTAGCTAGCTTATTTTGAAATAATTTCTGGTCATTTAAAGGCTGATGGGACAATGGTTAAACCTATAAATAGACCCCTTTGGCCGATTGGAAAAGCAACTTTTGATGAATAACAATTCTTGATATTTCTTTCACTTTGTGTGAGACTTTGCTTTCTTGGTTTTGCATTAAAAACCTAAGTTAATATCCTTCAAAGTTGAGCATTTTGAAGGTGTTGTCATTGCTAAAAGGTGCCATCCATGAGGGCCTTATTGGTTTGCCTGATCAACGACCATCTTGAAGTGTTGGTCTTGCTCATTTGATCCACACATTTTTATCACTAAGGATGCAAGGGGAAGTCTTCTTCCTTGTGCCTAACCCTTTGTGAAGGACGTTTGGAAGGTGGAATTGTTGGAGCCCACGTTGTGCATGCATGAAATTGGTATCAGAGACTAGGTTACTCTATTCCACCATCTATCATTTCCTTTTCGTTTGAGTCTAGTCATTTCAAGTTCAGTTGTGTCTTTCTTCTATCCCTCATTCTACACGCCATTTGTCTTGCATTTCATACCAAAAAAAGCAAAACATCCAAGTTGTTTGAATCATTCGCATTTTGTTGAGTCTTGTTCTTCATCATTCTAGCATTTTTGTTGATTCTTGTTCTAGTGTCACGTTTATCCAACTTGCGCATCAAATATCTGAAATTTTATTATTCAAACTTGAACAATTAGGGTTTGAGCATTTAGAGTACATTCAGCTCTCTTTTCACTACAACCATCAGCCTATAAAGCTACCTCGGTTTCAAATCATCTTGTTGCTACCGAAGCTTTTAAATGATGAGGATTGTATGCATCTTGTGATTCACATTGTGATTGATTTCATGCTTTAAACAAGTTAGTCCTACGTATGTTTATCTTCACAAGCCATTTCCAACATCAACAAAACCCTAAAATCATTCCCAAAACTCACGACCCAAACAAAAACACCCAAACCCGACCCTAAAATGCACCAACCAGATTCCAAACTACCTTATTTGCACCCTTAACAAAAAGCCCCAAACCAATTTTACCAAACAAAATCAGAATCAAAAGTTCCCAACTCATTCAAAAAACCCTAACCCTAGAATTTGAATTTTTGTTCAATTCTGTCCTACACCCATCCAATATCCAAATTGACCATACAAATCATCAATTACCACCCAAAATAGCCATTTACACTGTCCATTCAGCTCCCAAAACCCTATCCCACAAATACCCAAAAACCGTCAAAAAATCCCAACTTGAAAACCCTAACCCTAACCCTAATTCTTTCCAACATCAATTTCTTTAACTCTCCAAGGTTTTTTTGTTGCAATTCAAGGTTGCAAACCGCAATTTAAAGTCATTGCACTATTCTGCCTGAACACAAAAGTTCTGAGTGCAAAACGCCTAAAAGTCCAATTCTGCCCCTAGTCAAAAAAAAGAAGAATCTGAACCTTGCTTACGCAAGGAAGGGAAGAAAAGCAAAAGAACAAAAGAAAAGGAAAAGGGAAAAACGTTTGTGCATGCATTCCGTGGAAATTTTTGGTGCAATTTGAAAACCTTGGATACCGTATTTCATTTTTGCTACATACAACCGTCCTCCCACATCATATTCTCCTTATCCTGCTCTTCTTGAACCAATCACACACTTGGTTGCTCGATTGTTGCATGACTTGAACCATTTTGTAGATAGTAAGTGCATAGAATCAAAGTTAACTAAAGATTGCCCACAACAACCCTTAGTTCATCTTTGGTTCAGCCTTATACATCACTTTTGGTTACTTATTTTCTTTGAATCTTAGTAGCAAGTTCAAGTTTGTGTCCATTTCACTTGATTCTATTTTGATACCACTTGGTGCAACTTGCAAGCAAACGGGAGAAACAAGCGAAGATCGTTGAAGCATTGGCAAAACACTTTCTCAATTGATCACTTTGAGCCTTCTTAACTTCAGGTTATCCAAGAAGCAAAGTGGTAAGAGAGTGGAACGAAAAGAAAGAGGAGTGTTCATAGCTTGTTTTTACTACTCAATGTTTGTTTGTCTATGTTAGTTTGCTTCTTTCCTTTTTCTTTTTGTTTTCATTCCTTAGATAAAATGGAGAGCAGCAATCATTCCGCTTCTAGCAAATCAAAGGAAGCTGAGACTTTGGACAACACGCAACAACAAATGCTGGAGATGCTTAATAAACTCATGCATGACAATGAGGTAATCAAGCATCGATTGGAGGATGTTGAACGAAGCTACAAATCGAGTGATGGCCAAGGTACAAGCAGGGCCGTTCCCCTTCCACAACCTAGGTGCCACCCTCCAAAAGAAGTTGAGGATGACAACCTTAGACCACCACACATCGAGGCAAGAAGGTTTGTTCCTCCAACACAACCAAGAAGGTACGCTCCAAGAAGGTGCAATGATGATTACATTCCATTTGAGCATGATGATTATGACTTTGATGACCACCCTCCCCGGGTTACCAAAGACGCCAAAATCCCCTTTTCCCGCAAGATGACGATTTTCTCAAAACCAAAATAAATATTCCCATGTTTTATGGCAAAAGTAATGCGGAAGAATATTTGGAATGGAGAACGAAAGTGGATCTAATCTTTTCTTGTACCAATTACAGTGAATTACAAAAAGTGAGGTACGCTTCTATTGAGTTTTCTGGTTATGCACTAAATTGGTGAACAAATTTGTGTCAAAATAGAACTAAGACAAGACAACCACCAATTGCCACTTGGGAAGAAATGAATTTTGAAATGAGACAATGTTTTATCCTAAATAATTATGAGAGTTCTATTTTCACGAGTTTGCAAAACTTACGACAAGGTTCCAAAAGTGTAGACGAGTATTACAAAGAGTTAGAAATTTTGTTGGAAAGGTCTAACTTGCAGGAACTCGAAGAAGCCACCAAGGCTCGTTTCTTACATGGTTTAAACAGGGTGATTGCGCAAAGGGTTGACCTTCAACCTTATCTCAACCTCACAACCATGGTCCATATGGCTAAAAAGATTGAACACCAATTAAAGGTACGTAATTCCTCCAATTTCAATTCCACTTATCGTACTAATCAGTCTTCATCAAGGTTTTTCAGCAAGCCTTCAGGAACGGGAAGTTCATGGCCTACAGGAGGCCAAACACGTGACCAAGGTGCGTCACAACGGATGGACAATCGTGTGCAGTGATGAGCCAAAGAAGGCTAGATAAACGTTCCAAGGACTTTGTCTCCTATTCCAAATTGATTTGAACCTCAGCTATGGCAAACAACATCACAATGATACCCCTTGAACTGTAACCGTTTGTTCTTGGCTCAATTTATACCAACACCTCTTCCTCTTTGGTATTCCAACACATCTAAAACCTCATTGAGACCCTAAGATGCTGTAAACCAAAAATGAAGTGAATGCTAACAAGTTCTAGGCTATGAACTTGGAAGAAAACCGTAAGTGGTCTTAAACTTCAACTAGAAAAGTTCAGAATTCCTTAAAGGAAATTTTGATTGAAATATGTTTGAATTGTGGTTTTTTTGTACATTCAGCTTCCTTGCTACTTATAACAAACGAAAATTACAAAGAGTACAAGGTTTAAAATACAAAGTACAAGACTAAAAATGACATGCTTGCTTGGAACTTGTTTGAGCAACTTTCGGTTCCAAGAAGCTGGTTGCTTTGCCGTTGATTCCTTGCTACTTTTCAGCCAAAGTTTTGATTGGATAATACATGGAGCAGCTTGCTTTGGATTTCCTTTGATTGGTTGTAGTTTCTCTTTGAATTTTCAAAGCAATCTTGCGTGAATTGTGCCTTAAACTTCAAACATCTGATTGGTTCATTTGTTGTGCAGCTTGCTTGATTGTCTCTTTGCTTGTTTTTGATTGGTTTGAACATTTGCAAGACTTCTTCCTATTGGTTAAAGCTTTGAGCAGCTTGTCCATCCATTTCAACGTGAAGAACAATTCTTGAATTTGACATGAGTGCTTGTCACCTCCTTGCTTGTAAGCTACTTGCTTATCACCTCCTTGCTTGAACAAAAATTCAGGTTCTAATTGCATTTTCAAGCTAAGTACGTGTACCTGAAAGACAAGGCAATAATACAACACAAACTATCCTAAAACAAGGTTAACCAACCAACAATATTAAAAAGAACAACTAAAGATATGTACAACATGTTTTTGATACAACTAGATCAAAGCTTGTATCATATAAACCCAATGGACATCATCTCTGATTGGTTCATCCTCTTCATGCCTATAAAGAAATGATTCAACACAATGTAACAACTTCTTAGACATACTCCTTGTTATGGGACCTGTGCGGGGCAGTGAGGTGTCATCATCAGTGTTTGTATCCACAAGGTTAGGCTGTAGCTCATCATTTCCTCCCACTTGAGAAGGATTCGTCCTCGAATCTGAATCAATACTAAATGGAGATAGGTCAGCAACATTAAAAGTTTTCAGCACTCATATGAGAGATAGGACCATACCTTTCTTCAGGAAGATCGAGAACATAGGCATTATCACCAAGCAACAAACACAAGATACACAACATATATGACATGTCCTAAGGGTTAGTTAAGACTATAAGACATAAGAAGTAGCACTAGTGTGTGCGGAGTTAACAGTGATATGCCATGTCTTACAGAACTAACATGTGACAATAAATGATACATGAAAATATGTTGCGTTGACTCCATCGTGGGCTCATC
Source organism: Eustoma russellianum (assembly GCA_036186865.1). Classification (NCBI taxonomy): domain Eukaryota; kingdom Viridiplantae; phylum Streptophyta; class Magnoliopsida; order Gentianales; family Gentianaceae; genus Eustoma; species Eustoma russellianum. The sequence continues at coordinate 19,544,326 of AP025054.1, forward strand.
ATTCCCTCCCTCTTGAAAATGATTCGTCCTCGAATCTCAACATGGATAGAATAAGGGATAGGGGTTTAGGATGTACACGTATGCTCAACTACACCATAACCAAATAGGAACATGATAATACAAATGGTGAAGGTGAAATACCTTGGTGCATCCTTATCTTTGAAGAAAGAATAAGGTGTGTACACGTTTTCTAAAATGTTTAGGATGTATTAACAATATGATAACAAAAGTTTTAGAACACATACATCCTAACAGATAACACAACATCCAAAAAGCATATTGCAACATGTTAACACTAAATGTACAAATCTTACAGACATGTGCAATAGTTAGACAAGATGTATCAATTGAGATGACAACAGGCAGACATTCAACAAGATGAGATGAAATAGATATTTCAAAAATAGAATCTTCATCTATACTAAATATGTCATTCAATTCATTAACTAGTTCATCCAAGGATTTATGTTCATTTGTAGCTGAATCTATTTCAATAATGACATCATGATCAAGCTCTACATCAAGTAGACAATCTAGTTCAGCTAACATCAAATCATAAGAATCTAGTTTATCAATGTCATTCTCAACAGAATTACTTACATCAATGTCATCAATGAAATATACAGGATGTAATTCAGATTGTAACCCAGAAACAAGCATCTCAGCAGAATGCAGATCATGCACAAGGATTTCATTTATATGCATGTCACAATGTAAATCATTTTCAGACAAAGTGTTATCACAATTAACATCATCTATAAGCAAACGACTAACACTTTGGAAATCACCAACAGATTCAAGTGAAGGGTCTTCTTCAGACAGTACACATGGTTGAACATGCAATTCAGATAAAGGAGTTCTAGTTTCAGGCATGTTGGGGCTAATTTCATACAAACCATCATTCACAGAAATGTCAGATTGCAAGTCTTTGTTCTTTTCAGATTCTATCAATACTTGCACCATGTATCTAAGTTGAAGCAATGCATTTTCAATATTACCCATAGTCTGACTCAAATTGCTTAACTTAACTGGATTTGGTTTGTCATTTTCAGAATCACAAGAGTTCAGTTCATACCCATAGTTTTGATTAACTTGCCATGGGATTAGATTTGATTGAACAATCTTTGCCTTTTTATACATGTCATAAAGTGATGAGAATTTTTCAGACAACATGTAATCAGCGATCTCTTTATCTAATCCAGCAAAGAACCTAATCATGCTTAATTCCTCATGTTCTTCAACATAAGCATAGTACAAATCATCAAGCATTTCATTGTAATATGCACTAACGTCTTTATTGCACTGAGAAAGAGTTTGATATCTAGGAGTTCTACATTCCCAATATCCAACCCATAAACCATTCGTACGACCAAAGGAGTTCATACGTTTTTCCAGTTCATCATAGTCTCTCCTATGGCATTCAACTCCCCAAATGGTTTTTAGAATCATGTTTAATGAAAACAATCAACCAAGATGGTAAAACAATGAGATAAATAAGTCAGAATACAAGCAAGTAAGATCAAACTATAACTTTAACAAAACGTAAATTTCGACTTCAAATTGACAATTGAATAAACAACAATCTTGGACTATCTAAGATTCAAAGAAAAATAGAAGTCAAGTGATGTTTTTGGCTGAATCAAAGAAAGCTAAGGGTTTGTACAGAACAATCCTTTAACTTACTTTAAACTTTAATGCACATTCAATTGTAAATAAAGTGAAAGACAGTACATACACACAAGTGTTCAACAAGGGTTTGTTCGAGGAACCTTTTACAACAGTCAACACTTTTGTTGTAGGTATTTGCTTTTGGTTTTGCACAATTCACCTTTTGTGAACTTTGGATGGCTATATCTCACTTCTTGTGCAAATCACTCATACGTCTTGTCTCTTGCTTTTTGACGTTAAAAATGACTTTGCTCTCAGTTTCTTTCACAAACAAGCCTAATTATTTTCCTTTGGATTGGCTTTGTCTGTTTTGTGAGTCTACTGCTCACTTGCCTTTATGAGACATTGCTCACGGCTTCTTTTTCTTTGGTTTAACTTGCACAAGTTTTGGTGTGGCTTTTGTGAAACGTTCTTTGAACAACACGGAAGAACACTAATGATATGAAAACTGTTTCACAAATTTAACAACCAAATATAGATGAAAGTTCAATGCAAGTTGAAGAAGTGTAAAGACAACAAGATGATAACAGGGTCGGCAATTTAACAGTGTAGGGATAAATATAGACAAAGTGATCCTAAGTAAGAACTTAAGTCCAATAAAGTCTTTAAACAATTGAATCAATCCCAAGTAAAGATAAACGTAAAGCCAACGTTAAAATTTGAAATCAAATCTTGTTTCTTACAAATTTACTTCACTTTTAACAAATCTCAAGTCAATAATGTTTCAATTAAAAGATTCAATCAAGTTTGTACCAAACAATGACTTAAGGTGTAACGTGGGTGGTGAAATCAAATTCAACAAGTTTAAACAAATAGCATTCAAAGATTTAATCAAGTTTAAACTAAATTGTTTCGTTTTTTTTAAGTTTTTGTTTTGGTTTTCGTTTGTATGATGCAATCAGTTTCTAAGCTAGATTGATGAGCCAAACGAAGGCTAGAAAACGTTGCCAAGGACTTTGTCTCCTATTCCAAACTGATTTGAACAAAAGCTATGGCAAAGAACATCACAAAGACACCCCTTGAACTTTAACCGTTGTTCTTGGCTCAATTTATGCCAACACCTCTCCCTCTTTGGCACTCCAACACATCTAAAACCTCTATGAGACCCTAAGATGCTGTAAACCAAATAATGAAGCAAATACTAACAAGTTCTAGGCTAGGAACTTGCAAGAAAACCGTTGGTGGTTTCAAACCTCAACTAAGAAATAGTTGTGAACTCCTTGAAGGAAATCTGATTGAATTGTATTTGATAATGGTTGTTCTTTACATTCAGCTTCTTAAACTACTTATAACCAACGAAAATAAACAAGGTACAAAGTTTAAAATACAAAGTACAAGTCTAGGAATAACATGCTTTCTTTTTGAACAAGTTGGAGCAACTTTCGGTTGAAAAGAAGCTGGTTGCTTCTCCTTCCTTCTTTGCTTGTCTTCAGCCATAATTTGATTGGTTTAAACATTGAGCTGCTTGCTTGAATCTTAGCTTTGATTGGTTGTGAGTTGTAGCTTGAATTTTCAACCAATTTCCCTTAATCATCCGTTTCTTTGCTTGCTTGAATTCAGCCAATGTTTTGATTGGTTTATGGAGTGTGCAGCTTGGTTTGTACTTGGCCTTGATTGGTTCTTACTTTGGTGTTGAATATTCAAACAAAATATGCCTAGACCAGCCGAAAATCTTCAAGCTTGTGATTGGATCCTTGGTTGAGCAGCTTGTTGAACTTTCTTTAGTTGTTTATGATTGGTTCAAGCATTTAGAAGACTCCTTTCTATTGGTTGAAGGTTTGAGCTGCTTGTTTCTTCCTTATTCACGTGAGAAGAAATTAGATTTTTGACATAGGTGCTTGTCACCACCTTGCTTGTAAGCTACTTGAATTTCACCTCTTTGCTTGGACAAAAATTCAGGTTTGATTTGCATCTTCAAGCTAAAAAGGTGTACCTGAAAGATAAGGCAAGAATACAACACAAACTATCCTAAAACAAAGTTAACAAACTAATAATATCAAAAAGAACATCTAAAGATATGTACAACATGCATTTGATACAACTAGATCATAGCTTGTATCATATAAACCCAATGGATGTCATCTTTGCTTGGTTGATCCTCTTCATGCCTGTAAAGGAATGATTCAACACAATGTAACAATTTCTTAGCCATACTCCTTGTTATGGGACCATTATGGGGCAATGAGGTGTCATCGTCAGTGTTTGCATCTACAAGGTTAGGCTGTAGTTCATCATTCCCTCCCACTTGAAAAGGATTCGTCCTCGAATCTGAATCAACACTAAACGGAGAAAGGTCAGCAACATTAAAAGTTTTTGAGATAGGACCATACCTTTCTTCAGGAAGATCGAGAACGTAGGCATTATCACCAAGCCGTTTCAACACTTTGAACGGTCCATCGCCTCTTGGCTTCAATTTTGAGTCCCTTTCCTTAGGGAATCTTTCTTTCCTCAAGTGTAACCAAACAAGATCACCAGGTTCAAATATAACAACTTTACGATTCCTGTTGGCTCTATTGGCATACACTTTATTCTTAGCTTCAAGTTGTGACTTAACCTTTTCATGCAATTCTTTCACAAGTTTTGCTTTTCGTTCACCATCTAAACTAACACGTTCATGAACAGGTATGGGAACAAGATCAAGCGGGGACAAAGGGTTAAAGCCATAAACAACTTCAAAAGGAGAATGCAATGTTCCACTATGAACAACTCTATTGTATGCAAACTCAATGTAAGCTAAGCAATCTTCCCAATTCTTCAAGTTCTTTTGAATGACAACACGTAACAGTTGAGACAAGGTTCTATTAACAACTTCAGTTTGACCATCGGTTTGTGGGTGAGCAGTTGTAGAAAATAACAATTTAGTACCAAGTTTACTCCACAAAACACGCCAGAAATGACTTAGAAGCTTTGTATCTCTATCACTAACAATCGTACGTGGCATGCCATGCAATCTAACAATTTCCTTAAAGAACAAATCAGCAATATGAATAGCATCATCAACTTTCTTACATGCAATGAAATGTGCCATTTTGGAAAATCTATAAACAACAACAAAGATGCTATCTTTACCAGTTTTGGATCGAGGCAATCCCAATACAAAGTCCATAGAAATATCAGTCCAAGGTGAGCTTGGAACAGATAAAGGAGTATACAATCCATGTGGTTGTGTTCTAGATTTTGCTTGCTTGCAAGTAATACATTGGTCACATATTTTATCAACATGTGCTCTCATATGCGGCCAGAAGAAATGTTCCTTAAGTGTTTCCAAAGTTTTTAACGAGCCAAAATGACCCATTAAGCCTCCTCCATGAGCTTCTTTTATCAGTAACTCTTTTAATGAACACATTGGTACACATAACTTATGTTCTTTAAACAAGTAACCATCATGCAAGTAATATTTAGCAAAAGGGGACTCAACGCATGCTTGATATATAGAACTAAAGTCATGATCAGAATGATACATCTCTTTGATAGACTCAAAACCAAACATGTTACATGAAAGAGTAGTAATCAAAGTATAGCGACGAGATAAGGCATCAGCAACAACATTTTCTTTTCCTTGCTTATACTTGATCACATAAGGGAATTGTTCAATGAATTCAACCCATTTGGCATGTCTTTGGTTCAATTTTCCTTGACCCTTTAGATACTTAAGGCTCTCATGATCAGTATGAATCACAAATTCCTTAGGTTGCAGATAATGTTGCCAAGTTTGTAAAGAACGGACAAGGGCATACAATTCTTTGTCATAGGTTGAATAATTAATGGAAGCTCCTTTCAATTTCTCACTAAAGTAGGCAACAGGTTTGTTACCTTGATGCAATACAGCTCCAATGCCAACTCCACTGGCATCACATTCAACTTCAAACGTTTCATCAAAGTTGGGCAATCTCAGGATGGGTGCAGAAGTTAGACGTTTCTTAAGTTCCTCAAAGGCTTGTTGTTGTGATTCTCCCCATTCAAATCTTACATCTTTCTTGACTAATTCATTCAAGGGTGCAGCTATGGTAGAGAAATCCTTCACAAAACGTCTATAGAAACTAGCTAATCCATGAAAACTCCTAATATCTCCAGCAGACTTAGGGGTTGGCCACTCAGTTATGGATTTAACTTTCTCTTGATCCACTTCAATTCCTTCAGCACTAATCACAAATCCTAAGAATGTAACCTTCTCCAGACAGAAAGAACACTTCTTGAAATTAGCATACAGCTTCTCTTTCTGTAGGGTGACAAAAACGGCTCTTAGATGGTTCAGGTGTTCACCTAGGGTTTTGGAGTAGATAAGAATGTCATCAAAGTAAACTACTACAAATTTCCCTATGAATCTCCTTAAGACCTCATTCATTAACCTCATGAAAGTACTAGGGGCATTGGTTAAACCAAAGGGCATAACTAACCATTCGTACAATCCAAATTTAGTCTTAAAGGCAGTTTTCCATTCATCACCTTCCCTAATTCTCACTTGGAAATATCCTTGCTTAAGATCTACTTCGCTAAAGCACCTAGACCCATGCAACATATCCAACATGTCATCCAACCTAGGGATAGGGTATCTATACTTCACAGTGATCTTATTGATGGCTCTACAGTCAGTACACATTCTCCAAGTTCCATCTTTCTTAGGGACAATGATAACAGGAACAACACATGGACTCATACTCTCTCTTACTTTACCTTGAGTCAATAATTCCTCAACTTGTTTTTGGATTTCCTTGGTTTCCTCTGGATTGGCTCTATAGGCAGGTCTGTTTGGCAGAACAGCTCCTGGAATGAAATCTATTTGATGTTCAATGCCTCTTAGAGGTGGTAAACCTTTGGGATCTCCTTCAGGAAACAAGCTAGAAAATTCTTGAAGTAAAGATGCAACTTCAACTGGTAAAGTAGATGGGATCTCAGATGAAGAGAATAGAGCTTCTTTGTAAAGCAAGATATAAACATTTTTGTGTGAATTGATAGCATGTAATACCTCACTTTGAGATGCAAAGAATGCGCTTTTCTTTAGAGATGGTTCAGCAAAAACTTTGTTTTCTTTCGGTTCAACTTTAAGATGAGAACTTCTCAGTTGGTGTTCTTTGATAAAGATCCTTTCTAATTCCTTTTCTTTTGGATCATTATAGCTTTTTAACATTCGTTGTTGATCCTCAAAGACTTTGTGTGGGGGTAAGGCATTTAATTTGAACAGTTTGTTGTTATGCCTAAAGGAATATTTATTTAGGTAACCATCATAAGTAACTTTGTTGTCAAATTGCCACGGTCTACCTAATAAGATATGACTTGATTGCATAGGGGCTATGTCACATAACACCTCAGCAGAATACCCACCAATTGACAAAGGAACTAGAACTTGCTTTGTTACTTTAACTTCACCACACTCATTAAGCCACGTAAGTCTATAAGAACGGGGGTGATTAATTAAAGGTAACTCAAGTTTCCTAACAAGTTCAAAACTTGCAACATTTGTACATGAACCGGAGTCAATGATTAACGTGCAGACTTTCTTCTTAACCATACAGTGAATGTGGAATATGTTCTCTCGTTGTATTTCAGGTTCTTCGGTTTTAACTTGGGCACTTAGGGCTCGACGGACAACTAAGAACTCTTTTGTTTCACACTCATCAATCTCTTCACTAATTTCTTCTTCTTCCTCACACGTTTGCTCAATTTCTTTGTTTTCTTCACTTTCTTCCAATTCTTCCTCAGAATAATACTCATTAGACTCTTCAATAAACAAGATGCGTTTAGGGTTGGGACATTGATTAGCAAAATGACCTTTTCCTAAGCATTTAAAACATTGAATATCACGAGTCTTAAAATTAGACGTACCTTCCACCTTGGCTTTGCCTTTATCAGTGATTGGAAGCTTTGGGCGATTTTGGATGTTCTGGGTTGATTTTCCTTGGGATCCACGGCCTTGACCTTTTTGTGGACGGAATGGCGTTCTGGGCTGTGTTCTAGGAAAACTCAAAGGATTAGTCCGAAAAGAAGGGTTAGAAGTTTTTACCTTTAATTGTCTTTCCACTTTCTCAGCAATGTGAACCATAGAAGCCAGATCAGAGTAAGGTGTAAGTTCCACCTTAAATGCAATCTCTTTCTTTAAGCCAGCTAGAAATCTAGCCATGGTGGCTTCCTCAGCTTCTTCTATGTTAGCCCTGGTAAGCAAATGTTCTAACTCTTTATAAAATTCATCGACAGATCTATTACCTTGAGAAAGTTGTTGCAATTTCTGGAAAACGCTTCTTTCATAGGAAGGAGATATGAATCTCTTCCTCATCTCTTGTTTCAGCTCGGACCAAGTGACAACAGGGGGTTGTCTTGTTCTTCTCCTAGTGTTCTTCAATTGTTCCCACCAAAGTAAAGCATAATCTACAAATTCAAAAGTTGCATACCGCACTTTGGCCAATTCAGAATAGTTAGTGCAAGAATACATATGATCTACCTTTGTTTCCCATTGCAAATATGTTTCAGGATCACTTTTTCCATGGAAGGGGGGAATTGTCAGTTTAGTAGTGATGTATTCTTCTTCAAGTTGTTCATCAGGTTGACGTTCATTATATCTTTATTCTATGTAGGGTTCTTCATTGTACTCGGGGAGACTATCTGATGCGTGCAACTCGTGGGCTCCAACAATTCCACCTTCCAAACGTCCTTCACAAAGGGTTAGGCACAAAGAAGTAAACTTCCCCTTGCTTCCTTAGTGATCAAACGTGTGGACAACGAGCAAGACCAATACTATAAGATGGTCGTTGATCAGACAAACCAAAATGGCCCTCCTGGACGGCACCTTTTAGCAATGGAAACACCTTCAAATCGCTCAACTTTGAAGGATCTTAACTTAGGTTTTTAATGCAAAACCAAGAAAACAAAGTATCACTCAAAGTGAAGAAAATATCAAGAATTGTTATTCATCGAAAGGTTGTCTATTCCGTGCGCCCGAAAGGCTCTATTTATAGGCTGCAAATTTCGTCCTTATCAGCCTTAAGATGAGTAGAAATTATTTCAAATAAGCTAGCTAACACATGTTTGAAAATTGAAAATTGTTTGAATTCAAAACTAGAACAAATTCTAGCTAAAATTTGAAAAGCTTGCAAGATGCTATCTCCAATGTATCCAGCCGTGTATGATGGTGAATGTAGGTGCCGGAGACTTGATTTGATGTGGATGAAGTGGTTGTAATTGAATTCAATGGTTGGCTGAGGATTGAATTCAAATTGAGTTCAAATTTGAATTCAAATTTGGATTCAACTTTGAATTGTGATCTCATCTTCTCCTTGCTCAAGAATGGCGTGTGGATGTCCTCAAGATGGCTGAAATGTTTGAATTCAAAGGTTGGTTGAAGATTGAATTCAAATTGAGTTTGAATTTGAATTCAAATTGGGATTCAACTTTGAATTGTTGACTTATCTTTCTCTTTATCACCAAGATGGCGTGTGAAATGGGTGGAGATTGTGGCTGAGAACTTCTTGAATTTGATGACTCAAATTGGTTGAAACTTGAATTCAAATCAAGGTTGAATTTGAATTCACGTTTATCTTCAAGTTGATATTCACTTTGTCTTCAATTTGGTCGCCCTTATCCTTATTGTTTGAAGATAATTTTGAGCTAACTTTGAACTTGAAAATGCCATGTTGGATTGTCTTTGTTGAGACAAACATTCCTTTCAGACAAATATTCCTTTTGTCTCCTTTTTAGGGTGCACACGCTTCTGATGCTATTTGTGATCCTCCGTTTGGCTTGTAACTTGTTACGTACCTAGTTACCCACAAGGAAAACACAAGAAAGCAAGGATCACAAGAAAACAAGACATGCATTTGTTTATTTTATTGAAAGACGCCTACATGCATGAAAAGTGATGCATGAAATGCAACCTAAGACTAAGACAAACTTTGTCTTGTATTTTGCACACATTGGACCGCATCATTCCCTCCTTCCTAGAAAAGATTCGTCCCGAATCTTAGCATGTATGTCATGCGGGAGAAAGATCCTCAATAATGCAACAAGGATACAAGACTCACATGTATGCACACTTTCATCCTAAGATGTTTAGGGTGAATGAGTAATGCAATGACAAAACATGTTCTTAAAAACTCATAAAAGCTGATTTGCTCATGCATAAACAATAAGTAAGTCCTCCTCCTCACATGTTTTGGATGCATTAGGATCTGATTTTCAAATTTTAGTTGATAATACGCATCATCAAATCCTATAGGGGGTGCATGACAAGAGGTGTTCAACAGAGGTTTCTTTGTAGTGTTTCTAGGATGTATAACCAATAAAAGCTCATAGTTATCATGCATTTGATCCTCACACAAGGTCAGCACATGAATGTCAGATGATGTATCATGATGTGGTGACAAAAATAGCGTGTTTGGAGTTGTGATATTCATGTCGCCATTATTTTCATTGGCGTTTCTTAAAACTTCCAAATCCGGTGAATTTAAACTATCATACTCATCAAAGCACAAATCAGCACTAACATCCAGATTATTATCCTCAAAATCAGTTTGCAACGTAACGTCAAGTGGAATTCCATATTCATACTCATGTGAATTGGAATTTTCATGGGATGGAATGTCACTATCAAAATACTCAAACAAAGGATTATTATAGACAATCCATTCATGCTTCTCAACATTATCATGTTTGTCACCTAAGACATCATTATTCTCACCTGAAATGTCACTCCAATCATCTTGTAAATCAGCATGTAAATCAAGCAAATCATGTGAATCATGTGAAGAACAAACAACTTTAGATTCATGCTCGTCACTTTCAGTATGCAAGTTAGTCTCATGCATATGAACACTATGAACATCGACAAGTCTCCTAAGACCTTGCAATTTATTAAGGAGGTCTAATCTGTGTATCTTTTGTTCTTCTACTTTTAAAAGGATTTCAGAGTTGCGTTCTTTTTGTGCTAGAAATTTCTTACGAATGTTAGCATTACGTTCTAAGAACTTCACACAGTCATGTTCATTCAGCACATCAACTTTAGCATCATGAACGACATGTTTATCAATCGAAATTTCAGCATCATCATCATAAGAATCATGCTCAATACCAACACTAAAATCAAGCGAATCAATTTCGTAACAAGCTTGATTGAAGCCTTTTACCATTACGTGATAGAGGTCTCTAATGTCATCTTCCATGGAATCCATGAGTAACCTGAAATTAATCGAGCAACAAAGAAAGGAAAAACTAACACAAAGACGAAAGAGATTTCGTTACGTTAGTGGGAAAAGAAAACAAAATACGGGCACTCCACTTTCTTTTCTTTCCAATCTCTTACCACTTTGCTTCTTGGATAACCTGAAGTTAATAAGATTCAAAGCGAACAATTAAGAAAGTGTTTTGCCAATGCTTCGTCCAAATCACAACGGTCTACACTTGTTTCTCCCTTTTGCGTTCAAGTTGCACCAAATAGTATCAAAATAGAATCAAGTGAAATGGAAACAAACTTGAACTTTCTACTAAGATTCGAAGAAAATAAGCAACCAAAATTGATGTATAAGGCTGAACCAAAGATGAACTAAGGGTTACCGTGGGCAATCTTTAGTTAGTTTCTGATTCTATGCACTTACTATCCATAAAATGGTTCAAGTCATGCAATAATCGAGTATCCAAGTGTGTGATTGGTTCAAGATGTTCGGGATATGGATAATAGGTATGGCGTGGTTATGTATGAAAGATGACGCCGAGTTTGTCCAAAGGATTTTCAAACAATTGCACAAGTGTTTTTCCTCTTTTCTATTCACTTTTTTCTTTTGTTTTCCTTTCCCTTCTTGCTGTTTTGACGTCAGCAAGTTCAGATTCTTCTCTTTTTTTTTGTTTAAGGCAAGAAAACGTAACTTCTCTTCTTTTGTCTAAACGTTGTTCCTGACAAACCCTGGCAAGGAACTTTTGATTTCAGCCAAATGTAATCTCAAATATGCAATATTGTGCACGGGAATGTGAATGAGGATAAATCTCAGTTAGGGTTTTGTGGGTAACCGAGATTAGGGTTTTCGAAGAATTAGGGCTTTGAGTGGCGGGTTTTCAGCTTTTGTGTTTGTTGTGGAAGTGGTTTTCACACGTATGATCAGCACGATTAGAGCATGAAATCAATCACAATATGAATCATAAGAGGCATACAATCATCACCAACTAAAAGCTTCAGTAGCAACAAGATGATTTGAAACCGAGGCAGCTTTTTTTGGCTGATGGTTGTAGTTTTCAAAGAGAGCAGAATGTAACCTAAATGCGCAAATCCTAATTGTTCAAGTTTGAATGACACAAATCAGATGTGACGCCAAAGTTTAAAAGAAATGACAATTGAATGATGACCAACAAGATGCAGCAAAATGCAAAGACTCAAAATGATCTTGGACGTGTTTTTTTGTTATGAAAGGAAAATGACGTGTAGACTAGGGGTAGAAGAAGGACACAACTGAACTTGAAATGAATAGACTCAAACGAAAAGGAAATGATAGATGGTGGAATAGAGTAACCTGGGCTCTGATACCAATCTGATGCGTGCAACTCGTGGGCTCCAACAATTCCACCTTCCAAACGTCCTTCACAAAGGGTTAGGCACAAAGAAGTAAACTTCCCCTTGCTTCCTTAGTGATCAAACGTGTGGACAACGAGCAAGACCAATACTATAAGATGGTCGTTGATCAGACAAACCAAAATGGCCCTCCTGGACGGCACCTTTTAGCAATGGCAATACCTTCAAATCGCTCAACTTTGAAGGATCTTAACTTAGGTTTTTAATGCAAAACCAAGAAAACAAAGTATCACTCAAAGTGAAGAAAATATCAAGAATTGTTATTCATCGAAAGGTTGTCTATTCCGTGCGCCCGAAAGGCTCTATTTATAGGCTGCAAATTTAGTCCTTATCAGCCTTAAGATGAGTAGAAATTATTTCAAATAAGCTAGCTAACACATGTTTGAAAATTGAAAATTGTTTGAATTCAAAACTAGAACAAATTCTAGCTAAAATTTGAAAAGCTTGCAAGATGCTATCTCCAATGTATCCAGCCGTGTATGATGGTGAATGTAGGTGCCGGAGACTTGATTTGATGTGGATGAAGTGGTTGTAATTGAATTCAATGGTTGGCTGAGGATTGAATTCAAATTGAGTTCAAATTTGAATTCAAATTTGGATTCAACTTTGAATTGTGATCTCATCTTCTCCTTGATCAAGAATGGCGTGTGGATGTCCTCAAGATGGCTGAAATGTTTGAATTCAAAGGTTGGTTGAAGATTGAATTCAAATTGAGTTTGAATTTGAATTCAAATTGGGATTCAACTTTGAATTGTTGACTTATCTTTCTCTTTATCACCAAGATGGCGTGTGAAATGGGTGGAGATTGTGGCTGAGAACTTCTTGAATTTGATGACTCAAATTGGTTGAAACTTGAATTCAAATCAAGGTTGAATTTGAATTCACGTTTATCTTCAAGTTGATATTCACTTTGTCTTCAATTTGGTCGCCCTTATCCTTATTGTTTGAAGATAATTTTGAGCTAACTTTGAACTTGAAAATGCCATGTTGGATTGTCTTTGTTGAGACAAACATTCCTTTCAGACAAATATTCCTTTTGTCTCCTTTTTAGGGTGCACACGCTTCTGATGCTATTTGTGATCCTCCGTTTGGCTTGTAACTTGTTACGTACCTAGTTACCCACAAGGAAAACACAAGAAAGCAAGGATCACAAGAAAACAAGACATGCATTTGTTTATTTTATTGAAAGACGCCTACATGCATGAAAAGTGATGCATGAAATGTGATGAGCCCACGATGGGGTCAACACAACATATTTTCATGTATCATTTATTGTCATATGTTAGTTCTGTAAGACATGACATTTCACTGTTCACTCCGCACACACTAGTGCTAGTTCTTATGTCTTATTGCCTAACTAACCCTTAGGACATGTCATATATGTTGTGCATATTGTGTTTGTTGCTTGGTGTCTTTGAAGATAGGTCAAAGAGAGCTTTGCATTGAAGAAGCATGAACACCTATCAATCCATGTTCCATCTGATCGGATGATATCATTGTTCAAACAAAGCTTGAAGATGCAACTAAAACCTGAATTTTTGTTCAAGCAAGGAGGTGATAAGCAAGTAGCTTACAAGCAAGGAGGTGACAAGCATTCATGTCAAATTCAAGATTGTTCTTCACGTTGAAACAAAGAAGAAACAAGCTGCTCACATCATTAGCCAATAGGAAGGAGTCTTGCAAATGTCCAAACCAATCACAATCAAGCTAGAACAAGAATGCAAGCTGCTCAACATTTGATCCAATCAAATTCAAGGAAGGAATCGGCTGGTTCATGGCATAATTTGTTTGAATATTCAACACCAAACGTGGAACCAATCAAAGCTAAGTTCAAACCAAGCTGCACACTACATTATCCAATCAAAACTTTGGCTGAAACTTGCAAGGAGGAAACGTTGGATTAAGCTTCAATCTTTTGAAAATTCAAAGCCACACTTTCAACCAATCAAAGCCAAGATCAAAGCAAGCTGCTCAATGTATAAACCAATCAAAATTATGGCTGAAGTCAAGCAAAGAAGAAAAGGGAAGCAACCAGCAATTCTTGCAACCGAAAGTTGCTCCAACAAATTTTCAAAGCAAGCATGTCATTTAGTCTTGTACTTTGTACATTAAAACTTGTACTCTTTATCATTTTCATTTGTTAAATAGCATAGGAAGCTGAATGTACATACAACAATACAACTATTATCAAACTCATTTCAATCAAATTTCCTTCAAGGAGTTCTCAACTATTTCTTAGTTGAAGTTTGAAGCCACTAACGGTTTTCTTTCAGGTTCCTAGCCTAGAACTTGTTAGTATTCACTTCATTTTTGATTTACAGCATCTTAGGGTCTCTATGAGGTTTTAGATGTGTTGGAATATCAAAGAGGGAGAGGTGTTGGTATAAATTGAGCCAAGAACAAACGGTTACAGTTCAAGGGGTGTCATTATGATGTTCTTTGCCATAGCTGAGGTTCAAATCAATTTGGAATAGGAGACAAGGTCCTTACAACGTTTATCTAGCCTTCGTTTGGCTCATCAATTGGTATCAGAGCGTAGGTTAGTCTTCTATTCATGTTTACATTGCTTAAACTTGCATATGCATGATGCTGCCCAAAATCGTTTAATAGACTGTTTTGTTGTTCAATTAGATTCTGTTTGTTTAGATAGTTTGTTCATGTTTTGAAGTGTTTATTAGATAGTTTACAATAGTTGGTAACTTAGTTTTTTAGTAGGAAAAACCGAAACACCACACAAAAAGAACTTAGACTAGACTTAGTGTTGTTAAAATCTGTTTGTGTAGCTCAAGTTTAGAACCGTGTGTAACCAGCTTGTACTTGTTCAATCTAGCTTAGATATTGTTCATTAGGTCCTAATCTAGAAGTTTAAATGGTAGTTTAGATAAGTCCTTAAAACAGAAAACTTGAACACAAAATAGATTAGTTGATAGTTTAGCTTGTAATCAAGTAGTTAAAATTCTGTTTTTAGTACTTGTGTGCAATCTGTTTGAAACGTTTTAGTGCTGCCTTATTTAGCTTAGTTAGACTAGTTTACAACATAGATTAAGAGGTTTAGTTGGTTGTTTAGTTAGCACAAGCAAAACCGAAAACTAAAGATCAAAACAAGTAGTTTAGCTAACTAAGTGTGCTGCCTAGTTCCTAGTGTTATACGTATGATAAGTAGGACATAAACACTTGCATTTAGTATCATTTAGTTTAGAATCCGATTGCATCATACAAACAAAAACCAAACAAAAACAAAGTAGGTTAGATCACTTGAAAACAAAACAAACAAGTTAGCTTAGTTTGCATCAAAACTGATTTTCCATTAGTTGATATAGTAATCAGCCTTATAGATTGCATTTAGAAACAACTAAGTTGCATTTAGCTATCTTAAGATTAGTTAGATCACTTGCATCAAAAACCGAAAAAGGAAAAAGAACAAACTGCCCAAAACCGTGTGATTTAGAACAACTTTTAAAGCTCATTTGAAATCTTGGTGAATGCTAATAGCTTTGTCTTTTTGTTGATTTCAATTGTTTCAAACAACTCGTTGGACTTAGATATATTCTGAAAGTTAGGAATTGTTTAAGCCCCACATTGTTAAAGAGCTATCCAATTGTTGTTTTAGATCAATTTCTGAACTTACATTGCACTATATACGATTTGAACTTGTTGTAATTGTGAATTGAATTCCCACTACATAGTGTTTAGCCGTGTTGTGTACGAGGAACTTTCAAATTCCAAATACAACAAACCTTGTGCAATTAAAGGCCGTGGGCAATGTCTCATGTAGGCCGTGAGGAGTAGTCTCACAACAATCAAGCAAACCATCCAAAGAAAGAAAATTAAGCTTGA
Organism: Eustoma russellianum; assembly: GCA_036186865.1. NCBI lineage: Eukaryota > Viridiplantae > Streptophyta > Magnoliopsida > Gentianales > Gentianaceae > Eustoma > Eustoma russellianum. The sequence continues at coordinate 19,560,377 of AP025054.1, forward strand.
TTGAGAAATACGCGAGAGAAAAGCCAATATCTGTCAACAAGTAAGAGGCAAGACAAGAGAGAATTGCACAAGAAAGCCAAGTGAGGAAAAAGCCCAAAGTTAAACGTTGCAAAAAGGGAAAATCCCTGTGCAAAGCTCAAAAGAAAGAAAGTGCCCAAACCAAACCCAAAGTGTTGTAGTTTTGAGATATTGAAAGTTTCTAAAGCAAACCCTTGCTAGCACTTTGTTTGTGTGTCTTTACTTTCACTTTACTACAATTGATAATTGCATATGCTGTAAAGTAAATTGAGGGATTGTCTTAAAACAACCCCGTAGATTTCTTTCAGCACGAACAACAATTTGACTTCTGTGATTTACTTGAATCCTTAGGAGAAATAGTCCAAGTTGTTGTTTTAAGGAATTGTCAACATAAAGTAGAGCATTTGCATCTTGTCAATATTTTAATTGGCTTTTGAGATTGTTTTGATTAAACATGATTCTAAAAACCATTTGGGGAGTTGAATGCCATAGGAGAGACTATGATGAACTGGAAAAACGTATGAACTCCTTTGGTCGTATGAATGGTTTATGGGTTGGATATTGGGAATGTAAAACTCCTAGATATCAAACTCTTTCTCAGTGCAATAAAGACGTTAGTGCATATTACAATGAAATGCTTGATGATTTGTACTATGCTTATGTTGAAGAACATGAGGAATTAAGCATGATTAGGTTCTTTGCTGGATTAGATAAAGAGATCGCTGATTGCATGTTGTCTGAAAAATTCTCATCACTTTATGACTTGTATAAAAAGGCAAAGATTGTTCAATCAAACCTAATCCCATGGCAAGTTAATCAAAACTATGGGTATGAACTGAACTCTTGTGATTCTGAAAATGACAAACCAAATCCAGTTAAGTTAAGCAATTTGAGTCAGCCTATGGATAATATTGAAAATGCATTGCTTCAACTTAGAGACATGGTGCAAGTAATGATAGAATCTGAAAAGAACAAAGACTTGCAATCTGACATTTCTATGAATGATGGTTTGTATGAAATTAGCCCCAACATGCCTGAAACTGGAACTCCTTTATCTGAATTGCATGTTCAACCTTGTGTACTGTCTGAAGAAGACCCTTCACTTGAATCTGTTGGTGATTTCCAAAGTGTTAGTCGTTTGCTTATAGATGATGTTAATTGTGATAACACTTTGTCTGAAAATGATTTACATTGTGACATGCATATAAATGAAATCCCTGTGCATGATCTGCATTCTGCTGAGATGCTTGTTTCTGGGTTACAATCTGAATTACATCCTGTACATTTCATTGATGACATTGATGTAAGTAATTCTGTTGAGAATGACATTGATAAACTAGATTCTTATGATTTGATGTTAGCTGAACTAGATTGTCTACTTGATGTAGAGCTTGATCATGATGTCATTATTGAAATAGATTCAGCTACAAATGAACATAAAACCTTGGATGAACTAGTTAATGAATTGAATGACATATTTAGTATAGATGACGATCCTATTTCTGAAATATCTATTTCATCTCATCTTGTTGAATGTCTGCCTGTTGTCATCTCAATTGATACATCTTGTCTAAATATTGCACATGTCTGTAAGATTTGTACATTTAGTGTTAACATGTTGCAATATGCTTTTTGGATGTTATTTTATCTGTTAGGATGTATGTGTTCTAAAACTTTTGTTATCATATTGTTAATACATCCTAAACATTTTAGAAAGCGTGTACACACCTTATTCTTTCTTCAAAGATAAGGATGCAACAAGGTATTTCACCTTCACCATTTGTATTATCATGTTCCTATTTGGTTATGGTGTAGTTGAGCATACGTATACATCCTAAACCCCTTTCCTTTATTCTATCCATGTTGAGATTCGAGGACGAATCATTTTCAAGAGGGAGGGAATGATGAGCCCACGATGGGGTCAACACAACATATTTTCATGTATCATTTATTGTCATATGTTAGTTCTGTAAGACATGACATTTCACTGTTCACTCCGCACACACTAGTGCTAGTTCTTATGTCTTATTGCCTAACTAACCCTTAGGACATGTCATATATGTTGTGCATATTGTGTTTGTTGCTTGGTGTCTTTGAAGATAGGTCAAAGAGAGCTTTGCATTGAAGAAGCATGAACACCTATCAATCCATGTTCCATCTGATCGGATGATATCATTGTTCAAACAAAGCTTGAAGATGCAACTAAAACCTGAATTTTTGTTCAAGCAAGGAGGTGATAAGCAAGGAGGTGAGAAGCAAGGAGGTGACAAGCATTCATGTCAAATTCAAGATTGTTCTTCACGTTGAAACAAAGAAGAAACAAGCTGCTCACATCATTAGCCAATAGGAAGGAGTCTTGCAAATGTCCAAACCAATCACAATCAAGCTAGAACAAGAATGCAAGCTGCTCAACATTTGATCCAATCAAATTCAAGGAAGGAATCGGCTGGTTCATGGCATAATTTGTTTGAATATTCAACACCAAACTTGGAACCAATCAAAGCTAAGTTCAAACCAAGCTGCACACTACATTATCCAATCAAAACTTTGGCTGAAACTTGCAAGGAGGAAACGTTGGATTAAGCTTCAATCTTTTGAAAATTCAAAGCCACACTTTCAACCAATCAAAGCCAAGATCAAAGCAAGCTGCTCAATGTATAAACCAATCAAAATTATGGCTGAAGTCAAGCAAAGAAGAAAAGGGAAGCAACCAGCAATTCTTGCAACCGAAAGTTGCTCCAACAAATTTTCAAAGCAAGCATGTCATTTAGTCTTGTACTTTGTACATTAAAACTTGTACTCTTTATCGTTTTCATTTGTTAAATAGCATAGGAAGCTGAATGTACATACAACAATACAACTATTATCAAACTCATTTCAATCAAATTTCCTTCAAGGAGTTCTCAACTATTTCTTAGTTGAAGTTTGAAGCCACTAACGGTTTTCTTTCAGGTTCCTAGCCTAGAACTTGTTAGTATTCACTTCATTTTTGATTTACAGCATCTTAGGGTCTCTATGAGGTTTTAGATGTGTTGGAATATCAAAGAGGGAGAGGTGTTGGTATAAATTGAGCCAAGAACAAACGGTTACAGTTCAAGGGGTGTCATTATGATGTTCTTTGCCATAGCTGAGGTTCAAATCAATTTGGAATAGGAGACAAGGTCCTTACAACGTTTATCTAGCCTTCGTTTGGCTCATCAATTGGTATCAGAGCGTAGGTTAGTCTTCTATTCATGTTTACATTGCTTAAACTTGCATATGCATGATGCTGCCCAAAATCGTTTAATAGACTGTTTTGTTGTTCAATTAGATTCTGTTTGTTTAGATAGTTTGTTCATGTTTTGAAGTGTTTATTAGATAGTTTACAATAGTTGGTAACTTAGTTTTTTAGTAGGAAAAACCGAAACACCACACAAAAAGAACTTAGACTAGACTTAGTGTTGTTAAAATCTGTTTGTGTAGCTCAAGTTTAGAACCGTGTGTAACCAGCTTGTACTTGTTCAATCTAGCTTAGATATTGTTCATTAGGTCCTAATCTAGAAGTTTAAATGGTAGTTTAGATAAGTCCTTAAAACAGAAAACTTGAACACAAAATAGATTAGTTGATAGTTTAGCTTGTAATCAAGTAGTTAAAATTCTGTTTTTAGTACTTGTGTGCAATCTGTTTGAAACGTTTTAGTGCTGCCTTATTTAGCTTAGTTAGACTAGTTTACAACATAGATTAAGAGGTTTAGTTGGTTGTTTAGTTAGCACAAGCAAAACCGAAAACTAAAGATCAAAACAAGTAGTTTAGCTAACTAAGTGTGCTGCCTAGTTCCTAGTGTTATACGTATGATAAGTAGGACATAAACACTTGCATTTAGTATCATTTAGTTTAGAATCCGATTGCATCATACAAACAAAAACCAAACAAAAACAAAGTAGGTTAGATCACTTGAAAACAAAACAAACAAGTTAGCTTAGTTTGCATCAAAACTGATTTTCCATTAGTTGATATAGTAATCAGCCTTATAGATTGCATTTAGAAACAACTAAGTTGCATTTAGCTATCTTAAGATTAGTTAGATCACTTGCATCAAAAACCGAAAAAGGAAAAAGAACAAACTGCCCAAAACCGTGTGATTTAGAACAACTTTTAAAGCTCATTTGAAATCTTGGTGAATGCTAATAGCTTTGTCTTTTTGTTGATTTCAATTGTTTCAAACAACTCGTTGGACTTAGATATATTCTGAAAGTTAGGAATTGTTTAAGCCCCACATTGTTAAAGAGCTATCCAATTGTTGTTTTAGATCAATTTCTGAACTTACATTGCACTATATACGATTTGAACTTGTTGTAATTGTGAATTGAATTCCCACTACATAGTGTTTAGCCGTGTTGTGTACGAGGAACTTTCAAATTCCAAATACAACAAACCTTGTGCAATTAAAGGCCGTGGGCAATGTCTCATGTAGGCCGTGAGGAGTAGTCTCACAACAATCAAGCAAACCATCCAAAGAAAGAAAATTAAGCTTGATTGAGAAATACGCGAGAGAAAAGCCAATATCTGTCAACAAGTAAGAGGCAAGACAAGAGAGAATTGCACAAGAAAGCCAAGTGAGGAAAAAGCCCAAAGTTAAACGTTGCAAAAAGGGAAAATCCCTGTGCAAAGCTCAAAAGAAAGAAAGTGCCCAAACCAAACCCAAAGTGTTGTAGTTTTGAGATATTGAAAGTTTCTAAAGCAAACCCTTGCTAGCACTTTGTTTGTGTGTCTTTACTTTCACTTTACTACAATTGATAATTGCATATGCTGTAAAGTAAATTGAGGGATTGTCTTAAAACAACCCCGTAGATTTCTTTCAGCACGAACAACAATTTGACTTCTGTGATTTACTTGAATCCTTAGGAGAAATAGTCCAAGTTGTTGTTTTAAGGAATTGTCAACATAAAGTAGAGCATTTGCATCTTGTCAATATTTTAATTGGCTTTTGAGATTGTTTTGATTAAACATGATTCTAAAAACCATTTGGGGAGTTGAATGCCATAGGAGAGACTATGATGAACTGGAAAAACGTATGAACTCCTTTGGTCGTATGAATGGTTTATGGGTTGGATATTGGGAATGTAAAACTCCTAGATATCAAACTCTTTCTCAGTGCAATAAAGACGTTAGTGCATATTACAATGAAATGCTTGATGATTTGTACTATGCTTATGTTGAAGAACATGAGGAATTAAGCATGATTAGGTTCTTTGCTGGATTAGATAAAGAGATCGCTGATTGCATGTTGTCTGAAAAATTCTCATCACTTTATGACTTGTATAAAAAGGCAAAGATTGTTCAATCAAACCTAATCCCATGGCAAGTTAATCAAAACTATGGGTATGAACTGAACTCTTGTGATTCTGAAAATGACAAACCAAATCCAGTTAAGTTAAGCAATTTGAGTCAGCCTATGGATAATATTGAAAATGCATTGCTTCAACTTAGAGACATGGTGCAAGTAATGATAGAATCTGAAAAGAACAAAGACTTGCAATCTGACATTTCTATGAATGATGGTTTGTATGAAATTAGCCCCAACATGCCTGAAACTGGAACTCCTTTATCTGAATTGCATGTTCAACCTTGTGTACTGTCTGAAGAAGACCCTTCACTTGAATCTGTTGGTGATTTCCAAAGTGTTAGTCGTTTGCTTATAGATGATGTTAATTGTGATAACACTTTGTCTGAAAATGATTTACATTGTGACATGCATATAAATGAAATCCCTGTGCATGATCTGCATTCTGCTGAGATGCTTGTTTCTGGGTTACAATCTGAATTACATCCTGTACATTTCATTGATGACATTGATGTAAGTAATTCTGTTGAGAATGACATTGATAAACTAGATTCTTATGATTTGATGTTAGCTGAACTAGATTGTCTACTTGATGTAGAGCTTGATCATGATGTCATTATTGAAATAGATTCAGCTACAAATGAACATAAAACCTTGGATGAACTAGTTAATGAATTGAATGACATATTTAGTATAGATGACGATCCTATTTCTGAAATATCTATTTCATCTCATCTTGTTGAATGTCTGCCTGTTGTCATCTCAATTGATACATCTTGTCTAAATATTGCACATGTCTGTAAGATTTGTACATTTAGTGTTAACATGTTGCAATATGCTTTTTGGATGTTATTTTATCTGTTAGGATGTATGTGTTCTAAAACTTTTGTTATCATATTGTTAATACATCCTAAACATTTTAGAAAGCGTGTACACACCTTATTCTTTCTTCAAAGATAAGGATGCAACAAGGTATTTCACCTTCACCATTTGTATTATCATGTTCCTATTTGGTTATGGTGTAGTTGAGCATACGTATACATCCTAAACCCCTTTCCTTTATTCTATCCATGTTGAGATTCGAGGACGAATCATTTTCAAGAGGGAGGGAATGATGAGCCCACGATGGGGTCAACACAACATATTTTCATGTATCATTTATTGTCATATGTTAGTTCTGTAAGACATGACATTTCACTGTTCACTCCGCACACACTAGTGCTAGTTCTTATGTCTTATTGCCTAACTAACCCTTAGGACATGTCATATATGTTGTGCATATTGTGTTTGTTGCTTGGTGTCTTTGAAGATAGGTCAAAGAGAGCTTTGCATTGAAGAAGCATGAACACCTATCAATCCATGTTCCATCTGATCGGATGATATCATTGTTCAAACAAAGCTTGAAGATGCAACTAAAACCTGAATTTTTGTTCAAGCAAGGAGGTGATAAGCAAGGAGGTGATAAGCAAGGAGGTGACAAGCATTCATGTCAAATTCAAGATTGTTCTTCACGTTGAAACAAAGAAGAAACAAGCTGCTCACATCATTAGCCAATAGGAAGGAGTCTTGCAAATGTCCAAACCAATCACAATCAAGCTAGAACAAGAATGCAAGCTGCTCAACATTTGATCCAATCAAATTCAAGGAAGGAATCGGCTGGTTCATGGCATAATTTGTTTGAATATTCAACACCAAACTTGGAACCAATCAAATCTAAGTTCAAACCAAGCTGCACACTACATTATCCAATCAAAACTTTGGCTGAAACTTGCAAGGAGGAAACGTTGGATTAAGCTTCAATCTTTTGAAAATTCAAAGCCACACTTTCAACCAATCAAAGCCAAGATCAAAGCAAGCTGCTCAATGTATAAACCAATCAAAATTATGGCTGAAGTCAAGCAAAGAAGAAAAGGGAAGCAACCAGCAATTCTTGCAACCGAAAGTTGCTCCAACAAATTTTCAAAGCAAGCATGTCATTTAGTCTTGTACTTTGTACATTAAAACTTGTACTCTTTATCATTTTCATTTGTTAAATAGCATAGGAAGCTGAATGTACATACAACAATACAACTATTATCAAACTCATTTCAATCAAATTTCCTTCAAGGAGTTCTCAACTATTTCTTAGTTGAAGTTTGAAGCCACTAACGGTTTTCTTTCAGGTTCCTAGCCTAGAACTTGTTAGTATTCACTTCATTTTTGATTTACAGCATCTTAGAGTCTCTATGAGGTTTTAGATGTGTTGGAATATCAAAGAGGGAGAGGTGTTGGTATAAATTGAGCCAAGAACAAACGGTTACAGTTCAAGGGGTGTCATTATGATGTTCTTTGCCATAGCTGAGGTTCAAATCAATTTGGAATAGGAGACAAGGTCCTTACAACATTTATCTAGCCTTCGTTTGGCTCATCAAAATGCAACCTAAGACTAAGACAAACTTTGTCTTGTATTTTGCACACATTGGACCGCATCATTGTGTGCAAAATACAAGACAAAGTTTGTCTTAGTCTTAGGTTGCATTTCATGCATCACTTTTCATGCATGTAGGCGTCTTTCAATAAAATAAACAAATGCATGTCTTGTTTTCTTGTGATCCTTGCTTTCTTGTGTTTTCCTTGTGGGTAACTAGGTACGTAACAAGTTACAAGCCAAACGGAGGATCACAAATAGCATCAGAAGCGTGTGCACCCTAAAAAGGAGACAAAAGGAATATTTGTCTGAAAGGAATGTTTGTCTCAGCAAAGACAATCCAACATGGCATTTTCAAGTTCAAAGTTAGCTCAAAATTATCTTCAAACAATAAGGATAAGGGCGACCAAATTGAAGACAAAGTGAATATCAACTTGAAGATAAACGTGAATTCAAATTCAACCTTGATTTGAATTCAAGTTTCAACCAATTTGAGTCATCAAATTCAAGAAGTTCTCAGCCACAATCTCCACCCATTTCACACGCCATCTTGGTGATAAAGAGAAAGATAAGTCAACAATTCAAAGTTGAATCCCAATTTGAATTCAAATTCAAACTCAATTTGAATTCAATCTTCAACCAACCTTTGAATTCAAACATTTCAGCCATCTTGAGGACATCCACACGCCATTCTTGAGCAAGGAGAAGATGAGATCACAATTCAAAGTTGAATCCAAATTTGAATTCAAATTTGAACTCAATTTGAATTCAATCCTCAGCCAACCATTGAATTCAATTACAACCACTTCATCCACATCAAATCAAGTCTCCGGCACCTACATTCACCATCATACACGGCTGGATACATTGGAGATAGCATCTTGCAAGCTTTTCAAATTTTAGCTAGAATTTGTTCTAGTTTTGAATTCAAACAATTTTCAATTTTCAAACATGTGTTAGCTAGCTTATTTGAAATAATTTCTACTCATCTTAAGGCTGATAAGGACGAAATTTGCAGCCTATAAATAGAGCCTTTCGGGCGCACGGAATAGACAACCTTTCGATGAATAACAATTCTTGATATTTCATTCACTTTGTGTGATACTTTGTTTTCTTGGTTTTGCATTAAAAACCTAGGTTAAGATCCTTCAAAGTTGAGCATATTGAAGGTGTTGCCATTGCTAAAAGGTGCCGTCCAGGAGGGCCATCTTGGTTTGCCTGATCAACGACCATCTTATAGTGTTGGTCTTGCTCGTTGTCCACACGTTTGATCACTAAGGAAGCATGGGGAAGTTTACTTCTTTGTGCCTAACCCTTTGTGAAGGACGTTTGGAAGGTGGAATTGTTGGAGCCCACGAGTTGCACGCATCACTATCAAATCTTTCCTCAAAAGAAATGTTCCTACGACCACCATTACTACCTCTACCTCTACCTCTACCTCTAAGTGATGTGCTTTTTGTGCGTTCAACATGAGACTCATTATCATAAGAGGTGCCTTTTTGAAAAGGGATACTAGGTTCCTTTTGATCTGAGGTTGGCTTTTCTACTCTGCTTATCCTTTGTTTGTTATCCTCTATGTCACTTCTCATTAAACCAAATTGATTAACAAGGAAAGTGAGTGTTTGCTGTATATTCTCTAGGGTAACATGGACTGGGGATGGGACAGGAGTAGATGGGGACGGGGATGATGCATTATCTTTCTGTTGGGGACCCATGATTCAGAAAACAATCTCAAAAGCCAAATAAAATATTGACAAGATGCGAATACTCTACTTTATGTTGACAATTGTTCAAAACAGCAATTTGGACTATTTCTCCTAAAGATTCAAGTAAATCACAGAAGTCAAATTGTTGTTCGGGCAGAAAGAAATCTACGGGGTTGTTTTAAGACAATCCCTCAATTTACTTTACAGCATATGCAATTATCAATTGTAGTAAAGTGAAAGTAAAGACACACAAACAAAGTGCTAGCAAGGGTTTGCTTTAGAAACTTTCAATATTTCAAAACTACAACACTTTGGGGTTTGGTTTGGGCACTTTCTTTCTTTTGAGCTTTGCACGGGATTTTCCCTTTATGCAACGTTTATCTTTGGGCTTTTTCCTCACTTGGCTTTCTTGTGCAATTCTCTCTTGTCTTGCCTCTTACTTGTTGACAAATATTGGCTTTTCTCTCGCGTATTTCTCAATCAAGCTTAATTTTCTTTCTTTGGATGGTTTGCTTGATTGTTGTGAGACTACTCCTCACGGCCTACATGAGACATTGCCCACGGCCTTTAATTGCACAAGATCGGTTGTATTTGGAATTTGAAAGTTCCTCGTACACAACACGGCTAAACACTATGTAGTGGGAATTCAATTCACAATTACAACAAGATCAAATGGTATACAGTGCAATGTAAGTTCAGAAATTTATCTAAAACAACAATTGGATAGCTCTTTAACAATGTGGGGCTTAAACAATTCCTAACTTTCAGAATATATCTAAGTCCAACAAGTTGTTTGAAACAATTGAAATTAACAAAAAGATAAAGCTATTAGCATGTACCAAGATTTCAAATGAGCTTTAAAAGTTGTTTTAATCCACACGGTTTTTGGGCAGGTTGTTCTTTTTCCTTTTTCTGTTTTTGGATGCAAGTGATCTAACTAATTCTAAGATGGCTAAATGCAACTTAGTTGTGTCTAAATGAAGTTTACAAAGGCTGGTTACTAACAACTAATGGAAAATCAGTTTTGATGCTAAGTATGCTATCTTGTTTTGTTTTGTTTTCAAGTGATCTAACCTACTTTGTTTTGTTTGGTTTTTGTTTGTATCATGCAATCAGATTCTAAACTAAAATGAGACTAGATGCAAACTCCTAACAAACGTGTATGAACTTAGCTAAAACTACTTTGTTTTGGTTCTTTGGTTTTCGGATTTTTGGTGCTAAACCTATCAACCAACTAAAACACTTAAACTATGTTGTAATCTAGTCTAACTAAGCTAAATAAGGCAGCACTAAAACGTTTTGGACAGTTTGCCCACAAGTTACTAAAAACAGAATTTTAACTATTTGATTACAAGCTAAAGTTTCAACTATTCTAATTTTGTGTTCAAGTTTTCTGTTTTGAGGACTTAACTAAACTAACACTTAAACTACTAGATTAAGGTCTAATGAAGATCAACTAAGCTAAATATGCAGCATATAAAACGTCAAAACAGTTTGCTCACATGAACTAAAAACAGAATTTAAACAACTTGATTTCAACTACTATCAACTAACCTATTTTTTTTTGTTCAAGGTTTTCAGTTTGAAGGAGTTAATTAAACTACCATTTAAAACTTTCAGATTAGGACCTAATGAACAATATCTAAGCTAGATTGAACAATTACAAGCTGGTCACACACGGTTTTTGTTTCAAGCTACACAATCAACTCCTACCACACTTAAGTCTAGTCTACGTTGTTTTTGTGGGGTGTTTTCGTTTTGCCTACTTAACTAAGTTACCAAACTATAGTATACTATCTAACAACACTTTAAATACATAAATTATCTACCTAAACAAACAGCAACAAAACGCAATAAAAATCAGTACACAAACGGTTTGGGCAGCAACATTCATTTGCAAATTTAAGCAATGTAAACATGAATAGAAGACTAACCAAGGCTCTGATACCAATTGATGAGCCAAACGAAGGCTAGAAAACGTTGCCAAGGACTTTGTCTCCTATTCCAAACTGATTTGAACAAAAGCTATGGCAAAGAACATCACAAAGACACCCCTTGAACTTTAACTGTTGTTCTTGGCTCAATTTATGCCAACACCTCTCCCTCTTTGGCACTCCAACACATCTAAAACCTCTATGAGACCCTAAGATGCTGTAAACCAAATAATGAAGCAAATACTAACAAGTTCTAGGCTAGGAACTTGCAAGAAAACCGTTGGTGGTTTCAAACCTCAACTAAGAAATAGTTGTGAACTCCTTGAAGGAAATCTGATTGAATTGTATTTGATAATGGTTGTTCTTTACATTCAGCTTCTTAAACTACTTATAACCAACGAAAATAAACAAGGTACAAAGTTTAAAATATAAAGTACAAGTCTAGGAATAACATGCTTTCTTTTTGAACAATTTGGAGCAACTTTCGGTTGAAAAGAAGCTGGTTGCTTCTCCTTCCTTCTTTGCTTGTCTTCAGCCATAATTTGATTGGTTTAAACATTGAGCTGCTTGCTTGAATCTTAGCTTTGATTGGTTGTGAGTTGTAGCTTGAATTTTCAACCAATTTCCCTTAATCATCCCTTTCTTTGCTTGCTTGAATTCAGCCAAGGTTTTGATTGGTTTATGGAGTGTGCAGCTTGGTTTGTACTTGGCCTTGATTGGTTCTTACTTTGGTGTTGAATATTCAAACAAAATATGCCTAGACCAGCCGAAAATCTTCAAGCTTGTGATTGGATCCTTGGTTGAGCAGCTTGTTGAACTTTCTTTAGTTGTTTATGATTGGTTCAAGCATTTAGAAGACTCCTTTCTATTGGTTGAAGGTTTGAGCTGCTTGTTTCTTCCTTATTCACGTGAGAAGAAATCAGATTTTTGACATGGGTGCTTGTCACCACCTTGCTTGTAAGCTACTTGAATTTCACCTCTTTGCTTGGACAAAAATTCAGGTTTGATTTGCATCTTCAAGCTAAAAAGGTGTACCTGAAAGATAAGGCAAGAATACAACACAAACTATCCTAAAACAAAGTTAACAAACTAACAATATCAAAAAGAACATCTAAAGATATGTACAACATGCATTTGATACAACTAGATCATAGCTTGTATCATATAAACCCAATGGATGTCATCTTTGCTTGGTTCATACTCTTCATGCCTGTAAAGGAATGATTCAACACAATGTAACAATTTCTTAGCCATACTCCTTGTTATGGGACCATTGTGGGGCAATGAGGTGTCATCGTCAGTGTTTGCATCTACAAGGTTAGGCTGTAGTTCATCATAGATGATACTAGATGCAAGTGTTTATGTATTCAACACAACAAACGTGTATCAACTAGAGACTAGGCAGCATACATAGCTAACTAAAACTACCCTTTTTTGTTCTTAGTTTTCGGATTTGCTTGTGCTAAACTAAACAACCAACTAAACCTTTTAACTATGTTGTAAACTAGTCTAACCAAGCTAAATAAGGCAGCAACTAAAAACGTCTAAAAACAGTTTGCCACTACTTCTAAAAACAGAATTTAACAACTTGATTCCAACTAACTATCAACTAATCTATTTTTGTGTTCAAAGTTTTCTGTTTTAAGGACTCAACTAAACTACCATTTAAACTTCTAGATTAGGACCTAATGAACATTTCTAAGCTAGATTGGACAAGTACAAGCAGGTTACACACGGTTCTTAACTTAAGCTACTCAATCAGATTCTAACACACTCTAGTCTAAGTTCTTTTTTTGTGGTGTTTCGGTTTTGCTACTTAAAACTAAGTTACCAAGCTATTGTAAACTACCTAATAAACACTTTAAAACATGAACTAACTATCTAAATAAACAGAATCTAATTGAACAACAAAACAGTTTAACAAATGGTTTTGGGCAGCATCATGCATATGCTAGTTTAAAAAATGTAAACATGAATAGAAGACTAACCAAAGCTCTGATACCAATTGATGAGCCAAACGAAGGCTAGATAAACGTTCCAAGGACTTTGTCTCCTATTCCAAATTGATTTGAACCTCAGCTATGGCAAAGAACATCACAATGACACCCCTTGAACTGTAACCGTTTGTTCTTGGCTCAATTTATACCAACACCTCTTCTTCTTTGGCATTCCAACACATCTAAAACCTCATTGAGACCCTAAGATGCTGTAAACCAAAAATTAAGTAAATACTAACAAGTTCTAGGCTATGAACTTGAAAGAAAACCGTTAGTGGTCTTAAACTTCAACTAGAAAAGTTGAGAATTCCTTAAAGGAAATTTTGATTGAAATATGTTTGAATTGTTGTTGTTTGTACATTCAGCTTCTTAACCTACTTATAACAACGAAAATTACAAAGAGTACAAGGTTTAAAATACAAAGTACAAGACTAAAAATGACATGCTTGCTTGGAACTTGTTTGAGCAACTTTCGGTTCCATGAAGCAGGTTGCTTTACCGTTGATTCCTTGCTACTTTTCAGCCAAAGTTTTGATTGGATAATACATGGAGCAGCTTTCTTTGGATTGCCTTTGATTGGTTGTAGTTTGGCTTTGAATTTTCAAAGCAATCTTGCGTGAATCATGCCTTAAACTTCAAATATCTGATTGGTTCATTTGTTGTGCAGCTTGCTTGATTGTCTCTTTGCTTGTTTTTGATTGGTTTGAACATTTGCAAGACTTCTTCCTATTGGTTAAAGCTTTGAGCAGCTTGTCCATCCATTTCAACTTGAAGAACAATTCTTGAATTTGACATGAGTGCTTGTCACCTCCTTGCTTGTAAGCTACTTGCTTATCACCTCCTTGCTTGAACAAAAATTCAGGTTCTAATTGCATTTTCAAGCTAAGTACGTGTACCTGAAAGACAAAAATACAACACAAACTATCCTAAAACAAGGTTAACCAACCAACAATATTAAAAAGAACAACTAAAGATATGTACAACATGTTTTTGATACAACTAAATCAAAGCTTGTATCATATAAACCCAATGGACATCATCTCTGCTTGGTTCATCCTCTTCATGCCTATAAAGAAATGATTCAACAAAATGTAACAACTTCTTAGCCACACTCCTTGTTATGGGACCTGTGCGGGGCAGTGAGGTGTCATCATCAGTGTTTGTATCCACAAGGTTAGGCTGTAGCTCATCATGCAGCCCACACAACGGCGTGATGACCGCGCCAACAAAAGGCTCCTACCGGAAATTCTTCTGATCTCTCAAACAGGTTTAGGGACATTAAATGTTATAAATGTCAAGGACGTGGTCATATAGGAAAAGAGTGTCCTAATGAAAAACGAATCATGTTAATTGAGGAGACAAACGAATATGTGTCTGAGTCCGAGCATGAAAACGAGTCTGAGCATGATAATGAAATTGAACCTGAAGAAGATCTAGGCGCATTAGATGATTTTGACACTAAGGAGTTTCTTGTTGTGCGTAGAGCTTTAAATGCATATCCGAAATTAGATCATCACGAACAACATAGAGAAGACATTTTTCATATTCATTTCATGATAAATGGTAAAGTGTGCACCATGATCATTGATTCCGGTTCTTGTGCGAATGTGGCTAGCATCGAATTGGTAAGAAAACTGAATTTACCTATGACTAATCACCGCATCCTTACAAACTTACATGGCTAAATGATTGCGGTGAAGTTAGCGTAAGTAAACAAGTTTTGATTTCTCTTAACATTTGTAGTTACAAAGATGATGTTTTATGTGATGTTGTACCAATGCATGCTAGTCATATCTTACTTGGTAGGGCATGGAAATTTGATCGACATGTGACATATGATGGATATTTGAATCGCTATTCTTTCAAGTTGATTGGCAAACTTTACAAACTGCATGCACTTCCACCTCACAAAGTCCACGAGGATCACCAACGCATGTCTAAGTCTAGGACTGATCCTAAGGAAAAAGAAGCAGAGAGAAAATTCGTGGAATGCATAAAAAGTGAGAACAAAAAATAAAAGAGCAAGGGAAAAGATGTGTAGTACCCATAGGAGTCACCAAGTCCAAAAAAGTGCGGGTATTTTGCAAAGAAAAGAGAGGTCACACGAGTCCTTTATAGCAACCAAACCGTCCTCATTCTCATTCCAAATGCGTGTCACCTTTCCCTAGAAGAACTCCCACCAAACTTACCTAACTCAGTTGCGTCCCTTATCCAAGAGTATGAAATTCTATTTCCCTCCGAGCTACCATTCGGATTACCACCCATTAGAGGAATAGAACACCAAATTGATTTTGTCCCAGGAGCCGTGTTACCAAATCGCCCAGCCTATCGAGCCAACCCCGAAGAAACTAAGGAAATCCAAAGGCAAGTAGAGGAGCTCTTAGCAAGTGGACAAGTCCGAGAGGGCCTAAGCCCATCAGCCGTCCCTGTCATTTTAGTACCCAAAAAGGATGGAACTTGGAGAATGTGTACTGATTGCCGTGCCATAAACAAAATTACCGTCAAGTATAGGTACCCCATACCTAGGCTGGATGATATGTTGGATATGTTGCACGGATCTAAATTCTTCACCAAAATCGACCTTAAGCAGGGGTACTTCCAGGTACGCATTAGAGAAGGGGACTAATGGAAGACTGCATTCAAAACCAAGTTTGGGCTCTATGAGTGGTTAGTGATACCCTTCGGGCTCACCAACGCTCCTAGCACCTTTATGAGGCTAATGAATGAAGTCTTACGTGCGTTCATAGGACGATTCGTTGTTGTTTATTTCGATGATATCCTATGATGAGCTACAGCCTAACCTTGTGGATACAAACACTAATGATGACACCTCACCGCCCCACACAGGTCCCATAACAAGGAGTATGGCTAAGACGTTGTTACATTGTGTTGAATGATTTCTTTATAGGCATGAAGAGGATGAACCAAGCAAAGATGATGTTCATTGGGTTTATATGATACAAGCTTTGATCTAGTTGTATCAAAAGCATGTTGTACATATCTTTAGTTGTTCTTTTAATATTTGTTGGTTGATTAACCTTGTTTTAGGATAGTTTGTGTTGTATTATTGCCTTGTCTTTCAGGTACACGTACTTAGCTTGAAAATACAATTGGAACCTGAATTTTTGTCCAAGCAAGGAGGTGATAAGCAAGTAGCTTACAAGCAAGGTGGTGACAGGCACCCATGTCAAATCTGAATTCTTCTTCACGTTGAAACAAGGATGGAGAAGCTGCTCAAAGCTTTAACCAATAGGAAGAAGTCTTGCAAATGTTCAAACCAATCACAATCAAGTTGAAGACAAGTAGGCAAGCTGCACAACAAATGAACCAATCAGATCCTTGTTGTTTGAAGGCTAGACCACGCAAGATTGCTTTGAAAATTCAAAGCCAAACTCACAACCAATCAAAGCCTAATGCAAATCAAGCTGCTCCAAGAATTATCCTATCAAAATTGATCAAAGACAAGCATGGAAGCACGGCAAAGGGAACCAGCTTTCTAGGAACTAAAGTTGTTCAAACAAGTTACCAAGCAAGCATGTCATTTTTAGTCTTGTACTTTGTACTTTAAACCTTGTACTCTTTGTAATTTTTGTTGTTATAAGTAGGTTAAGAAGCTGAATGTACAAACAACAACAATTCAAACATATTTCAATCAAAATTTCCTTTAAGGAATTCTCAACTTTTCTAGTTGAAGTTTAAGACCACTAACGGTTTTCTTTCAAGTTCATAGCCTAGAACTTGTTAGTATTTACTTCATTTTTGGTTTACAGCATCTTAGGGTCTCAATGAGGTTTTAGATGTGTTGGAATGCCAAAGAGGAAGAGGTGTTGGTATAAATTGAGCCAAGAACAAACGGTTACAGTTCAAGGGGTGTTATTGTGATGTTCTTTGCCATAGCTGAGGTTCAAATCAATTTGGAGTAGAAGACAAAGTCCTAGGAACGTTTTTCTAGCCTTCATTTGGCTCATCAATTGGTATCTGAGCTTTGGTTAGTCTTCTATTCATGTTTACATTGTTTAGACTTGCATATATATGATGCTGCCCAAACCGTGTAGTAGATTATTTTTATGTTCATTCAGAATCTGTTTATTTAGATAGTTAGTTCATGTTTTAAAGTGTTTATTAGTTGGTATACAATCGTTTGGTAAATTATTTTTAAGTAACAAAACCGAAAACCATCACAAGAAGAACTTAGGCTAGACTTAAGTGTTGTTAGAATCCCTTTGTGTAGTTTAGATTAAAACCGTGTGTGAAACTTGTTGTTCTTGTTCAATCTAGTTTAGACAAAGAACATTTGGTCATAATCTAGAAGTTTAAACGGTAGTTTAGTGATTCCTTAAAATAGAAAACCTGAACACAAAAGTAGATTAGTTGATAGTTTAGAAATCAAGTTGTTAAAATTCTGTTTTCTAGTAGTTGTGTGCAAACTGTTTAGGCGTTGTAGTTGCTGCCTTATTTAGCTTGTTTAGACTAGTTTACAACATAGTTTAAGTGTTTAGTTGGTTGTTTAGTTTAGCACAAGAAATCCGAAAACTAAAGATCAAAACAAGTAGTTTTAGCTAACTAAGTGTGCTGCCTAGTTTCTAGTGATATACGTTTGATAAGTAGGATATAAACACTTGCATCTAGTATCATCTAGCTTAGAAACTGATTGCATCATACAAACAAAAACCAAGACAAAAACAAGTAGAATAGATAACTTTAAAACAAAACAAAAACAAGTTAGCTAGTTTGCATCAAAACTGATTTCCATTAGTTGTTAGTAACCAGCCTTATAAATTGCATTTAGAAAAAACTAAGTTGCATTTAGCTATCTTAAGATTAGTTAGATCATTTGCATCAAAAACAGAAAAACAAGGCCAAAACCGTGTGATTATACAACTCTTTAAAGCTCATTTGAAATCTTGGTGAATGCTAATAGCTATATCCTTTGTTGATTTCAATTGTTTCAAACAACTTGTTGGACATAGATAAATCCGAAAGTTAGGAATTGTTTAAGCCCCACACTATTAAAAGAGCTATCCAAATGTTGTTTTAGATCAACTTCTGAACTTACCTTGCACTACATTCAATTTGAACTTGTTGTAATTGTGAATTAATTTCTCACTACATAGTGTTTAGCCGTGTTGTGTACGAGAAACTTTCAAATTCCAAATACCACAAACCTTGTGCAATTGAAGGCCATGAGCAATGTCTCATGTAGGCCGTGAGGAGTAGTCTCACAACAATCAAGCAAAGCCCCCCAAAGAAAGAACATTAAGCTTGATTGAGAAATACGCGAGAGAAAAGCCAATATTTGTCAACAAGTAAGAGGCAAGACAAGAGAGAATTGCACAAGAAAGACAAGTGAGGAAAAGCCCAAAATTAAACATTGCAAAAAGGGAAAATCCCTATGCAAAGCTCAAAAGAAAGAAAGTGCCCAAAAAGAACCCAAAGTGTTGTAGTTTTGAAATATTGAAAGTTTCTAAAGCAAACCCTTGCTGACACTTTGTTTGTGTGATTTTACTTTCACTTTACTTCAATTGATAATTGCATATGCTATAAAGTAAATTGAGGGATTGTCTTAAAACAACCCCGTAGATTTCATTCAGCCCGAACAACAATTTGACTTCTGTGATTTTCTTGAATCTTTAAGAGAAATAGTCAAAATTGCTGTTTTAAACAATTGTCAACATAAAGTAGAGTATTTGAATCCTATCAATATTTTAATTGGCTTTTGAGATTGTCTTTTGAATCATGGGTCCCCAACAGAAAGATAATGCACCATCCCCGTCCCCATCTACTCCTGTCACATCCCCAGTCCCTGTTACCCTAGAGAATATACAGTAAACACTCACTTTCCTTGTTAATCAGTTTGGTTTAATGAGAAGTGCATAGAGGATAACAAACAAAGGATAAGCAAAGTAGAAAAGCCAACCTCAGATCAAAAGGAACCTAGTATACCTTTTCAAGAAGGCACCTCTTATGGTAATGAGTCTCATGTTGAACGAAGAAAAGTCTCATCACTTAGAGGTAGAGGTAAAGGTCGAGGTAGTAATGGTGGTTGTAGGAACATTTCTTTTGAGGAGAGATTTGATTATCTCCCTGAGTACAATGAAGAACCCTATCCAGAAGAACGGTATGATGAACGTCAGCCTGATAGAGATGAACCTCTTGAAGAAGAGTTCATTACTACTAAACTGACAATACCCTCCTTCCAAGGGAAAAGTGATCCTGAAACATATCTGCAATGGGAAACAAAAGTAGAACATATGTATTCTTGCACTAACTATTCTGAATTGGCCAAAGTGCGGTATGCAACTTTTGAATTTGTAGATTATGCTTTACTCTGGTGGGAACAATTGAAGAACACCAGGAGAAGAACAAGACAGCCCCCTGTTGTTACTTGGTCCGAGCTGAAACAAGAGATGAGGAAGAGATTCATATCTCCTTCCTATGAAAGAAGCATTTTCCAGAAATTGCAACAACTTTCTCAAGGTAATAGATCTGTTGATGAATTTTATAAAGAATTAGAACATCTGCTTACCAGGGCTAACATAGAAGAAGCTGAGGAAGCCACAATGGCTAGATGATGAGGATCAAGGGTCCGATGAGGATCAAGGGCCCCATCAAGAGGTCAAAGGTCCTATGACAAGAAGGAGGGCAAAGGAACTTTGTCATCAAGTTGCCACCTTCTTGTACAAGCATGTTCAAGATGAACCTAAGACTCCTTGGGTTCATTTCATTGAACCTTCAACTTGAGCATATATCACATGCACGCCTACACTCTTTGTTTCTTTGAATTTTATCTTGTGTCTTGTGATCTTTGTTTTATGTCTTTTCTTTGTATGTAAATTAGGTACATGAAATGTTTCAAGAGAATGTTTCAAGAGAATGTTTCAAGAGAATGTTTGAAGAGAATGTTGAAGAGAATGTTTCAAGAGAACATTCGAAGAGAATGTTTGTCTATGCTAAGACAAATTCAAAGGTGTCAAAGATAGAATCTCTTGATCAAGTTGAAATCATCTCCATTATCCATAAGAAGGGGGGGCGGCCACTTTAAAGTGAAGGATGACATCTTACTTGAATTTGAACTTGAAGATAAACTTGAATTCAAATTCAACCATAATTTGAATTCAAGTTTCAACCAATTTGAGGCTTACATTTCAAAAAGGATTCAGCTATCATCTCAAGGTCACACGCCATTTTTGAAGGATAAGGAAGATAGGGATCACACGCCATTTTTTGAAGCAAAGATGAGATGACAATTCAAATTTGAATCCAAGTTTAAATTCAAGTTTAAGTTAAACTCAATCTCCAACCAGCATTTGAATTCAACATCTCAACCATTTGAAGACATCTCACACGCCAATTTCAACATCTCCAACGCCAATTTCATCACCAAACATGACTAGATTCATTGAAGATAACATCTTGCAAGCATTTCAAGTTTTAGCTAGAATTATCTTAGTTTAAATTTTCAAGCAAAGTTCAAATTTAAACATTTGTTAGATAGCTTTATTTGAATTATCTCTAGCCATCTCAAGCTAAAGGGGGCGCCTTCTAGGCCTATAAATAGACCCCTTTGGCTGGTTGTAAACTCACCTTTTGATGAATAACAAGTCTTGATATTTCATTCACTTTGTGTGATACTTTGTTTTCTTGGTTTTGCATTAAAAACCTAGGTTAAGATCCTTCAAAGTTGAGCATATTGAAGGTGTTGCCATTGCTTAAAGGTGCCGTCCAGGAGGGCCATATTGGTTTGCCTGATCAACGACCATCTTGAAGTGTTGGTCTTGCTCATTCTTAATCCATACATTTTTATTCATTAAGGAAGCAAGGGAAAGTCTTCTTCCTTGTGCCTAACCCTTGTGAAGGACGTTTGGAAGGTGGAATTGTTGGAGCCCACGAGTTGCACGCATCAAATTGGTATCAGAGCGCAGGTTACTCTATTCCACCATCTATCATTTCCTTTTCGTTTGAGTCTAGTCATTTCAATTCCATCTTAGTCCTTCTTCTACCCCTCACTCTGCACGCCATTATCTTGCATTTCATTCAAAAAAAACGTCATTTACTTTGAGTCCTTGCAAGTTGCTGCATTTTGCTTTTCATCATTCAAGTGTCATTTCCTTTATTTCCTCTCATATCACAATCTGATTTTTTCGTTCAAACTTGAACACATTAGGGTTTGTTGCATTTTAGGTTACATTCAGCTTTCTTTAAACTAGTCCAACCATCAGCCTATAAAGCTACCTCGGTTTCAAATCATCTTGTTCCTACCGAAGCTTTTAGTTGGTGATGATTGTATGCATTTTATGATTCGCATTGTGATTGATTTCATGCTTTAAGACAAGTAGTCATACGTGTGTTTGCCTTCCCGAACCATCTTCAAAACCCTAATTCCACCACCACACCCCACGGCCCAACCAACCCCACCCCAACCCAACCCTAAAACGCACCAACCTGGTCCCAAACAACTCTATTTACACCCCAAACAAAAAGCCCCAAACCAATTTACCCAAAAACAATCAGATTCTAAAGATCCCAATTCATTCAAATAAACCCTAACCCTAGAATTTGAATTTTGTTCAAATTCTGTCCTAGACCAACCAATATCCAAATTGACCACACCAATCATCAATTACCAACCCAAATAGTCAATTTACAACACCCATTCCGTTCCTACAACCACATTCCGCAAAATCCCAAAAGGTTCAAAAACACCCTAAATCAAAAACCCTAACCCTAACCCCTATTTGGCCTTACCCAATTTCCCTCACCTTCCAAGGTCAATTTTGTTGCAAGTCCAAGATACAAATTGCATTTTAAATACATTGCACTATTCTATCCAAAAACGCAAGTGCTAAGTGCAAAACAAGTGAAATCCCAATTCTGCCCTTAGTCAAAAAAAGGAGAATCTGAACCTTGCTCAATTGAAATAGCAAGGAAGAAAAAGAAAAACAAAAAGAACAAGAGCAAAACAAAAAAGGGGCAAAACGTTTGTGCATTGCGTGGAAATTTTTTGGTACGACTTGCAAACCTTGGATACCATATTACCCACATTGCCGTCCACTATACCCAATTCTCCAACTCTTGATCTTCTTGAACCAATCACACATTTGGTTGCTCGATTGTTGCATGACTTGAACCATTTTGTGGATAGTAAGTGCATAGAATCAAAATTGACTAAAGATTGCCCACGGCAACCCTTAGTTTATCTTTGGTTCAGCCTTATACATGAACTTTGGTTGCTTATTTTCTTTGAATCATAGCATAAAGTTCAAGTTTGTGTTCATTTCAAGTGATTCTACTTTGATACTAATTGGTGCAACTTGAAAGCAAAAAGGAAGAAACAAGCGGAGAACATTGTGGTTTGAAGAAGCCTTGGCAATACACTTCCTTATTGATCACTTTGAGACTTCTTAACTTCAGGTTATCCAAGAACCAAAGTGGTAAGAGAGTGGAAAGAATCGAAAGCGGAGTGTTCATAGCTTATTTTTTACTAATCCCTTAACAAACGTTTGTCTTTGTGTTAGTTTGCTTCTTTCTTTTTCCCTTTGTTTTTTCGTTCAATTCCTTAGGCACAATGGCCAGCAGCAATTCCGCATCTAGCAAGTCTAAAGAAGCCGAAACTGTTTGTTGGACCTGTATAGCACCACTAGAGGGGGGGGGTGAATAGTGGATTAGCGGAAATTACACTACAATTACCTTCAAAAACTTGTTTGAAGACCCCTTTGCCTCTTTAGCCTCAGATTCTGAAAATTCCAGAAACAGTTCACTACTTTGAACGTTTTGGTTGAACCACTTATACACCTGTGCAAGCTCTCAAACTTGGCAGAGATCAAATTTAGAATGTTTATGGTATGTCATAAAAATTTCAGACAATTCTAAACAAGTTAGCACGTTCAAATAAGCAAGATGAGAAAAGTGTGCAATTCTGTCAGTTTCAGGCAGAATGTTAGCTTAACTTCAAACAGCAATATCTCAAAATCTACCCGTGCTATTTTGATGAATCTTATGTCAAATTAAACCTTATGATGTCTAGTTTAATTTGATATAAGGCTCACTCCAAGATTCGAAGGATAGCCTATTCAAATTGCACAAGTTTGCACACTGGTCAGAACTGTTCACAGAATGTAGCAACAATTTTGTGAAGATGATTTGAATATGCTAAACACCTTAGAATTTAGTGATTCTTGCGGCTAATGAAAGCTAACACATTGAAGTATAATATATCCAAAATTCATGCAATTCTAAGACTGTTTGCTCGTTCAATTATGCGTGCCAAGTTAGTGTAATTCTCAGGCAGAAAACAGTAAGTGCAGGAAATAAGTAAAGAACACAAGGAATTATCCTGGTTCGGTCAATGTGACCTACTCCAGTCCCAAGAGACACCTTCTCTTGGATTTCACTAAACACCAAACACCAAAGTCACCTTACAAAGCCAAAGGAAGAAGCTTTTCACCAACTTCTTCAAGAGGCTGCACCAAAACTGAAAATCAGCACTAGTATGTTTCACCTTTGCACCTTTGCACCTTTTGCTCACCTCTAAGGAGTAAGCTTTATACACCAGCTTCTCCCTTACAATATGTCGTTTAAAAGGTGTTGAAATGACAAGAAATGAAGAACTATACAATCATAAAGCTTGCTGCAAATGTGTTCTTCAATAGAGAAGAGAAGAAGAAAAGAATGGAGACAAAGAGCTAATTGTCTTGCTTGCTTTCTTTGTTGCTTTCGTTGGATGGCTTTTCTTCTTCATCTTTGGAGCTATTTATAGCCAAGAGGACAGCCTATAGGCTCCTCAAAGTAGCCGTTGCCATGGTTGAAGAATGAGAAAATTCAGCACCTTTTTAGCTATCCATTTGACTTTAAAAACAAATCTGAATTTTTGCTACTTTGAAATGGTCTTCCACCTGAATATTTATCCTCTTAAAGCCGTTGGAATGAGATGGAAAAAGACTCCATTTGACCGTTTAAAAACTAGCTCCAATAAGCAATATCCATGTGTAAATAACTTGCCATGTGTATAGCTGGATTTGCATATGTTTTGAACAGATTTTTTTTCTCCTCATTTTGAATGATAAATGACGTTGGAAAGCCCTTGAAGATAGGCATTGAAGAACAATTCAAAGATAGAGAGAAATCAGCCTTGCCTTTGAATTTGACTTGGTCTTCAATCTTGAAACATATAGCCGTTTGGTTTTGCTTCCTTGGTTGAGAGATTTTTGCTCCAACTTTTTGACCAACATAGCCGTTTACAATCAGCTCAAGAATAGCCAAGAATAGTCTTTTGAAATCAGCACAAAAATAGGAATTAACTCAACTTGTCTTGACTTGTTCAAAATCTGAATGTTTGAACATAATTTGTGCGCCCAAATCCGTTTGTAACCATATTATATATAGTCATTTATGTCTTCAACATGTAGCATAGAAAACCATATGAAGAATACCAAGAATTCCAAGAAAACCATAGATGTGATAACCATAACATAAGAATTCCAATTGAGATACCATGCTGCTCGTTTCCATAAAAATAGGGCACGTACCATATGTGACATAAACACATATAAACATCATATAAACAATATATAACATGTTGGAAGATCCATTGGCAAGTGAAAAGACCAGAATACCCCTTAGCACAAAAATAGGAATTTTGTCCTAGGATGAACCTAGACATGGTGCTGCTCCAGATTCATTTTTGCCATGATGTGACATGACTTATAAATGTGTCATATGATCATATAAGTCCGTTGGAAGAAGACCAAATAAGAATGAGAAGTCCAAATGGTGAAATTACCAAAATAACCCTTATAAAGATCAATAAGCTTCACCACCGTGTCAAGTCTGTTTTTGTCCGTGTCAAGCATGCTTTTCCTCAGCCAATTAGATTCTAAATTGAATAAGGATCATGTGGGCTTTTGAATGACTCAATTTGGAGTTCATTTGCTCAAGATATGAACCAAAACCTGCAATAGAATACTAAACCGAGCAATTTGCCTTATATTGTAAGTCATGTGACTTCAAGGCTTGGTTAGATCATATTATCAACATGTATTGGCATATATATCTTCTAAGATCAGTTTGAACAACATGTATTGGCATATATAATCTAAGATCAGTTTGAACATGTCTTGATTAAGATATGTGATTGAATTGGCCAAGTTCAATCTCATGATCTTAATCAAACTTGTTCAATCTTGATTCATTCAAGCAATTTCACATTTAGCTCATAAGTTCATAAGTTCATGCCTTGCCAAAACAATTTCACATTTAAACGTTACATATACATGCTCACATATGCATCTTCCAATCATTCAAACATGATATATCTATTTGCAATCATCATAACAATTACACATATGCACACATATACATTTTGCACACCAATTACACATATGCACACATATACATTTTGCAATCACTCAAACATAATATATCACAACAATCTCCCCCTTTTGATGATTTGCAAAATTACCCCACATATGTGTATATTAAGCATTTAAATCAAGTGTGCATCTAAATCAAGTGTTGTAATCTGTGTAATCAAGTAAGCATCGAAATCAAGTGTAAGCTGCTCCCCCCTTAATGTGTTATCTCCCCCTTAACATGATATCTATCTTCCCCTTAACATGATATATATACACATTTATTTCTCCCCCTTAATTTTGTAAATTATGCAAAAGACTGAATGGTGTAGTAGTCAGTTGTAAGCAATTAATCCAAGTCTTGCACGTAAAGTCTCAAAGATAGCTTGATTAAGGGGTTTAGTGAATATGTCAGCTACTTGTTGATCAGTTCTAACATGTTCAATGTGTATATGTCCAAGATTAACATGATCACGGAGAAAATGATAACGTACTTCTATATGCTTTGCCTTAGAGTGTAGTACAGGGTTTTTAGACAAATTTATAGCACTTGTACTATCACAATAGATGGGGATATTATTTACTTGTATTTCAAAGTCTGAAAGTTGTTGTTTAATCCATAATAGTTGAGTACAACATAGACTTAAAGCCATATATTCTGCTTCAGTAGTAGAAAGTGCAACACTAGATTGTTTCTTTGAAAACCAAGATATTAATGAGTTTCCTAGGAATTGACATGTTCCACTAGTGCTCTTTCTATCTACTCTACATCCACCATAATCTGCATCTGAATATGCATGTAGACTTAGACTAGATTGTCTATCATACCATAAGCCTAATGTTGGTGTATGTTGAAGATATCTAAATATTCTTTTTACAGCTTTAAAGTGTGACAACTTAGGCATACTTTGAAATCTCGCACACATACATACTGCAAACATAATATCAGGTCTACTAGCAGTTAGATATAGCATTGAACCAATCATAGACCTATATAGTTTTTCATCAAATGCAACACCATTTTCATCTTTGTCTAATTTTGTTGAAGTACACATTGGTGTTGGAGATGGTTTCAAGTTTTCAAAGTTGAATTTCTTTATCATATCTCTTATGTATTTGGCTTGATTGATATGTATACCATTTGATGTTTGTTTTATTTGCAAGCCTAAGAAATAGTTTAATTCACCAACCATAGACATTTCAAACTCAGACTTCATACAATCTTCAAAGTCTTTTACTAAGTTAGGATTAGTTGAACCAAAGATTATGTCATCTACATATATTTGTATTACAAGCAAATCTTTGTCTTTCTTTTTCAAGAATAAGGTACTATCTATGGTTCCTCTTTGAAAGTTGTTACTTAGTAAAAAGTTGGCAAATCTTTCATACCATGCACGGGGGGCTTGTTTCAAACCATATAAGGCTTTCTTAAGTTTATATACATGATTAGGGTTCTTTGGATCTTCAAAGCCTGGTGGTTGTTTAACAAAAACTTCTTCTTGGATATAGCCATTTAAGAATGCACTCTTAACATCCATTTGGAATAGTTTGATGTTATTATAACATGCAAAAGCTAATAAGAGGCGTATGGATTCTAATCTTGCTACGGGGGCAAATGTTTCATCGTAATCAATACCCTCTTCTTGATTATATCCTTGAGCTACAAGTCTTGCCTTATTTCTTACTACAACCCCTTGTTCATTCATTTTGTTCCTAAACACCCATTTAGTTCCAATGATTGATTTATCCTCGGGTTTAGGTACTAAATCCCACACATTGTTTCTTTCAAATTGGTTTAACTCTTCATGCATTGCATCTATCCAATATGCATCGTTTAAGGCATCATTCACATTCTTGGGTTCAATTTGGGATATAAGTGCATGCCATTGATCATATTCATTAGGATCTATTTGCCTACGTGTTCTAACCCCTTGATTTACATCTCCTATGATAAGTTCTTGAGGATGCTTTTGTTTATCTCTTATTTGCCACCAATTACTTGGTTGTGCATCTTCAATAGGTTCATGATGTTCAATAGGTTGGTTAGGCACATTTTCTTCATTATGTTCTTGTGTAGGGGGAGTTTGAACTTCATGCATTTCAAGAGTTTGATTTGGTGTTTCAATTTGATCATTTGTAGGTGGTAGGATAAGTTCATCTTCATCATGAAGTATTTGATCATTTGGTACATAGATTTCATGTTGATTACTTGTTTGGAGATATGCATTTTCATTGAACTTCACATGTATAGATTCAACTATCTTTCTTGTTTGTGCATTATAACATCTATATGCTTTAGAGTTCATTGAATATCCCACAAATATATGTTCATCAGACTTAGGATCAAACTTATCTAAGTTATCTTTTGTGTTCAATACAAAGCATTTACAACCAAAGACTTTTAGATAATTTACTTTTGGGAGTCGTCCATTTAAGATTTCAAATGGTGTTTTGTTCAATTTCTTTCTTATTGATAGTCTGTTGATCATATAACTTGAAGTGTTTACTGCTTCAGCCCATAAGAATTTAGGTACTTTGTTTTCTACCATCATTGTTCTTGCAACTTCTTGAATAGTCCTATTCTTTCTTTCAACTACACCATTAAGTTGAGGAGTTCTTGGTGGGGAGAATTCATGTTTTATACCCTTTTCATTACAGAATTTGATTAATTCACTATTTTTAAACTCACCACCTCTATCACTCCTTATCTTAATAACATGTGATTCATGTTCATTTTCAAGTTGTCTAATTAGATTAGTTATAGATGATGTACTTTCATCTTTTGAAGCAAGAAACAATGTCCAAGTATATCTTGAGAAATCATCAACTATTACACATACATAATAACTTCCACCTAAGCTTCTTGTTCTACATGGACCAAATAAGTCTATATGCAAGAGTTCTAGTGTTCTTGATGTTGTGACCTCAGTTTTAGGCTTAAGGGATTCTCTAATATGTTTGCCTTTGATACAAGATTCACATAGTTGAAAATCATTCAAGTTAAGTTTAGGCAATCCTTTAACAAGACTTTTAGCGTGTAGTTTTTCTAAAGTTGATATACCTATGTGTCCTAAACGTCTATGCCAAAGATTGGGATCAGATTCATGTGAAACAAGACATTTTGTGTTACTACTTAGCATATCATCCATGTTAAGCACATATATGTTTCCTTCACGTTTTCCTTTTAACATAACTTGTTTGTTTTTATCCATTATCTTACAAGAGGTGGAGGAGAAGAGAACATTCAAGTTGTTGTCACATAGTTGAGAGACACTTAAAAGCTCAAAGGTTAGGTTACTTACAAGTAGGACGTTTTTGATCTCAAACTTGTTTGGATCACCAACCTTGCCTTTGCCAATTATTTGGCCTTGGTTGTTATCTCCAAAGGTAACTTTGCCACCTTTTGCAACGTTCTTAAGTGTACTAAACAAATTTTTGTTGCCCGTCATATGTCTTGAGCAACCACTATCAACTATCCAATTGGTTTTGTTCTTTTCATCTTCTTTGTTGTTATAACCAGCAACTTGTCTTTCTTTGATGTTATGTACCTACAAATGTAAATAACAACTTAGGTACCCTTTGATTTTGGGTCCTTTCAAGGTTAGACAAGTTAAGTTCATGTTAGTGTACCTTTAGGTACCCAAACTTGAACAACCTTTCTTGGTTTTGAAATGTTAAAATCATGTTGCATATAATGATCAAATAGTGGATTTTGATACATAGAATATGATGGAAAAGGGGCTGCATATTTATGTCTAGTTGGATAAGCATTGTAAGTTCTATATGCATTTGAATGTTGCCATGTATATGAGTTATATCTTGGCCGTGTATAAGCATTGAATTTAGGCCGTGTATATGCAAGATGTTGTGTGTGTCTAGGCCGTGTGTTGTAAACTGATTTAGGCCGAGAGTATGTCATGTTCTTCACATAAGCATGTTGTTGCATATAAGGCATAACTTGAGCAGATTGCATACTACTTTGTTTAGGCATTCTTGTATACATGTAAGCATGGTTTCTAGGTGTATTTACCTTCCTATATGTTGATGCATTTTGCAATCTTTGTGATGAAGGTGGTGTGGGCAGAATAGGTGCATTTCTAAATGCATTTGGCCTATATTTCATGTTGGTTGAAGATGATACAAATGTTGTTTCCTTAGGTGTGTATTCAGCTTCTTTAACATATCCAAGACCTTGTTTGTCATTTCCATGCTTTTGAGATGCAATAAGAGTGTCTAACATGTTGGAACCATTCTTAAATTGTTCTAAAGATTTGATCAAGTCTAGGTTGCATGCTTTTAATGATTCAAATTCAGTTTGTATTTCATGTAATTTAGACTTTAAAACGTTGTAATCAACACATTGCACACATTGCACATTTTCATGTTTGTTCTTAAGTTCCTTAATCTGATTTTGCATTGAACTAATAGTGTTAGATGATTCAAGTTGAAGAACTTCTAGTTGAGAAGTTAGATTCAAGTTAGACGTCTCCAACTTGTTCTTCTCCTCAACTATTCTTTTCTTCTCCTTGGATAGCTTCTTATATCTATCATGCAACTTTTCTAATTCATCCAACAATTCATCTTGAGTAAAATCACATTCAGAGTCAGAATCGAATGTTACCTCATTTGTAGACTTTGAAGCCAAACATGTTTGTGCAACTTCAGGTTCCTCCTCGGATTCGGATGAAGATGTGTCATCCCAAGTGCTTGAACTTACCTTGAGAGCTTTCTTCCTCCTTTGCATAGGTTCTACTCTAGTTTTTGTCCTTGTCTTTTCATCCATGTCACGGTTTTTGTTCTTGTTTGGACAATCATATGAGATGTGTCCTTGTTTGCCACATTCATAACACTTGAGTTCTTTATCATACCATTTACCATCTTGTTTGTTAGATTTCACATTGATAGGGGCAGCTGATTTTGCTTGTCTTTTAGTTGGTCTTTTCTTGAAAAACTTCCTTAAACGCCTAGCTAACAACATTATGTCTTCTTCATCACTTTCATCATCACTTTCATACTCGGCTTGATTAGATGATTCGGGTTCATTTGTTACAAATGCAAGTGATTTAGACTTGTTACTAGTTTCAGCCTTTCTTATATTCAACTTGTTTTCATAAACTTTTAAAGAACCTATCAATTCATCAAGTTTTATTTGAGAAAGATCTTTGCTTTCTTCAATGGCACTAACTTTGGCATCCCATTCAATTGGCAAACTTCTCAAAACTTTTTGCACTTTTTCTTTCATCAAAAACGTTTTACCAAGGGATTCAAGTGAGTTGTATAAGTTTGTAAGCCTTAAATCCATATCAACAATTGATTCATTAGGCAGTAAAT
This sequence comes from Eustoma russellianum, assembly GCA_036186865.1. Taxonomy (NCBI): domain Eukaryota; kingdom Viridiplantae; phylum Streptophyta; class Magnoliopsida; order Gentianales; family Gentianaceae; genus Eustoma; species Eustoma russellianum. Next base: position 19,591,441 of record AP025054.1, read on the forward strand.
GAAATGTTTCAAGTGTAGACATTAACATGTTAATCTTTGATTCCTTTACTTGATTAGTTCCTTCATGCTTCATTTCAAGACATTTCCACATATCCTTTGCACTTAAACATGAAGAGACATAGGCAGATTCACTCCTACTTAAACCATTCAACAATAATTGCATTGCTTTAGCATTAAGACTCATTTTCTTTTTATCTTCATCACTCCAATCTTTTCTATATTTCTCAACTTCTTGTGATAAGCCATCAATTATAACATGCTTAGTAGGCACATAAGGTCCATCTTCAATGATAGACCACAAGTCTATATCAATAGCCATTAAGAACAATTTCATCCTAAGTTTCCAATGACTAAAGTTTTCTCCATCAAAAAGAGGTGGTCTTTGTGTGGACATGCCTTCTAATTCTATTTTCATGTGTGGCTTAGACATGCTTCTTAGTGTGTGAGAAAATGTTTAAAACACTTATAAGAAGGAAAGAAAGTGTCACCTTGTTGTGGATACCAAATATGAAGAATATAAGACAACCAGAAAATTTCCAGCAACTTTGCAACTTGGAGTGTAAACTGTTTTCAGCTCAAATAAGAATATGGTGCTCAACCTGGCTCTGATACCAATTGTTGGACCTGTATAGCACCACTAGAGGGGGGGGTGAATAGTGGATTAGCGGAAATTACACTACAATTACCTTCAAAAACTTGTTTGAAGACCCCTTTGCCTCTTTAGCCTCAGATTCTGAAAATTCCAGAAACAGTTCACTACTTTGAACGTTTTGGTTGAACCACTTATACACCTGTGCAAGCTCTCAAACTTGGCAGAGATCAAATTTAGAATGTTTATGGTATGTCATAAAAATTTCAGACAATTCTAAACAAGTTAGCACGTTCAAATAAGCAAGATAAGAAAAGTGTGCAATTCTGTCAGTTTCAGGCAGAATGTTAGCTTAACTTCAAACAGCAATATCTCAAAATCTACCCGTGCTATTTTGATGAATCTTATGTCAAATTAAACCTTATGATGTCTAGTTTAATTTGATATAAGGCTCACTCCAAGATTCGAAGGATAGCCTATTCAAATTGCACAAGTTTGCACACTGGTCAGAACTGTTCACAGAATGTAGCAACAATTTTGTGAAGATGATTTGAATATGCTAAACACCTTAGAATTTAGTGATTCTTGCGGCTAATGAAAGCTAACACATTGAAGTATAATATATCCAAAATTCATGCAATTCTAAGACTGTTTGCTCGTTCAATTATGCGTGCCAAGTTAGTGTAATTCTCAGGCAGAAAACAGTAAGTGCGGGAAATAAGTAAAGAACACAAGGAATTATCCTGGTTCGGTCAATGTGACCTACTCCAGTCCCAAGAGACACCTTCTCTTGGATTTCACTAAACACCAAACACCAAAGTCACCTTACAAAGCCAAAGGAAGAAGCTTTTCACCAACTTCTTCAAGAGGCTGCACCAAAACTGAAAATCAGCACTAGTATGTTTCACCTTTGCACCTTTGCACCTTTTGCTCACCTCTAAGGAGTAAGCTTTATACACCAGCTTCTCCCTTACAATATGTCGTTTAAAAGGTGTTGAAATGACAAGAAATGAAGAACTATACAATCATAAAGCTTGCTGCAAATGTGTTCTTCAATAGAGAAGAGAAGAAGAAAAGAATGGAGACAAAGAGCTAATTGTCTTGCTTGCTTTCTTTGTTGCTTTCGTTGGATGGCTTTTCTTCTTCATCTTTGGAGCTATTTATAGCCAAGAGGACAGCCTATAGGCTCCTCAAAGTAGCCGTTGCCATGGTTGAAGAATGAGAAAATTCAGCACCTTTTTAGCTATCCATTTGACTTTAAAAACAAATCTGAATTTTTGCTACTTTGAAATGGTCTTCCACCTGAATATTTATCCTCTTAAAGCCGTTGGAATGAGATGGAAAAAGACTCCATTTGACCGTTTAAAAACTAGCTCCAATAAGCAATATCCATGTGTAAATAACTTGCCATGTGTATAGCTGGATTTGCATATGTTTTGAACAGATTTTTTTTCTCCTCATTTTGAATGATAAATGACGTTGGAAAGCCCTTGAAGATAGGCATTGAAGAACAATTCAAAGATAGAGAGAAATCAGCCTTGCCTTTGAATTTGACTTGGTCTTCAATCTTGAAACATATAGCCGTTTGGTTTTGCTTCCTTGGTTGAGAGATTTTTGCTCCAACTTTTTGACCAACATAGCCGTTTACAATCAGCTCAAGAATAGCCAAGAATAGTCTTTTGAAATCAGCACAAAAATAGGAATTAACTCAACTTGTCTTGACTTGTTCAAAATCTGAATGTTTGAACATAATTTGTGCGCCCAAATCCGTTTGTAACCATATTATATATAGTCATTTATGTCTTCAACATGTAGCATAGAAAACCATATGAAGAATACCAAGAATTCCAAGAAAACCATAGATGTGATAACCATAACATAAGAATTCCAATTGAGATACCATGCTGCTCGTTTCCATAAAAATAGGGCACGTACCATATGTGACATAAACACATATAAACATCATATAAACAATATATAACATGTTGGAAGATCCATTGGCAAGTGAAAAGACCAGAATACCCCTTAGCACAAAAATAGGAATTTTGTCCTAGGATGAACCTAGACATGGTGCTGCTCCAGATTCATTTTTGCCATGATGTGACATGACTTATAAATGTGTCATATGATCATATAAGTCCGTTGGAAGAAGACCAAATAAGAATGAGAAGTCCAAATGGTGAAATTACCAAAATAACCCTTATAAAGATCAATAAGCTTCACCACCGTGTCAAGTCTGTTTTTGTCCGTGTCAAGCATGCTTTTCCTCAGCCAATTAGATTCTAAATTGAATAAGGATCATGTGGGCTTTTGAATGACTCAATTTGGAGTTCATTTGCTCAAGATATGAACCAAAACCTGCAATAGAATACTAAACCGAGCAATTTGCCTTATATTGTAAGTCATGTGACTTCAAGGCTTGGTTAGATCATATTATCAACATGTATTGGCATATATATCTTCTAAGATCAGTTTGAACAACATGTATTGGCATATATAATCTAAGATCAGTTTGAACATGTCTTGATTAAGATATGTGATTGAATTGGCCAAGTTCAATCTCATGATCTTAATCAAACTTGTTCAATCTTGATTCATTCAAGCAATTTCACATTTAGCTCATAAGTTCATAAGTTCATGCCTTGCCAAAACAATTTCACATTTAAACGTTACACATACATGCTCACATATGCATCTTCCAATCATTCAAACATGATATATCTATTTGCAATCATCATAACAATTACACATATGCACACATATACATTTTGCACACCAATTACACATATGCACACATATACATTTTGCAATCACTCAAACATAATATATCACAACACTGTTGACAATACTCAACGACAAATGCTGGAGATGCTTAAGAAACTCATGCATGACAATGAGATAATCAAGCATCGCTTGGAAGACGTGGAGCGAAGCTACAAAACAAGTGATGGCCCAGGAACAAGCCGGGCTGTTCCTCCACCACAACCAAGGCGCCATACTCCAGAAGAAGTTGAGGACGATAACATTCGACCCCCACACACCGAAGCGAGACGGTTTGCTCCTCCTACACAAGCAAGAAGGTACGGTACGCTCCAAGAAGGTACAACGATGATTACATTTCCTTTGAGCATGATGATTATGACTTTGATGACCACCATCCCCGTGGTTACCAAAGACGCCAAAATCCCCTTTTCCCTGAAGATGACGATTTTCTCAAAACCAAAATAAGTATTCCCACGTTTTATGGTAAAAGTAATGCGGAGGAATATTTAGAATGGGAAACGAAAGTGGATTTGATCTTTTCTTGTACCAATTATAGTGAATTGCAAAAAGTAAGGTATGCTTCCATTGAATTTTCTGGTTATGCACTTAATTGGTGGACGAATTTGTGTCGAAATAGAACTAAGACGAGACAACCTCCAATTGCTACTTGGGAAGAAATGAAGTTTGAAATGCGACAACGTTTTATTCCAAATAATTATGAGAGTTCTATTTTCACAAGTTTGCATAACTTACGTCAAGGTTCCAAAAGTGTAGACGAGTATTATAAAGAGTTAGAAATTTTGTTGGAGAGGTCTAACTTGCAGGAACCTGAAGAAGCCACCAAGGCTCGATTCTTACATGGTTTAAACAGAGAGATTGCGCAAAGGGTTGACCTTCAACCTTACCTCGACCTCACAACCATGGTCCATATGGCTGAAAAGATTGAAGCACAATTAAAGGTACGTAACTCCTCCAATTTCAATTCCAATTATCGTACTAATCAGTCTTCGTCAAGATTTTCCAACAAGCCTTCAGGAACGGGAAGTTCACGGCCTACAGGAGGCCAAGCGCGTGACCAAGGTGCGTCACAAAGAATGGACAATCGTGTGCAATCCACACAAAGGAGAGATGAACGCACCCAACAAAAGGCTCCTACTGGAAATCCTTCGGATTCCTCAAACAGGTTTAGAGACATTAAATGTTATAAATGTCAAGGACGTGGTCACATAGGAAAAGAATGTCCTAATGCAAAAAGAATCATGTTAATTGAAGAGATAAACGAATATGTGTCCGAGTCCGAGCATGAAAACGAGTCTGAGCATGATAATGAAATTGAACCTGGAGAGGATCTAGGCGCATTAGATGATTTTGATACTAAAGAGTTTCTTGTTGTGCGTAGAGCTTTAAATGCATATCCGAAATTAGATGATCATGAAAAACATAGAGAAATAATTTTCCATATTCATTGCATGATAAATGGTAAAGTGTGCACCATGATCATTGATTCCGGTTCTTGTGCGAATGTGGCTAGCATCGAATTAGTAAGAAAACTGAATTTGCCTATGACTAATCATCCGCATCCTTACAAAATTGCATGGCTAAATGACTGCGGTGAAGTTAGCGTAAGTAAACAAGTTTTGATTTCTCTTAGCATTGGTAGTTACAAAGATGATGTTTTATGTGATGTCACCCCAATGCATGCTAGTCATATTTTACTTGGTAGATCATGGCAATTTGATCGACATATGACATATGATGGTTATTTGAATTGTTATTCTTTCAAATTGAATGACAAATTGTACAAACTGCATGCAGTTCCACAACACAAAGTCCACGAGGATCACCAACGCATGTCCAAGTCTAGAGCCGATCCTAAGGAAAAAGAAGCCGAGAGAAAATTCGTGGAGTGTATGAAAAGTGAGAACAAAAAAATGAGAGCAAGGGAAAAGAGGTAGTGCCCCTAAGTGTCAACGAGTCCAAAAAGAAGTGTGGGTATTTCGCAAAGAAAAGAGAGGTTACACGTGCACTTTATAACAACCAAACTGTCCTCATCATCATTCCAAAGTCGTGTCAGCTTGCCCTTGAAGAACTCCCACCAGACTTACCTACCTCAGTTGCGTCCCTTATCCAAGAATATGAAGTTCTATTTCCCTCCGAACCACCATCCGGATTACCACCCATTAGAGGAATAGAACACCAAATCGACTTTGTTCCAGGAGCCGTGTTACCCAATCGCCCAGCCTATAGAGCCAACCCCGAAGAAACCAAAGAAATCCAAAGGCAAGTAGAAGAGCTCCTAGCTAGTGGACAAATCCGAGAGAGTGTGAGCCCATCTGCCGTCCCCGTCATTTTAGTACCCAAAAAGGATGGAACGTGGAGAATGTGTACCGATTGCCGAGCCATAAACAAGATTACCGTCAAGTATAGGTACCCCATACCTAGGCTGGACGATATGTTAGACATGTTGCACGGATCCAAATTCTTCACCAAAATCGACCTTAAGCAAGGGTGCTTCCAGGTACGCATTCGAGAAGGGGACGAATGGAAGACTGCATTCAAAACCAAGTTTGGGCTCTATGAGTGGTTAGTGATGCCCTTCGGGCTCACCAACGCCCCAAGTACCTTTATGAGGCTAATGAATGAAGTCTTACGTGCGTTTATAGGACGCTTTGTCGTTGTCTATTTCGTTGATATCCTAATCTATTCCCACACCATAGAAGATCATCTTGACCACATTAGAGCCGTTTTTGAAAAGCTTAAGCAAGAACAACTTTACGCCAACTTTAAGAAGTGCTCTTTTTTTAGAACGCGTGGTTTTTCTAGGCTTTGTCATTTCGGCTGAGGGAGTAGAGATGGATGAGGAAAAGGTTAGGTCAATTGTGGAGTGGCCTATACCTAAGAATGTAGGGGAAGTTCGCAGTTTTCATGGACTAGCAAGCTTTTATAGACGATTTGTCAAAGATTTTTCTTCCATAGCTGCACCCCTAAACGAAATTGTGAAAAAAGATGTGCCTTTTAGGTGGGAAGAGCCACAACAACAGGCATTTGACGAACTTAAACGTAGGCTGACCACTGCACCCATACTTAGGCTACCAAATTTTGACGAGACCTTTGAGATCGAGTGTGATGCAAGTGGAGTGGGTATAGGTGCAGCTTTGACCCAAAGTAAGAAACCCATAGCCTACTTTAGTGAAAAGTTGAAAGGAGCATCATTGAATTACTCTACCTATGATAAGGAACTTTATGCCCTTGTGAGATCCCTACAAACTTGGCAACACTATCTTCAACCTAAAGAGTTTGTGATCCACACTGACCACGAAAGCCTTAAGTATCTTAAAGGGCAAGGAAAGTTGAACAAAAGACATGCCAAATGGGTAGAGTTCATAGAACAATTCCCTTACGTGATTAAGTACAAAGAAGGCAAGGATAATATAGTTGCCGATGCCCTCTCTAGGAGATACACGTTAGTGACTACATTATCTTCACGCTTCTTAGGATTCGAATCACTTAAGGACTTGTACCCTAATGACCATGACTTTGGTACCATTTTCGAGGCATGTCAAGGAGCACCATTTGGGAAATTTTACATACATGAGGGTTACCTTTTCAAAGAACAAAAATTGTGCGTTCCCCAATCATCCCTACGAGAAGCATTGACTAGAGAATCCCATGGGGGAGGTTTAATGGGTCATTTCGGAGTATTCAAAACCCTTGAGACTCTTAAAGAACATTTCTATTGGCCCCACATGAGAGTAGACGTCGAGAGGTTGTGTGGTAATTGCATCACTTGCAAACAAGCCAAATCCAAGTCCCAACCACATGGCCTTTACACGCCTTTACCCGTCCCTGATTCCCCTTGGATTGACATTTCTATGGACTTTGTTTTAGGACTTCCTAGGTCTCGGGGAGGGCGCGATAGCATTTATGTTGTGGTTGATCGATTTTCAAAAATGGCACATTTCATTGCATGTAGAAAAGTTGATGATGCCACACATGTTGCTGATTTGTTCTTCAAAGAAATTGTTAGATTGCATGGCATGCCATGTACAATTGTAAGTGATAGAGATACGAAATTCTTGAGTCATTTTTGGCGTGTTTTGTGGGCTAAACTTGGTACACAATTGTTGTTTTCCACCACTGCACACCCACAAACTGATGGACAAACTGAAGTCGTTAATCGTACTATTTCTCAACTTTTGCGTGCCATTTTGCAAAAACACATTAAACATTGGGAAGATTGTTTACCATATATCGAATTTGCATATAATAGGAGTGTCCATCACGGTACTTTGCATAGTCCATTTGAAATCGTGTATGGCTTTAATCCATTGTCTCCCATTGATTTGATTCCTATTCCCGTGCATGAACGTTCTAGTCTTGACGGTAAACAAAAAGCGGACACCATAAAGAAACTGCATGAACAAGTTAAAACACAGCTAGAAAAGAAAAAACAAAGCTTATGAAAGACGAGCTAACAAACATCGGAAAAGAGTTGTGTTTAAACCTGGAGATTTAGTGTGGTTACATTTGCGCAAGGAAAGATTTCCCAATGAAAGAAAGTCAAAATTGTTGCCTCGAGGAGATGGACCCTTTAAAGTATTGAAACGCATAGGTGACAATGCATACATCCTCGATCTTCCCGACAGGTATGGTTCAGTTTCACCTACTTTTAATGTTGCTGATCTCACCCCTTTCAACGATGACCTTTTTGATTCGAGGACGAATCCTTTTGAGGAGGGGGGGATTGATGAGGATCAAGGGTCCGATGAGGATCAAGGGCCCCATCAAGAGGTCAAAGGTCCTATGACAAGAAGGAGGGCAAAGGAACTTTGTCATCAAGTTGCCACCTTCTTGTACAAGCATGTTCAAGATGAACCTAAGACTCCTTGGGTTCATTTCATTGAACCTTCAACTTGAGCATATATCACATGCACGCCTACACTCTTTGTTTCTTTGAATTTTATCTTGTGTCTTGTGATCTTTGTTTTATGTCTTTTCTTTGTATGTAAATTAGGTACATGAAATGTTTCAAGAGAATGTTTCAAGAGAATGTTTCAAGAGAATGTTTGAAGAGAATGTTGAAGAGAATGTTTCAAGAGAACATTCGAAGAGAATGTTTGTCTATGCTAAGACAAATTCAAAGGTGTCCAAGATAGAATCTCTTGATCAAGTTGAAATCATCTCCATTATCCATAAGAAGGGGGGGCGGCCACTTTAAAGTGAAGGATGACATCTTACTTGAATTTGAACTTGAAGATAAACTTGAATTCAAATTCAACCATAATTTGAATTCAAGTTTCAACCAATTTGAGGCTTACATTTCAAAAAGGATTCAGCTATCATCTCAAGGTCACACGCCATTTTTGAAGGATAAGGAAGATAGGGATCACACGCCATTTTTTGAAGCAAAGATGAGATGACAATTCAAATTTGAATCCAAGTTTAAATTCAAGTTTAAGTTAAACTCAATCTCCAACCAGCATTTGAATTCAACATCTCAACCATTTGAAGACATCTCACACGCCAATTTCAACATCTCCAACGCCAATTTCATCACCAAACATGACTAGATTCATTGAAGATAACATCTTGCAAGCATTTCAAGTTTTAGCTAGAATTATCTTAGTTTAAATTTTCAAGCAAAGTTCAAATTTAAACATTTGTTAGATAGCTTTATTTGAATTATCTCTAGCCATCTCAAGCTAAAGGGGGCGCCTTCTAGGCCTATAAATAGACCCCTTTGGCTGGTTGTAAACTCACCTTTTGATGAATAACAAGTCTTGATATTTCATTCACTTTGTGTGATACTTTGTTTTCTTGGTTTTGCATTAAAAACCTAGGTTAAGATCCTTCAAAGTTGAGCATATTGAAGGTATTGCCATTGCTTAAAGGTGCCGTCCAGGAGGGCCATATTGGTTTGCCTGATCAACGACCATCTTGAAGTGTTGGTCTTGCTCATTCTTAATCCATACGTTTTTATTCATTAAGGAAGCAAGGGGAAGTCTTCTTCCTTGTGCCTAACCCTTGTGAAGGACGTTTGGAAGGTGGAATTGTTGGAGCCCACGAGTTGCACGCATCACTAGATTTCTAGCTGGTTTGAACAAAGAGATTGCATTTAAGGTAGAACTTACACCTTACTCTGATCTGGCTTCTATGGTTCACATTGCTGAGAAAGTGGAAAGACAATTGAAGGTAAAAACTTCTAACCCTTCTTTTCGGACTAATCCTTTGAGTTTTCCTAGAACACAGCCCAGGACGCCTTTCTGTCCACAACAAGGTCAAGGCCGTGGATTCCAAGGAAAATCAACCCAGAACATCCAAAATCGTCCAAAGTTTCCAATCACTGATAAAGGCAAAGCCAGGGTGGAAGGTACGCCTAATGTTAAGACTCGTGACATTCAATGTTTTAAATGCTTAGGAAAAGGTCATTTTGCTAATCAATGTCCCAACCCTAAACGCATCATGTTTATTGAAGAGTCTAATGAGTATTATTCTGAAGAAGAATTGGAAGAGAGTGAAGAAAACAATGAAATTGAACAAATATGTGAGGAAGAAGAAGAGATTAGTGAAGAGACTAATGAGTGTGAAACAAAAGAGTTCTTAGTTGTCCGTCGAGCTCTAAGTGCCCAAATTAAAAGTGAAGAACCTGACATACAAAGAGAGAACATATTCCACATTCACTGTATGGTTAAAAAGAAAGTCTGCACTTTAATCATTGACTCCGGTTCATGTACCAATGTTGCAAGTCTTGAACTTGTTAGGAAACTTGAGTTACCTTTAATTAATCACCCCCATCCTTATAGACTTACGTGGCTTAATGAGTGTGGTGAAGTTAAAGTAACAAAGCAAGTCCTAGTTTCTTTATCAATTGGTGGGTATTTTGCTGAGGTGTTATGTGATGTAGCCCCTATGCAATCAAGTCATATCTTATTAGGTAGACCGTGGCAATTTGACAACAAGGTTACATATGATGGTTACCTGAATAGATATTCCTTTAGGCATAACAACAAATTGTACAAATTAAATGCCTCGCCCCCGCACAAAGTCTTTGAGGATCAACAACGAATGTTAAAAAGCCATAATGATCCAAAAGAAAAGGAACTGGAAAGGATTTTCATCAAAGAGAACCAACTGAAAACTTCTCATCTTAAAATTGAACCGAAAGAAATCAAAGTTTCTGCAGAACCATCTCTAAAGAAAAGTGCATTCTTTGCATCTCAAAGCGAGGAATTCCATGCTATCAATTCAAACAAAACTGTTTATGTCTTGCTTTACAAAGAAACTCTGTTCTCTTCATCTGAAATACCATCTACTTTACCAAGTGAAGTTGCATCTTTACTTCAAGAATTTTCTAGCTTGTTTCCTGAAGGAGATCCCCCAGGTTTACCACCTCTAAGAGGCATTGAGCATCAAATAGATTTCGTTCCAGGAGCTGTTCTGCCAAACAGACCTGCCTATAGATCCAATCCAGAGGAAACTAAGGAAATCCAAAAACAAGTTGAGGAATTATTAACCCAAGGTAAAGTAAAAGAGAGTATGAGTCCTTGTGATGTTCCTGTTATCATTGTCCCTAAGAAAGATGGAACTTGCAGAACGTGTACTGATTGTAGAGCCATCAATAAGATCACTGTGAAGTATAGATACCCTATTCCTAGGTTGGATGACATGTTGGATATGTTGCATGGGTCTAGATGCTTTAGCAAAGTAGATCTTAAACAAGGTTATTTCCAAGTGAGAATTAGGGAAGGTGATGAATGGAAAACTGCCTTTAAAACTAAATTTGGATTGTACGAATGGTTAGTTATGCCCTTTGGTTTAACGAACGTCCCTAGTACCTTCATGAGGTTAATGAATGAGGTCTTAAGGAAATTCATAGGGAAATTTGTAGTAGTTTACTTTGATGACATTCTTATCTACTCCAAAACCCTAAGTGAACATCTGATGCATCTAAGAGCTGTTTTTGTCATCCTACAGAAAGAAAAGTTATATGCGAATTTCAAGAAGTATTCTTTCTGTCTGGAGAAGGTTACATTCTTAGGATTTGTGATTAGTGCTGGAGGAATTGAAATGGACCAAGAGAAAGTTAAATCCATAACTGAGTGTCCAACCCCTAAGTCTGCTGGAGATGTTAGGAGTTTTCATGGATTAGCTAGCTTCTATAGACGTTTTGTGAAGGATTTCTCTACCATAGCTACACCCTTGAATGAGTTAGTCAAGAAAGATGTAAGATTTGAATAGGGAGAATCACAACAACAAGCCTTTGAGGAACTTAAGAAACGTCTAACTTCTGCACCTATCCTGAGATTGCCCAATTTTGATGAAATGTTTGAAGTTGAATGTGATGCCAGTGGAGTTGGCATTGGAGCTGTATTGCATCAAGGTAACAAACCTGTTGCCTACTTTAGTGAGAAATTGATAGGAGCTTCCATAAATTATTCAACCTATGATAAAGAATTGTACGCCCTTGTCCGTTCTTTACAAACTTGGCAACATTATCTGCAACCTAAGGAATTTGTGATTCATACTGATCATGAGAGCCTTAAGTATCTAAAAGGTCAAGGAAAATTGAACAAAAGACATGCCAAATGGTTTGAATTCATTGAACAATTTCCTTATGTGATCAAGTATAAGCAAGGAAAGGAAAATGTTGTTGCTGATGCCTTATCTCATCGCTATACTTTGATTACTACTCTTTCATGTAACATGTTTGGTTTTGAGTCTATCAAAGAGATGTATCATTCTGATCATGACTTTAGTTCTATCTATCAAGCATGCATTGACTCACCTTTTGCTAAATATTACTTGCATGATGGTTATTTGTTTAAAGAACATAAGTTATGTGTACCAATGTGTTCATTAAAAGAGTTGTTGATAGAAGAAGCTCATGGAGGAGGTTTAATGGGTCATTTTGGCTCATTAAAAACTTTGGAAACACTTAAGGAGCATTTCTTCTAGCCGCATATGAAAGCACATGTTGATAAGGTATGTGACCAATGTATTACTTGTAAACAAGCAAAATCTAGAACACAACCACATGGATTGTACACTCCCTTACCTGTTCCAAGATCACCTTGGACTGATCTTTCTATGGACTTTGTATTGGGATTGCCTCGATCCAAAACTGGTAAAGATAGCATCTTTGTTGTTGTTGATAGATTTTCCAAAATGGCACATTTCATTGCATGTAAGAAAGTTGATGATGCTATTCATATTGCTTATTTGTTCTTTAAAGAGATTGTTAGATTGCATGGCATGCCACGTACAATTGTTTGCGATAGAGATCCAAAGTTTCTAAGTCATTTCTGGCGTGTTTTGTGGAGTAAACTTGGTACTAAATTGTTATTTTCTACAACTGCTCACCCACAAACCGATGGTCAAACTGAAGTTGTTAATAGAACTTTGTCTCAACTGTTATGTGTTGTCATTCAAAAGAACTTAAAGAATTGGGAAGATTGCTTAGCTAATATTGAGTTTGCATACAATAGAGTTGTTCATAGTGGAACATTGCATTCTCCTTTTGAAGTTGTTTATGGCTTTAACCCTTTGTCCCCACTTGATCTTGTTCCCATACCTGTTCATGAACGTGTTAGTTTAGATGGTGAACGAAAAGCAAAACTTGTGAAAGAATTGCATGAAAAGGTTAAGTCACAACTTGAAGCTAAGAATAAAGTGTATGCCAATAGAGCCAACAGGAATCATAAAGTTGTTATATTTGAGCCTGGAGATCTTGTTTGGTTACACTTGAGGAAAGAAAGATTCCCTAAGGAAAGGGATTCAAAGTTGAAGCCAAGAGGCGATGGACAGTTCAAAGTGTTGAAATGACTTGGTGATAATGCCTATGTTCTCGATCTTCCTGAAGAAAGGTATGGTCCTATCTCTAAAACTTTTAATGTTGCTGACCTTTCTCCATTTAGTATTGATTCAGATTCGAGGACGAATCCTTCTCAAGTGGGAGGGAATGATGAGCTACAGCCTGACCTTGTGGAGACAAACACTAATGATGACACCTCACTGCCCCGCACAGGTCCCATAACAAGGAGTATGGCTAAGAAGTTGTTACATTGTGTTGAATGATTTCTTTATAGGCATGAAGAGGATGAACCAAGCAAAGATGATGTCCATTGGGTTTATATGATACAAGCTTTGATCTAGTTGTATCAAAAGCATGTTGTACATATCTTTAGTTGTTCTTTTAATATTTGTCGGTTGATTAACCTTGTTTTAGGATGGTTTGTGTTGTATTATTGCCTTGTCTTTCAGGTACACGTACTTAGCTTGAAAATACAATTGGAACCTGAATTTTTGTCCAAGCAAGGAGGTGATAAGCAAGTAGCTTACAAGTAAGGTGGTGACAAGCACCCATGTCAAATCTGAATTCTTCTTCACGTTGAAACAAGGATGGAGAAGCTGCTCAAATCTTTAACAAATAGGAAGAAGTCTTGCAAATGTTCAAACCAATCACAATCAAGTTGAAGACAAGTAGGCAAGCTGCACAACAAATGAACCAATCAGATCCTTGTTGTTTGAAGGCTAGACCACGCAAGATTGCTTTGAAAATTCAAAGCCAAACTCACAACCAATCAAAGCCTAATTCAAAGCAAGCTGCTCCAAGAATTATCCAAACAAAATTGATCAAAGACAAGCATGGAAGCACGGCAAAAGGAACCAGCTTTCTAGGAACTAAAGTTGTTCAAACAAGTTACCAAACAAGCATGTCATTTTTAGTCTTGTACTTTGTACTTTAAACCTTGTACTCTTTGTAATTTTCGTTGTTATAAGTAGGTTAAGAAGCTGAATGTACAAACAACAACAATTCAAACATATTTCAATCAAAATTTCCTTTAAGGAATTCTCAACTTTTCTAGTTGAAGTTTAAGACCACTAACGGTTTTCTTTCAAGTTCATAGCCTAGAACTTGTTAGTATTTACTTCATTTTTGGTTTACAGCATCTTAGGGTCTCAATGAGGTTTTAGATGTGTTGGAATGCCAAAGAGGAAGAGGTGTTGGTATAAATTGAGCCAAGAACAAACGGTTACAGTTCAAGGGATGTCATTGTGATGTTCTTTGCCATAGCTGAGGTTCAAATCAATTTGGAGTAGAAGACAAAGTCCTAGGAACGTTTTTCTAGCCTTCATTTGGCTCATCATCCTAATCTACTCCCAAACCATAGAAGATCATCTTGACCACATTAGGGCCGTTTTTGAGAAGCTTAAGCAAGAACAACTTTACGCCAACTTTAAGAAGTGCGCTTTTTGTCTAGAACGCGTAGTTTCCCTAGGCTTTGTCATTTCGACTGAGGGAGTAGAAATGGATGAGGAAAAGGTTAGGTCAATTGTGGAGTGGCCTATACCTAAGATTGTAGGGGAAGTTCGCAGTTTTCATGGACTTGCAAGTTTTCATAGACGCTTTGTCAAAGGTTTTTCTTCCATAGCTGCACCCCTAAATGAAATTGTGAAAAAAGATGTGCCTTTTAGTTGGGAAGAGCCACAACAACAGGCATTTGATGAGCTTAAACGTAGGCTAACCACTGCACCCATACTTAGGTTACCAAATTTTGACGAGACCTTTGAGATTGAGTGTGATGCAAGTGGAGTGGGTATAGGCGCCGTTTTGACCCAAGGTAAGAAACCCATAGCCTACTTTAGTGAGAAGTTGAAAGGCACTGCATTGAATTACTCTACCTATGACAAGGAATTTTATGCCCTCGTGAGATCCCTACAAACTTGGCAACGCTATATTCAACCTAAAGAGTTTGTGATCCACACTGACCACGAAAGCCTTAAGTATCTTAAAGGGAAAGGAAAGTTAAATAAGAGACATGCCAAATGGGTAGAGTACATAGAACAATTCCCATACGTGATTAAGTACAAACATGGAAAGGACAATATAGTTGCCGATGCCCTCTCTAGGAGATACACATTAGTGACTACATTATCCTCACGCTTCTGAGGATTCGAATCACTTAAGGAATTGTACCCCAATGGCCATGACTTTGGAACCATTTTCGAGGCACATAAAGAGGCACTATTTGGGAAATTCTACATACATGAGGGTTATCTTTTCAAAGAACATAGGTTGTGTGTTCCTCAAACATCCCTACGAGAAGCATTGACTAGAGAAGCCCATGGGGAAGGTTTAATAGGTCATTTCGGAGTGTTCAAAACCCTTGAAACTCTTAAGAGACATTTCTATTGGCCCCACATGAGAGTATACGTCGAGAGGTTGTGTGATAGTTGCATCACTTGCAAACAAGCCAAATCCAAGTCCCAACCACATGGCCTTTACACGCCTTTACCCGTCCGTTATTCCCCTTGGATTGACATTTCCATGGACTTTGTTTTAGGATTTCCTAGGTCTCGAGGAGGGCACGATAGCATTTATGTTGTGGTTGATCGATTTTCAAAGATGGCACATTTCATTGCATGTAGGAAAGTTGATGACGCCACACATGTTGCTGATTTGTGCTTCAAAGAAACTGTGAGATTGCATGCCATGCCACGTAAAATTGTAAGTGATAGAGACACGAAATTTTTGAGTCATTTTTGGCGTGTTTTGTGGGCTAAGCTTGATACACAATAGTTGTTTTCCACCACTGCACACCCACAAACTGATGGACAAACTGAAGTCGTTAATCGTACTCTTTCACAACTTTTGTTGCCATTTTGCAAAAACATATTATTAAGTCTTCTAATGGTGTGTTAATTTTGAATGAAAATATGGAAGCTTTACACAATGAATCACATAAGGTCCAAAGTGAATCTTTACCTTTTCTTACATTAATGTGTGACACTTATTACTTGCATAACACATTCGTATAGCGTCACACAAGACTTTCAACTGAAGAACCGCCTAGGAGTCATTGAATACGTGTGTAAAGAACAAGTAAATGACGAAAACATAGTCACAACATACCATGCCTTTTCAAATCTTATTGACTTGTGACAATATTGAGCATCTCATTTCTTTGATAGATACCTTACATTGGATCACGTATGTTTATGACCCTGGTGGTTACAAGTTTATGCTCAAGTGTCTAAGGTCGGAAAGTTGTATGGATGATAAGTTAGACATGTTATGCCTGAACTATGAAATTGATCTAATCTTAGCATTGAAGATGTCTATCTTACTTTGGATTTAAAGATGTTGAATGGTGTATTTTCACGTGTTATTGGATGCTACTGTAGTAACCATGTTTTATTCAGATTAATTATGCATCCAAGACAACATTTTATATCATCATCTTCACCATACTTCTTTGTTATACACAATGCTTTCCATTGCATATCATCATCACCGTATTGCTTTGTTGTCTTAGTCTTTGATCCAGGTGGAGGTCGTCAATTATGTATATCTCTATAATCTAACCCTTACGCATGTTTAAGATTCAAGGACGAATCATTTCAAATGGGGATGCAATGATGCACTACCGTGAGGCATCAAACACACGTCACCATACTTTGTTAGTTCTTTAGGACTTGCAAAACTTGTATGAACGTTAAAGCGTCGTCTAACTATTCATATCTGCAATATGCCTCTAATAGCATAACACACCTTCGGATATGTTGTATATAGCGTATGTGTTGTTTTGGATGTGTTTGAGTTGTTTTTAGGTCAAGGAAGCATGATCAAACAAAGGCTAAACGTGCAAACACAAAGTTGAGTTGAAAGGGCAAGCTGGCAGGATGACACCTTCTTAGTATTTCAGCCATAACTCTCAACCACAACTTCAATTGACGTGATTCTAGTTGGAGGTGACAGCTAAGGAAATAAGCTACAATGTTGATTCCCAGCACTTTCCCAGAAAAGTCCTGTATCAAACTACACAATCGTTGCAACAAGATGGCTGCATAGTCACCTGCTTCCAAAGGTCCACATCTGCAAGCAGGTCAAGTTCAAAAAGGCATAACTCACTCATCCCTGCTCCAAATGACGTCATTCAGGTGTCTAAACACATCTACAGAAAAAGATCTACAATTTACATTTGAAGTGGAAGAACTGATTCGGACTGGAATATTATGTTATAATTCAAAACAGAAAATTGCTCAAAACTGGACAGATTTCATTTTCTTGACTTTTCAAGCAGCCTTTTCATCCAATCAGCTTCAAAGGGCTTAACCAGCACATCAGGGGCGTCCTAGATAATATTCCAAAGCAAGGAGAAGGTGGTCCAATCAAAAATCAAAGAGAAGAACAACTTGCAACAAAAGGAATATTTCTGTCGAGAAACTACTTGTCCAATTCAATCATTCTACCTTGTTTTTTAGCTTGTCTAAATTTCCTTATTTGCCCTTATTGGACCATGTACATATGTATCTTCCTTTATAAGTTTAGCTAAGCTTATTTAAGGTAGAAAAAAAACATTGGTAACTTCAAATTTTTGAAGATACAAAAAAAAACAGCAACTTTGCTCCAAACTGATTTCAGTTTTTACATTTGAATCCCTTGATTTCCTACAAGTTTTTGAATCATAACTTGATTGTATTGCTTCTATATAATGGGATGGATATTGTTTGGAAGGGTTTAGGCTTGTCCAAACAAGTTGAGATCATTTGCTGAAGCTGATTCACTTGCTCGGCTAAAATCTGGACTGATTGCATGCTTGGTGTTCTTGGAATGTTTTGCATCTTCATCCATGGTTCCAGCTGGGTTTATTGAGTTGAAGAAAGGTCCTTAAATAGCTGAGTGTGTGTACATGCAGGACAAAGGTCCCAATACAAGGAGCATGGCCAAGAAATTGATGCATAAAATGGGAACCTTCCTTTACAAACATGTTGAGGATGAACCAAGTCAAGATAGCCTCGATTGGGTCCATTTGCTACGAGCTTTAATTTAGTTTTGAACCATGTTGTAATATATTAGGTAATCTTGTGTGTGTTGTTCATATTGTCGAGTGTTTAGCTTTCTTTCATTTATAAATTGTTGTAAACTAACCTAGACATGTCATGTATGTTGTATATGTTGTTTGGTGTATGTTTGAGCTGTTTTTAGACCAAGGAAGCTTGATTAGAACCATGCCAAACGTTCAAACACAAAGCTGAATTGAAAGGACAAGCAGGTAGGTTGACACCCTCTTAGTATTTCAGCCATAACTCATCAACCACAACTCCAGTTGACGTGATTCCAGTTCGAGATGAACGCTATGAGATGAGCTACAACAGTGATACCTAGCACTTTCCTAGAAAAGGCCTGCATCAAGATACACAGTCATTAAAAGTAAGCTTGCTGCTGACTCAGCAGCTTCAAACATAGACGCCCAAAGCAGGTCAACTTCAAATAGGCATAACTCACTCATTCCAACTACAGACAACGTCATTTGGGTGTCTAAAGACATCTACAGAAAATGATCTACAACTTTTGTTCGACGTGCAAGAGCTAATTTTGATTCGAAGATTATGTTATATCACAACACAATTAAGGGGTCAAATCTGGATAGATTATGTTTCCTTGATTGTTCAAGTGGGCATCTCAACCAATCAACTACAAGGAGCCTGTCCAACTCATCAGGGACGTGTCAAATAATATCTCAAAGCAAGGAGGAGCTGAACCAATCATAAATCAAGGCAAAAATGACTTGCAACAAGAGGAATATTTTATGCCAAGAACAAGTTACTGAAGACAATGATTCTTATTCCAATTGTAACTTGCCTAAACTTTCTTCATTGCTCCTATTGGACCACAAACATTTGTATCTTCCCTTAGAAGCCCTTTTTAGTATTTTAAAGTAGCTAAGACATTGTAAAATTCACAATCTGAATACACAAAACAACCACAAGTTTTTTACACAAAATTGATTCAGTTCTTCCTTTGAATCTTTGATTCTCTTCAAGAAACTTGAACAAATTCTTGATTTTATTACGTCATATGCTTGGGATGGATTTTTTTGAGAGGGTTTAAGTTTTGTTCAATGAAGTTGAAGTCATTTGCTGAAGTGTTCTTCTTTTTCGGCTGAAATTTAGACTGGTTGCATGCTTGGTGTTCTTTGGGTGTTTCACATCCTCCTTTTCTTACCTAGGCTGAGCTTTGAGTTTTTTTTTTTTGAAGAAAGGTCCTTCAATATCTGTATGTGTGTGCATCAAAGATGGACCATTTAAAGTACTTCAACATGTGGGTGAAAATGCATATATTTGGATCTTTCTGAAAGGTATGGTTCCGTTTCCTCCACATTTAATGTTTTTGACCTATCTCCTTTCAATGATGATCCCTTTGATTTGAAGACAAATCCTTTTCAGGGGGAGGGGTTGATGCGGATCTAGGATCCCATTATGATGTCATGGGCCTTATAAAAAGAATCAAGACCAAATAACTTGGTTTTGATGTTGGTAGCTTCTTATTTAGGCATGTGCAAGATGAACCAAATGATCATTGGGTTCATTTACTTGAACCCAAACTTTGAACGTGTAGGCAAGCTTGCGTGTGTGTGCGTGTGATTTCCAGTTGTTTTGTCTCATTTAATAATGATTCTTGTTTTCATAACTTTGACAGGTAGGAGACTTGATGGCGTGCAAAATCTCAAGTTTAAAAGGATACAAAAAGGATGATGATATCTTGAGAGACGAAGAGAATGTTCAAGATAATTGATACGGTCCAGGTGTGCAAAATGCAAGACAAAGTTTGTCTTAGTTTTAAGTTGCATTCCATGCATCACTTTTCGTGCATATAGGCGTCTTTCAATAAAGTAGGTAAATATATATCTTGTATTCGTGTGGTTCTTGTTTTCCTAACTTTGTCTTACAGAAGACGTAATGGTGTGAAAAGGATGATATCTTGAAAGACAAAGAAGAATGATCAAGAGAATGTTTGTCTCAAGAGAATGTTGTCCTGAAGAGAATGTTTGTCTTGAAGAATGTTTGTATGAAGGAATATTTTTCCTAAGGAATTTTGTCCCAGTGAATGTTTGTACCAATGAATGTTTGTCCTAGGGAATATTTGTCTTAAGGAATGTTTGTCCTAATCCCTTCCCCAGCAACTACATGGTTTGAAAGGCTACTTAACTTCCCAGCAAGATGAGGACAAGCATATCTATATTTCAAGACTTAAAGGGGGTGGCCACAACAGGGATAAAGATGAAGCAGAGTTGAACTCAAATTCAAGACCATTCAAGATTATATTTTCAGCCATCTTTTTGGAAGACATATCCAAGCTTATCTCACCCTTCCAATTTGAATAACAAGTCTTCCAACAAGCATATCAAAATCGGTTGAAGGGAGTTCAACAAGGAAGTCAATATAACTACCAAAATTGAAGACAAGATAATTTGCTTTTACAAGTTTAAACTGTAATTTCTTTTTCAAAAATTTGATAGGCTTTTAAGATGGGGTTTAGGCATTTAGGACTCTTAATTAACTAGTAAATTTCAGCATAAGAAGGCCCTATGGCCGATTGTATCAACACACATTCATCAAAAATATTAAACGTTTCTTTCATCTCCAAATTGCGAGACTTTGTTTTCTTGATTTTGCATAAAAAATAAAGGTTAATAACTCTCAAAAGTGAGAAATTTGAGGTTGTTTGCTAAGGCTAAGAGTGCCGTCTAGAAGGGCATGTTGAAGGTTTGCCTATCAACATACGCTTGAAGTTTTTGGTGATTGCTCAAACCAGCACTTTCTACACAACAGAAGGAAGGAGAAGATCATTTCTTTGTGCCTAAACCTTTGTGAGAGGGATGTTGGAGGTGGTAGAGTGATCCGCCCATCACGTGCTTGCATCAAATCGGTATTCGAGACCACATGTTACTCAATCCCACCACATATCTTGCATTTTCTTTCCCTTCATTATTCATGCCCATTTTGTTTTTTCTCATTTTCTGTTCCATTACTCCCTCCATCATACATGTTTTTTGAGTCATAATAAAAAAATACGGCTCCATTCTGGTCGTGAGTGTCAAGTGGGACAAAATAGAAATTTTGCTTCATTTAAGGTCTTATATCCCTTGTCATTTGTGTTTTTCATAATCACCTTCATTTGGCACATTTTACATAGTGAAAAATCAGAACTTTTATTGACAACTTTGACATATATGGCCATTCAATGTACGATTAAAATTCAGCCATACAAACATTTGCCTTACATCACTTATAAAAGCCACCTAGTCATAATCAATCTTGTTGCTATCAAAATTTTGGTTTTATGGGTCTTAATTTTCATATTATGTCTGAATTCATGCGTTGATTTATTATTCAAGTGTTGATCATTGCACGACATAAACCCTAATAGCCAAAGAAACCCTACGATCGAACACCCTCCAAACAGCCCCACCAATCATCAAACCAACCCATAAACAACCTCATTTGACCCCTCAAACAAAACCCTTAACCAATTTTTCTAAACAAAATTAGATTCCAAAATTCCCAATTCATTTGAACCTAAAAACCCCTAAATCAAGCCCTAACTGAACCATTGTCAAAATCAGCCCCAAAAACCGACCCAGCCATACCTCAAATCAGACCCCTCACACCCTAATTATCCCCTTAAACAAAGCTTCCAATCCAATTAAACCAAGTTCGGTCAGAATCCAAAAGCCATAAATCATTCGAACCAAATAACACTAACCCTAATCCAAATTCCATACAACTTCAATTTCCCTCATTTCCAATGATGCTTTAATGCAAATTAAAGGTGCAATATCACGATTCACGGACAGTTGCATAATCTGCCCAAAAATGCAAATTTTGAGGGCAAAAGTGTGAAATTATGATTTTACCCTAGTCACAAAAAACAATTCTGAACCTTGCTCATACAGAAAACAGCAAGGAAAGAAGAAAAAGAGCGAAGAAAAAGAGCAAAAGAAAAAGGGGAAGACGATGATTTCTTATTTGTGCTATTTTGATCATTTTTTGTACCTTTGCAAAACCTTGAAAATTCTGCCCTTACCCTACTTTGCCAAACTATATACTGACCCTCATACATTGATTACATACTTGAATACTTCATTTTTGCATGCATTGAGCCATATTGTGATTATAAGTGCATTGGATCAAAATTGACTAAAGATTGTCTACGGCAACCCCTCGTCTTTCTTTGGTTCAGCCTTTGACATCATTTTGGTCTCATTTGTTCTTTGAATTATAGTTGAGTCGTTCAAGTTGGTGTCCCAATGTTTGAGTCCATTTTTGTGTGATTTGGTATCCTTTTTTGTGCAAATTGTGAGTTTTGGACCCTATTTGATACCCCTCGGATTCTTGCTGAATTTGGGACTTTTTGGAGACATTTTTCCTACTGCTTTAATGTCATTTTGGTGCTAGAAAGTCCTGCTTTGGTCCAGCAATGAGTTGAGTAGAAACCGAATTGTTTTGGTGCTGTTTGTGTCGTTTTTGTGAGCTGTTTGTTCCTCAGTTTCCCCAACGTTTTGCTATTGTTTGGACCTCTTTTTGCCGTCAGTTGGATGTTGAAAACAAGGTATAACAGCCTGTTCGGGTGAGCAAGTGTGCAAAACAGTTTGGGAAAGTTTGAAGCAAAAATGTGCAAAATCGTGCAAAACAGATTGTGTTGAAGAAAGATTGGCATACATCTCTCATCTGTAGTTCTATTTGGTTGTTATTAGCCCCAAATTGGTCAAGGAACAAAGTTGAGTGAGCGAGGAAAAGGGAGGAAATGAGATCACCAACACTTTAAAACTCGAATTGATTTTGTTTACTTACCATTTATATATGTTCATTATGTGATTATTGTGTGATTTTGATAAATATATATGTCTTGTGACTAATGTGTCTTGGAAGTTTCTACAACTTACCAACAAGGACAAAATTGGTATTTTGAGTTTTGTTGGAACATGATATGGTGGAAATACTTCAAGGACATATTCTCATCTTATTTATTATGACAAAGGTGGTATTATATTTATTTCTGACCATTGGGGTCATTTCTGGAGTTTCTCTCACCAGGGGCATTTTGGTCATTTTACTCCTGAGAGTGTTTTTGGTATTTTCATTCAAAGAATCCCTTGAGTATATTTTTATCTTCATTCTGGAGTTGAGTTGTGATTATTTTGAAGGTTATATGGTGGTTCTTTATCTTATTCTCTCACATGATGATAATATTGACTATAGCGGGATATGTGACGGGTTGTGATGTCACATTCTATTTCTTTCTTGAAGACTTTATTTTATATGTTATTGGAGGATATTATTCATCATTATATAGAGATTTCAAAGGTGTTAAAGGTGTGGAATTGATCAAAACATACAAGAAGAAATATTGGGAATTTTGGTGTTACATATTGACATAATCTTGTCAACTATTATTTGATGATTTCTTCTTCAAAAATCTGAGCTGATATACATATATACAGGTTGAGAAACGTGTATATACAGGTAGAACTGATGGTGTATTAATTTATGGCTTGGTGACAAGTGTACCAACCAAAAAGAAGCTAGTTGGAAATGTTTGAATTGTAGCCAATGGCTACATGGTGAAAAGGAGCTGTTTTGGTTTGAATTTTTCAAAGCCTCACATGCCTATTCTTGTGCAAAGAGTTGAAGCAATCTTGTAGTAGTTGTGCTATATTATCCCACTACATTATCTTCACATTTTCTAAAGTGTTTTATAAAGCAAAAAATCGGCCAATATATTATCTAAGGTGGACCAATCATTTTATTTTATGTTTCAAGTGTACAAGGCCAACCAGTGATGTGATGACACTTAATCTTGATGATGAAGATGGTGATACATGTGCATTTTTACCTACAAGCCTCATTTCACACTATGAATAAGAGGCAAAGGATGAAGAAGAAGAACACACTTGAAGCTCACTTGAAAGCATTTGTTGATTTGTCTAGCTATCTTCTTTTTCATGTTGTTCTTGATCCATTCTTTGTAGCAAAGGTATTTTTGTTGTATTTGTTGAGCTACAAGCCTATTGAGCTTCATTTGTAAGATTGATTAGCCAATTCTATAAGGCTACATCAATACGACATAGAGGTGTTGCAACTAAGTGTTGCATTGAAGGTGTTCATCCAAGTCTTGAATAGGATTGGTGTATAACCCAAGGATCAAGCTTGGTTCTTGTTGTAAGTTTATTCATACCATAGTAAATCCAAGGAAAGATGTTCCTTGGGACTGGAGTAGGTCACATTGACTGAACCAGGATAAATCCTCGGTAAACTTGTCTTGTTTCTATATTTCTGTTTTCTGTCCGTTTTTACTGCAGTTTTCACACAATTTCTCACATTTTTAAAAAATAGCTTTTTGGTGGAGTTATACTTGATATTGTTAGATTTCATTTGCAACAAGAATTACTTGATTTGAGCAAGGGAAAGTTAGTCTTTCAGTCTTTGCAAGATAACTGCTCCAATCTGGCTGCAATCTGACCAGTTTTGAGAAAACTTAAATTCTGTTTTAATCAAGAATTTTTTAAGGTCAGGGACTTTTGGAATCATAAACTAGACATCCTAAGAAGTGTTTTGACATAAAGTTCAATCTTTTTGGTTAAGTATTGATGCGTGCAACTCGTGGGCTCCAACAATTCCACCTTCCAAACGTCCTTCACAAAGGGTTAGGCACAAAGAAGTAAACTTCCCCTTGCTTCCTTAGTGATCAAACGTGTGGACAACGAGCAAGACCAACACTATAAGATGGTCGTTGATCAGGCAAACCAAGATGGCCCTCCTGGACGGCACCTTTTAGCAATGGCAATACCTTCAAAACGCTCAACTTTGAAGGATCTTAACTTAGGTTTTTAATGCAAAACCAAGAAAACAAAGTATCACTCAAAGTGAAGAAAATATCAAGAATTGTTATTCATCGAAAGGTGAGTTTACAACCAGCCAAAGGGGTCCTATTTATAGGCCTAGAAGACGCCCCCTTTAGCTTGAGATGGCTAGAGATAATTCAAATAAAGCTATCTAACAAATGTTTGAATTTGAACTTTGCTTGAAAATTTAAACTAAGATAATTCTAGCTAAAACTTGAAATGCTTGAAAGATGTTATCTTCAATGAATCTAGTCATGTTTGGTGATGAAATTGGCGTTGGAGATGTGGTTGACTTTGCATTCAAAGGCTAGTTGAAGATTGGATTCAATTTGACTTCAAACTTGAATTCAATCTTTGAATTATAATCCCATCCTTTTGATCTTCAAGTGACGTGTGGATGCTTATCTAGGCGTGTGAGATGTCTTCAAATGGTTGAGATGTTGAATTCAAATGCTGGTTGGAGATTGAGTTTAACTTGAACTTGAATTTTAAACTTGGATTCAAATTTGAATTGCCATCTCATCTTTGCTTCAAAAATTGGCGTGTGATCCTTATCCTTCAAAATGACTTCATGTTGGCGTGTGACTTCTTTGGAGTGGATGTAGATTAGGCTGAAATCCTTTTGAACTTTAAGTCTCCAATTGATTGAGATTGAATTCAAATTTAGGTTGAATTTTAAATTCAAGCCTAGCTTTGAATTTAAACTCAATTGATCATTATCCATTTGCTTTAGATATGGCCGCCCCCTTCTTGTGGATAATGGAGATGATTTTGATTTCAACTTGATCAAGAGACTCTATCTTGGACACTTTTGAATTTGTCTTAGCATAGACAAACATTCTCTTCGAATATTCTCTTGAAACATTCTCTTGAAACATTCTCTTCAACATTCTCTTCAAACATTCTTTTGAAACATTCTCTTCAAACATTCTCTTGAAACATTCTCTTGAACATTCTCTTGAACATTCTCTTCAAACATTCTCTTGTACCTAAATTACCTACAAAGCAAATACATAAAAGCTAAGATCACACGACACAAAATAAAATCTAAAAACAAGAATGTAGGCGTGCATGCTGAGACAAGCTCAAGTTGAAGGTTCAATGAAATGAACCCAAGGAGTTTTAGGTTCATCTTGAACATGTTTGTACAAGAAGGTGGCAACTTGATGACAAAGTTCCCTTGCCCTCCTTCTTGTTATAGGACCTTTGACCTCTTGATGGGACCTTTGATCCTCATCGGACCCTTGATCCTCATCAATCCCCCCTCCTCAAAAGGATTCGTCCTCGAATCAGAAAGGTCATCGTTGAAAGGGGTGAGATCAGCAACATTAAAAGTAGGTGAAACTGAACCATACCTGTCGGGAAGATCGAGGATGTATGCATTGTCACCTATGCGTTTCAATACTTTAAAGGGTCCATCTCCGCGAGGCAACAATTTTGACTTTCTTTCATTGGGAAATCTTTCTTTACGCAAATGTAACCACACTAAATCTCCAGGTTTGAACACAACTCTTTTCCGATGTTTGTTAGCTCGTCTTTCATAAGCTTTGTTTTTCTTTTCTAGTTGTGTTTTAACTTGTTCATGCAATTTCTTTATGTTGTCCGCTTTTTGTTTACCATCAAGACTAGAACGTTCATGCACGGGAATAGGAATCAAATCAATGGGAGACAAGGGATTAAAGCCATACACGATTTCAAATGGACTATGCAAAGTACCGTGATGGACACTCCTATTATATGCAAATTCGATATATGGTAAACAATCTTCCCAATGTTTAATGTGTTTTTGCAAAATGGCACGCAAAAGTTGAGAAATAGTACGATTAACGACTTCAGTTTGTCCATCAGTTTGTGGGTGTGCGGTGGTGGAAAACAACAATTGTGTACCAAGTTTAGCCCACAAAACACGCCAAAAATGACTCAAGAATTTCGTATCTCTATCACTTACAATTGTACGTGGCATGCCATGCAATCTAACAATTTCTTTGAAGAACAAATCAGCAACATGTGTGGCATCATCAACTTTTCTACATGCTATGAAATGTGCCATTTTTGAAAATCGATCGACCACAACATAAATGCTATCACGTCCTCCCCGAGACCTAGGAAGGCCTAAAACAAAGTCCATAGAAATGTCAATCCAAGGGGAATCAGGGACGGGTAAAGGCGTGTAAAGGCCATGTGGTTGGGACTTGGATTTGGCTTGTTTGCAAGTGATGCAATTACCACACAACCTCTCGACGTCTACTCTCATGTGGGGCCAATAGAAATGTTCTTTAAGAGTCTCAAGGGTTTTGAACACTCCGAAATGACCCATTAAACCTCCCCCATGGGCTTCTCTGGTCAATGCTTCTCGTAGGGATGATTGGGGAACACACAATTTTTGTTCTTTGAAAAGATAACCCTCATGTATGTAAAATTTTCCAAATGGTGCTTCTTTACATGCCTCGAATATGGTGCCAAAGTCATGGTCATTGGGGTACAAGTCCTTAAGTAATTCAAATCCTAAGAAGCGGGAAGATAATGTAGTCACTAACGTGTATCTCCTAGAGAGGGCATCGGCAACTATATTATCCTTTCCTTGCTTGTACTTAATCACGTAAGGGAATTGTTCTATGAACTCTACCCATTTGGCATGTCTTTTGTTCAACTTTCCTTGCCCTTTAAGATACTTAAGGCTTTCGTGGTCAGTGTGGATCACAAACTCTTTAGGTTGAAGATAGTGTTGCCAAGTTTGTAGGGATCTCACAAGGGCATAAAGTTCCTTATCATAGGTAGAGTAATTCAATGATGCTCCTTTCAACTTTTCACTAAAGTAGGCTATGGGTTTCTTACTTTGGGTCAAAACTGCACCTATACCCACTCCACTTGCATCACACTCGATCTCAAAGGTCTCGTCAAAATTTGGTAGTCTAAGTATGGGTGCAGTGGTCAGCCTACGTTTAAGTTCGTCAAATGCCTGTTGTTGTGGCTCTTCCCACCTAAAAGGCACATCTTTTTTAACAATTTCGTTTAGGGGTGCAGCTATGGAAGAAAAATCTTTGACAAAGCGTCTATAAAAGCTGGCTAGTCCATGAAAACTGCGAACTTCCCCTACATTCTTAGGTGTAGGCCACTCTACAATTGACCTAACCTTTTCCTCATCCATCTCTACTCCCTCAGCCGAAATGACAAAGCCTAGAAAAACTACGCGTTCTAAACAGAAAGAGCACTTCTTAAAGTTGGCGTAAAGTTGTTCTTGCTTAAGCTTTTCAAAAACGGCTCTAATGTGGTCAAGATGATCTTCTATGGTGTGGGAATAGATTAGGATATCATCGAAATAGACAACGACAAAGCGTCCTATGAACGCACGTAAGACTTCATTCATTAGCCTTATAAAGGTACTAGGGGCGTTGGTGAGCCCGAAGGGCATCACTAACCACTCATAGAGCCCAAACTTGGTTTTGAATGCAGTCTTCCATTCGTCCCCTTCTCGAATGCGTACCTGGAAGTACCCTTGCTTAAGGTCGATTTTGGTGAAGAATTTGGATCCGTGCAACATGTCTAACATATCGTCTAGCCTAGGTATGGGGTACCTATACTTGACGGTAATCTTGTTTATGGCTCGGCAATCGGTACACATTCTCCACGTTCCATCCTTTTTGGGTACTAAAATGACGGGGACGGCAGATGGGCTCAGACTCTCTCGGATTTGTCCACTAGCTAGGAGCTCCTCTACTTGCCTTTGGATTTCTTTGGTTTCTTCGGGGTTTGCTCGATAGGCTGGGCGATTGGGTAACACGGCTCCTGGGACAAAGTCGATTTGGTGTTCTATCCCTCTAATGGGTGGTAATCCGGATGGTGGTTCGGAAGGAAATAGAACTTCATATTCTTGGATAAGGGACGCAACTGAGGTAGGTAAGTTTGGTGGGAGTTCTTCAAGGGCAAGTTGACACGACTTTGGGATGACGATGAAGACAGTTTGGTTGTTATAAAGTGCACGTGTAACCTCTCTTTTCTTTGCGAAATACCCACACTTCTTTTTGGACTCGTTGACACTTAGGGGCACTACCTCTTTTCCCTTGCTCTCCTTTTTTTTGTTCTCACTTTTCATACACTCCACAAATTTTCTCTCGGCTTCTTTTTCCTTAGGATCAGCTCTAGACTTGGACATGCGTTGGTGATCCTCGTGGACTTTGTGTGGTGGAAGTGCATGCAGTTTATACAATTTGCCATTCAATTTGAAAGAATAACGATTCAAATAACCATCATATGTCACATGTCTATCAAATTGCCATGGCCTACCAAGTAAGATATGACTAGCATGCATTGGTGTGACATCACATAAAACATCATCTTTGTAACTACCAATGCTAAGAGAAATCAAAACTTGTTTACTTACGCTAACTTCACCGCAGTCATTTACTAATTCGATGCTAGCCACATTCGCACAAGAACCGGAATCAATGATCATGGTGCACACTTTACCATTTATCATGCAATGAATATGGAAAATGTTTTCTCTATGTTGTTCGTGATCATCTAATTTCGGATATGCATTTAAAGCTCTACGCACAACAAGAAACTCCTTAGTGTCAAAATCATCTAATGCGCCTAGATCCTCTTCAGGTTCAATTTCATTATCATGCTCAGACTCGTTTTCATGCTCGGACTCGGACACATATTCGTTTGTCTCTTCAATTAACATGATTCGTTTTGCATTAGGACATTCTTTTCCTATGTGACCACGTCCTTGACATTTATAACATTTAATATCTCTAAACCTGTTTGAGGAATCCGAAGGATTTCCAGTAGGAGCCTTTTGTTGGGTGCGTTCATCTCTCCTTTGCGTGGATTGCACACGATTGTCTATTCTTTGTGACGCACCTTGGTCACGTGCTTGGCCTCCTGTAGGCTATGAACTTCCTGTTCCTGAAGGCTTGCTGTGAAATCTTGATGAAGATGGATTAGTACGATAATTGGAATTGAAATTGGAGGAGTTACGTACCTTTAGTTGTGCTTCAATCTTCTCAGCCATATGGACCATGGTTGTGAGGTCGAGGTAAGGTTGAAGGTCAACCCTTTGCGCAATCTCCCTGTTTAAACCATGTAAGAATCGAGCCTTGGTGGCTTCTTCAGGTTCCTGCAAGTTAGACCTTTCCAACAAAATTTCTAACTCTTTATAATACTCGTCTACACTTTTGGAACCTTGTCGTAAGTTATACAAACTCGTGAAAATAGAACTCTCATAATTGTTTGGAATAAAACGTTGACGCATTTCAAACTTCATTTCTTCCCAAGTGGCGATTGGGGGTTGTCTCGTCTTAGTTCTATTTCGACACAAATTCGTCCACCAATTAAGTGCATAACCAGAAAATTCAATGGAAGCATACCTCACTTTTTGCAATTCACTATAATTGGTACAAGAAAAGATCAAATCCACTTTCGTTTCCCATTCTAAATATTCCTCTGCATTACTTTTACCATAAAACGTGGGAATACTTATTTTGGTTTTGAGAAAATCGTCATCTTGCGGGAAAAGGGGATTTTGGCGTCTTTGGTAACCACGAGGATGGTGGTCATCAAAGTCATAATCATCATGCTCAAAGGGTATGTAATCATCATTGTACCTTCTTGGAGCGTACCTTCTTGCTTGTGTAGGGGGAGCAAACCATCTCGCTTCGGTGTGTGGGGGTCGAATGTTATCGTCCTCAACTTCTTCCGGAGGATGGCGCCTTGGTTGTGGTGGTGGAACGGCCCTGCTTGTTCCTTGGCCATCACTCGTTTTGTAGCTTCGCTCCACGTCTTCCAAGCGATGCTTAATTATCTCATTGTCGTGCATGAGTTTCTTAAGCATTTCCAGCATTTGTTGTTGAGTATTGTCAACAGTTTCGGCTCCTTTAGACTTGCTAGATGCGGAAGTGCTGCTGGCCATTGTACCTAAGGAATTGAACGAAAAAACAAAGGAAAAAAAAAAGAAAGAAGCAAACTAACACAAAGACAAACAAACGTTAAGGGATTAGTAAAAAAAATAAGCTATGGACACTCCGATTTCGACTCTTTCCACTCTCTTACCACTTTGGTTCTTGGATAACCTGAAGTTAAGAAGTCTCAAAGTGATCAATAAGGAAGTGCATTGCCAAGGCTTCTTCAAACCACAATGTTCTCCGCTTGTTTCTTCCCTTTTGCTTTCAAGTTGCACCAATTAGTATCAAAGTAGAATCAATTGAAATGAATTCAAACTTGAACTTTCTACTAAGATTCAAAGAAAATAAGCAACCAAAGTTGATGTATAAGGCTGAACCAAAGATGAACTAAGGGTTGCCGTGGGCAATCTTTAGTTAATTTTGATTCTATGCACTTACTATCCACAAAATGGTTCAAGTCATGCAACAATCGAGCAACCAAATGTGTGATTGGTTCAAGAAGATCAAGAGTTGGAGAATTGGGTATAGGGGACGGGAAAGTGGGTAATATGGTATCCAAGGTTTGCAAGTCGTACCAAAAAATTTTCCACGCAATGCACAAACGTTTTGCCTGTTTTCTTTGCTCTTGTTCTTTTTGTTTTTTCTTTTTCTTCCTTGCTATTTCAATTGAGCAAGGTTCAGATTCTCCTCTTTTTTTTTGTGTCTAAGGGCAGAATTGGGATTTCACTTGTTTTGCACTTAGCACTTGCGTTTTTGGACAGAATAGTGCAATGTATTTAAAATGCAATTTGTATCTTGGACTTGCAACAAAATTGACCTTGGAAGGTGGGGGAAATTGGGTAAGGCCGAGTAGGGGTTAGGGTTAGGGTTTTTGATTTAGGTGTTTTTTGAACGTTTTGGGATTTTGCGGAATGTAGTAGTAGGAATGGAATGGGTGTTGTAATTTGACTATTTGGGTTGGTAATTGATGATTGGTGTGGCCAATTTGGATATTGGTTTGTCTAGGACTGAATTTGAGCAAAATTCAAATTCTAGGGTTAGGGTTTATTTGAATGAATTGGGCTCTTTAGAATCTGATTGTTTTTGGGTAAATTGGTTTGGGGGTTTTTGTTTGGGGTGTAAATAGAGTTGTTTTGGACCAGGTTGGTGCGTTTTAAGGTTGGGTTGGGGTGGGGTTGGTTGGGCCGTGGGGTGGGGTGGGGGAATTAGGGTTTTGAAAATGGTTCGGGAAGGCAAACACACGTATGACTACTTGTCTTAAAGCATGAAATCAATCACAATGCGAATCATAAGATGCATACAATCATCACCAACTAAAAGCTTCGGTAGCAACAAGATGACTTGAAACCGAGGTAGCTTTATAGGATGATGGTTGTAATATTTTAAAGAAGGCTGAATGTAACCTAAAAATGCAACGAACCCTAATGTGTTCAAGTTTGAATGACTAAAAAATCAGATTGTGATATGAGAGGAAATAAAGGAAATGACACTTGAATGATGAAAAGCAAAATGCAGCAACGTGCAAGGACTCAAAGCTAATGTTTTTTTTGGACATTTTTTTTTGAATGAATGAGATGCAAGACAACTGGCGTGTAGAGGGAGTAGTAGAAGAAGGACACAACTGAACTTAAAATGACTAGACTCAAACGAAAAGGAAATGATAGATGGTGGAATAGAGTAACCTGGGCTCTGATACCAATTTGATGCGTGCAACTCGTGGGCTCCAACAATTCCACCTTCCAAACGTCCTTCACAAAGGGTTAGGCACAAAGAAGTAAACTTCCCCTTGCTTCCTTAGTGATCAAACGTGTGGACAACGAGCAAGACCAACACTATAAGATGGTCGTTGATCAGGCAAACCAAGATGGCCCTCCTGGACGGCACCTTTTAGCAATGGCAATACCTTCAAAACGCTCAACTTTGAAGGATCTTAACTTAGGTTTTTAATGCAAAACCAAGAAAACAAAGTATCACTCAAAGTGAAGAAAATATCAAGAATTGTTATTCATCGAAAGGTGAGTTTACAACCAGCCAAAGGGGTCCTATTTATAGGCCTAGAAGACGCCCCCTTTAGCTTGAGATGGCTAGAGATAATTCAAATAAAGCTATCTAACAAATGTTTGAATTTGAACTTTGCTTGAAAATTTAAACTAAGATAATTCTAGCTAAAACTTGAAATGCTTGAAAGATGTTATCTTCAATGAATCTAGTCATGTTTGGTGATGAAATTGGCGTTGGAGATGTGGTTGACTTTGCATTCAAAGGCTAGTTGAAGATTGGATTCAATTTGACTTCAAACTTGAATTCAATCTTTGAATTATAATCCCATCCTTTTGATCTTCAAGTGACATGTGGATGCTTATCTAGGCGTGTGAGATGTCTTCAAATGGTTGAGATGTTGAATTCAAATGCTGGTTGGAGATTGAGTTTAACTTGAACTTGAATTTTAAACTTGGATTCAAATTTGAATTGCCATCTCATCTTTGCTTCAAAAATTGGCGTGTGATCCTTATCCTTCAAAATGACTTCATGTTGGCGTGTGACTTCTTTGGAGTGGATGTAGATTAGGCTGAAATCCTTTTGAACTTTAAGTCTCCAATTGATTGAGATTGAATTCAAATTTAGGTTGAATTTTAAATTCAAGCCTAGCTTTGAATTTAAACTCAATTGATCATTATCCATTTGCTTTAGATATGGCCGCCCCCTTCTTGTGGATAATGGAGATGATTTTGATTTCAACTTGATCAAGAGACTCTATCTTGGACACTTTTGAATTTGTCTTAGCATAGACAAACATTCTCTTCGAATATTCTCTTGAAACATTCTCTTGAAACATTCTCTTCAACATTCTCTTCAAACATTCTTTTGAAACATTCTCTTCAAACATTCTCTTGAAACATTCTCTTGAACATTCTCTTGAACATTCTCTTCAAACATTCTCTTGTACCTAAATTACCTACAAAGCAAATACATAAAAGCTAAGATCACACGACACAAAATAAAATCTAAAAACAAGAATGTAGGCGTGCATGCTGAGACAAGCTCAAGTTGAAGGTTCAATGAAATGAACCCAAGGAGTTTTAGGTTCATCTTGAACATGTTTGTACAAGAAGGTGGCAACTTGATGACAAAGTTCCCTTGCCCTCCTTCTTGTTATAGGACCTTTGACCTCTTGATGGGACCTTTGATCCTCATCGGACCCTTGATCCTCATCAAGTATTCAAAGAGAAACACATTTTCCAATTTCAGCAACATTCTGTCCAATTCTGTCTAGATTGACCATCTGAATCTTTTTATTTGTTTTGAAGGGTCAAACGATCTTATTTTTGTCTGATTTTTGGACAGAGTCTTGTCAAGACATTGAAGTTAAGTTCTGAAAATTTTCATAATTTTTGAATTTCTTAAAAACGGGTTCTGAATCTGAGGTGGTCTCAGATTTTATTTTCAAAAGAGATTTTTATCAAGCGTAGTAGTTTAATTTCCGCTAACCACTATTCAACCCCTCTCTAGTGGTGTTTATTGCAGGTGCACAATCCAACAGATGCCATACGAATTGATTTATCCCATGAACTGCCATGTTTCAATGATTTATTGTGTACTGATCTATATGCATACTGTTGATTTAAGTGATGACTTGAGTGATAGTACACTTAAGCATGATAACCTAGAAAAGAATGAATGGCATGTTTTCAGCAATACCTTATTTGAATGTGATGAACATGATTCCACGTCATTTGAAACACCTGAATTACATTCAAATAACATTGTATATGACAATCCTATGTTCATTCATGAGTACTCATTTGTATGAAAAAGAGGAGTTTGTCCCACTTGGTACCGATCCGATTTAAAGGAATCAAAGCTTCAAATCATACTTCTCACAACTCCAAACACGCCATTTTGTCACTACGTCATGATACATCATGACATTTATGTGCTGACCTTGTGTGAGGATCAAATTCATGATAACTATTAGCTTTTATTGGTTACACATCCTAAACACACTAAAAGGAAATTTCTTGTCATGCGGCTCCTATAGGATTTGATGATGCATATTATGAACTAAAATTTGAAAATTAGATTCTAATGCATTGATGAGGGAACAAGAAGGGACCTTCCTTTAATTCTTGATGTGGATTAGACAAGAATTGGACGTTGCCAAACCTTCCAAGAAGACCCTGCAATCTATCGCGTTCAAGCTTTACCCGGTTCGTGTTGAATAGCCTCACAAATGACTTCAACTTGTCTGAACAAGCCTAAACCTTTTGAAACAATATACATCATAAGTATAAGAAGCATACAATCCAGTTTGTTCAGTTCTTGAAGGGATTCAATGCACTTTGAATCAAAGGAAAACAAGACAAAAGTATTGGAGACAAACTGCTCTTGGCTGAAATGTTATAAACTGAAGTTTTGTTTTATATATATCTATTTGTTCATGGTTTCTAAGCTAGAATTTATAGACAAAACTAAGCTAACATGTCCTAAATATCTTTCATAAAAGGTCCAATGAATACAAAGAAGAAAGCATGGTTTACAAGGCTTTGGAAGCAAAGTTATTCATTGGACAGATTATTAGCTGAACTTGCGCATGGTTGTCTTGCTTGGCCAAGTTGATTTAGGCATCTTCCTTGTGATTGGTTTACATGGTTGAGTGGCTTAAGATATCTTCTAAAAGACCTTGCAAGTCGCTTGGACGTTGGCCTTGTGATTGGCTCACAATTTCATAAATACTGCAAACTATACAAAACAGAACCATTATGGATAGTTGATTTTGTTTTGCCCAAATGACCATGCTACCCTTCGAATTAGATTTTACAATACAAACCAAAGTTGTTGAGCTTTGCTTGATTTGTAATTTTGGCGCCGGTTTGACTTCATTTGGAGGACAGATGAGTGAGTTATGGGCATTTGAAGATTGAGCTGCTTCAGATGTGGACCTTTGGAAGCATGTGATTAAGCAGCCTGCTCGTTGAGGACGATTGTGGAGCTTTTTGCAGGCCTCTAATGGAAATGTCATATGTGTCAAAGTTGTGGATAAACTTCTTATCTTTCACCTCCATAGGAGTGCATCATTCCGAGAGATAAGGCCAAAATATCAACTGGATGTCAAGATGCCTACTTCATTGTTTAGTTTCAGCCTTGTGTTTGAACTTTGGATCCCTTTTATTCTTGCTTCCTTGAGCCTAAATGAGTTGAAACACACATAAAACAACATATGCAACATGTACAACATGTCCTAGGGTTTGTCAGACTATAAGAGACATGAACTTGAAGTTATGAATGATCAGATGACCCTTAAATGTTCACACAAGTGCTACATGTCTTAGAGAACTAACAAGTGCAATATTTGACATGCTTGACATGTTGTTGAGGCCTCATAGGAGTGCAACATTCCGAGAGTTGTTTTTTCGTTGTTACATTGATGAGGGAACAAGAAGGGATCTTCCTTTAACTCCTAACGTGGATTAGACAAGAATTGTATGTAGTCAAACTTTCCAAGAAGACCCTGCAATCTATCGTGTTCAAGCCTTACCCAGTTTGTGTTGAATAGCCTCACAAATGACTTCAACTTGCTTGAACAAGCATAATCCTTTCAAAGGTCCAATGAAAACAAAGAAGAAAACATAGTTTACAAGGCTTTGGAAGCAAAGCCGTTCATTGGACAGATTGTTTGCTGAACTTGTGCATGGTCGTCTTGCTTGGCCATGTTGATTTAGGCATCTTCCTTGTGATTGGTTTACATGGTTGAGCAGCTTAAGATTTTTTCTAAAAGACTTTGAAGTTTGCTTGGACGTTGTGCTTGTGCTTGGCTCAAAATTTGGCAAATATTGCAGACTATAAAAAACAGAACCATTCTTGACAGTTGATTTTGTTTCGCCTAAATGAACATCCTACCCTTCGAATTAGATCTTGCAATACAACGTTGTTGAGCTTTTCCTGAATTTTAATTTGGCGACGGTTTGGCATCATTTAGATGTCAGATTAGTGCGTTATGGCCATTTGAAGATTGACCTGCTTCGAATGTGGACCTTCGAAGTAAGTGACTAAGCAGCCTGCTTGTGGAGGACGATTGTAGAGCTTTTTGCAGGTTTCTAATGGAAACGTCATACACAAAAAAGTTGCAGATAAACTTCTTATCTTTCACCTCCAACTGGAATGATGTCAATTTGACTTGTGGTTGGAGAGATATGGCCAAAAAAACCAACCAGGTGTCAAGCTGTCTACTTCACTGTTCAGTTTAAGCCTTGGATTTGAACTTTGGATCCTTTTGATTCTTGCTTCCTTGAGCTTAAATGAGTACAAACACAGACAAAGCAAGATATGCAACGCATACAGCATGTCCTAGGGTTTGTTAGACTATAAGAGACATGAACTTGCAGTTATGAATGGTCAGATGACCCTTAAACGTTCATACAAGTGAAATATGTCTTAGAGAATTAACATGTTCAATGTTTGACATGCTTGAAATGTTGTTGATGCATCATAGGAGTGCATCATTCCGAGAGTTGTTTTCTTGTTTGATACATTGATGGGGGAACAAGAAGGGATCTTCCTTTAACTCCTAACGTGGATTAGACAAGAATTTACGTAGTCAAACTTTCCAAGAAGACCATGCAATCTATCGTGTTCAAGCCTTACCCGGTTTATGTTGAACAGCCTTACAAATGACTTCAACTTGTTTGAACAGGCATAAACCCTTTCAAACAATATCCACCCTAAGTATAGGAAGCATACAATCAAGTTTGTTCAGTTTTTGAAGGGATTCAATGCACTTTGAATCAAAGGAAAGCAAGACAAAGGTATTGGTGACACACAGCTCTAGGATGAAATGTTATAAACTGAATTTTTTTTGTTATATATCTCTCTTTGTACATGGTATCTAAGCTAGAATGTATATACAAAACTGAGCTAACATGTCCTTAATATCTTTCATAAAAGGTCCAATGAAAACAAAGAAGAAAACATGGTTTACAAGGCTTTGGAAGCAAAGCTGTTCATTGGACAGATGATGAGGATCAAGGGCCCCATCAAGAGGTCAAAGGTCATATGACAAGAAGGAGGGCAAGGGAACTTTGTCATCAAGTTGTCACCTTCTTGTACAAGCATGTTCAAGATGAACCTAAGACTCCTTGGGTTCATTTCATTGAACCTTCAACTTAAGCATGTATCAGCATGCACGTCTACATTCTTTGTTTTTGAATTTATCTTGTGTCTTGTGATCTTAGTTTTATGTATTTGCTTTGTAGGTAAATTAGGTACATGGAATGTTTGAAGAGAATGTTTGAAGAGAATGTTTAAAGAGAATGTTTGAAGAGAATGTTGAAGAGAATGTTGAAGAGAATGTTTGAAGAGAATGTTTGAAGGGAATGTTTGTCTACACTAAGACAAACTCAAATGTGTCCAAGATGGAGTCTCTTGTTCAAATTGAAATCAAACATCATCCACAACATACCACAAGGGGCGGCCACTTTAAGCTAAAGGATGACATCTTACTTGAATTTAAACTTGAAGATAAACTTGAATTTAAATTCAACCTTGATTTGAATTCAAGTTTCAACCAGATTGAGCCTTCAAATTCAGGATGAGTTCAGCCAAGTCTCACAAGCCATATACACGCCATTTGGAGATCAAAGGAGGATAAATCAACAACACAAAAATTGAATCAAGTTTGAATTCAAATTCAAACTCCATTTGGATTAAATCTTCAACCATCCTTTGAATTCAACCCGAACCACCTTATCATCATCAAATCAGATTTTCAAGATCTTCATCACTCATCAAAAAAGGCTGGAAGGTTAAGGGAAAGGATATCCTAGGACCAAAGTCAAAGTGCACTCAAAATTCAAACTCAACTTGAATTCAAACTTGAGCCATCTTGTGAACTCAAATCCAAGCGCATACTACTCATCAAACAACTCCTCCAAGACGCCATAAGCTGCTAGATACATTGAAGATATCAACTTCCAAGCATTTCAAGTTTTAGCTAGAATTATCTTAGTTTTAATTTTCAAGCAAAGTTCAAATTTAAACATTTGTTAGATAGCTTTATTTGAATTATTTCTAGCCAATTCAAGCTGAAGGGGGACGTTTCTTAGGCCTATAAATAGACCCCTTTGGCTGATTGAAAACTCACCTTTTGATGAATAACAATTCTTGATATTTCATTCACTTTGTGTGATGCTTTGTTTTCTTGGTTTTGCATTAAAAACCTAGGTTAAGATCCTTCAAAGTTGAGCATATTGAAGGTGTTGCCATTGCTTAAAGGTGCCGTCCAGGAGGTGTTGAGATATAGTATGTTTGAGTGATTGCAAAATGTATATGTGAGCATATGTGTAATTGTTGTGCAAAATGTATATGTGTGCATATGTGTAATTGTTGTGATTAGAAAATGCATATGTGATATATATGTGTGTAACGTTTACATATGAAATTGATTGTGCAAGACATGAACTTATGAACTTATGAGCTAAATGTGAAATTGCTTGAATGAATCAAGATTGAACAAGTTTGATTAAGATCATGAGATTGAACTTGGCCAATTCAATCACATATCTTAATCAAGACATGTTCAAACTGATCTTGGATGATATATATGTCAATACATGTTTATTATATGAACTAACCAAGCCTTGAAGTCACATGACTTACAATATAAGGCAAATTGTTCGGTTTAGTGTTCTATTGCAGGTTTTGGTTCATATCTTGAGCAAATGAACTCCAAATTGAGTGATTCAAAAGCCCACATGATCCTTATTCAATTTAGAATCTAATTGGCTGAGTTGAAATATGGAGCAAAATTCTCTCAAAGCAAACGGCTATATTTTGTTCAAAGATTGGAGCAAAAATCTCTTATATTCAAACGGCTACATATATTCAAAAGTTGAAGACCAAGTCAAGTTCAAAGGCTAGCTGAATTCTCTCTATATTTTAGCAAATATGCAACGGCTATGTGGTTCAAAATGTTGAAGACTTATTCAAAAAAGACTTGGCTGATCTCTATTAGCACATACCAACGGCCATATATGATAAAGAATTGAAGACTTATTCAAATTAAAAGATGTGGCTGATTTCTAGTTATTATCCAATGCCTATTTTTTAGGTCATACTAACGTTCATCCAAACGTTCATGTGGAGCCTTTTTCAACCTCTTTCAACGTCATTTTGGCATTCAAAAAGAAGGGCAAAAATCTGTTCAAAAACACACGCATACATGGCAAGATATTTACACATGTACATTGCTGATTGGAGCTGTTTTTTAAACATTTAAATGAAGCCTATTTCCACCTCATCTCCAACGTTCATAAGAGGATAAAAATTCAGATTTGAAGACCATGTCAAAGCAACAAACGGTCAGGTTTAGTTTGAATTTCAAAGGCTGGATTTTGGTGGCTAGAAAAGTGCTGATTTCTTATCCATTCTCATCCATCCAAACGGCTATGTTGAGGAGCTACTAGGCTGATCTCTTGGCTATAAATAGCTCCAAAGGGTGAAGAGAAAGAGCATCAAAAACGAAAGCAAAGAAAGCAAAGCAAGACATTAGCTCTTTGTCTCCATTCTTCTCTTCTTCTCTTCTCTATTGAAGAA
Organism: Eustoma russellianum; assembly: GCA_036186865.1. Taxonomy (NCBI): domain Eukaryota; kingdom Viridiplantae; phylum Streptophyta; class Magnoliopsida; order Gentianales; family Gentianaceae; genus Eustoma; species Eustoma russellianum. The sequence continues at coordinate 19,631,976 of AP025054.1, forward strand.
CACGTTTGTAAAGGCTTTATGATTGTATAGTTCTTCAATTCTTGTCATTTTCAACACCTTTATACGACATATTTGTGAAGGAGAAGCTGGTGTATAAAGCTTACTCCTTAGAGGTGAGCAAAAGGTGCAAAGGTGACGTTTTGGTGCAGCCTCTTGAAGAAGTTGGTGAAAAGCTTCTTCCTTTGGCTTTGTAAGGTGACTTTGGTGTTTGGTGATTAGTGAAATCCAAGAGAAGGTGTCTCTTGGGACTGGAGTAGGTCACATTGACCGAACCAGGATAATTCCTTGTGTTCTTTACTTATTTCCTGCACTTACTGTTTTCTGCCTGAAATTTACACTAACTTGGCACGCATAATTGATCAGGCAAACGTTCTTAGAATTGCATGAATTTTGGATATGTTATACTTCAATGTGTTAGTTTTCAGTAGCCGCAAGAATCACTAAATTCTGAGGAGTTTAGCTCAGTCAAATCGTCTTTACAAAATTGTTGCTACATTCTGTGAACAATTCTGACCAGTGTGCAAAACTTGTTCAATTTGAACAGGCTATCCTACGAATCTTGAAGTGAGCCTTATATCAAATTAAACTAGACATCTTGAGGTTTAATTTGACATAAGATTCATCAAAATAGCACGGGTAGATTTTGAGATATCATCGTTTGAAGTTTAGCAAACATTCTGCCTGAAACTGCCAGAATTGCACACTTTACTTCTCTTGCTTATTTGAACGTGCTAACTTGCTTGGAATTGGCTGAAATTTTTATGACATACCATAAACATTCTAAACTTGATCTCTGCCAAGTTTGAGAGCTTGCACAGGTGTATAAGTGGTTCAACCAAAGCACTCAAAACGGTGAACTGTTTCTGGAATTTTCAGAATCTGAGGTTAAAGAGGCAAAGGGGTCTTCAAACAAGTTTTTGAAGGTAATTATAGTGTAATTTCCGCTAATCCACTATTCACCCCCCCCTCTAGTGGTGCTATACAGGTCCAACAATTGGTATCAGAGCCTGGTTGAGCACCATATTCTGATTTGAGCTGAAAACAATCTACACTCCAAGTTGCAAAGTTGCTGGAAATTTTCTGGTTGTCTTATATTCTTCATATTTGATATCTACAACAAGGTGACACTTTCTTTCCTTCTTATAAGTGTTTTAAACGTTTTCTCACACACTAAGAAGGCATGTCCACACAAAGACCAACTAAAAGAAAATCAATATCAGCCACCCCTATCAATGTGAAATCTAACAAACAAGATGGTAAATGGTATGATAAAGAACTTAAGTGTTATAAATGTGGAAAACAAGGACACATCTCATATGATTGTCCAAACAAGAACAAAAACCGTGACATGGATGAAAAGACAAGGACAAAAACTAGAGTAGAACCTATGCAAAGGAGGAAGAAAGCTCTCAAGGTAAGTTCAAGCACTTGGGATGACACATCTTCATCCGAATCCGAGGAGGAACCTGAAGTTGCACAAATATGTTTGGCTTCAAAGTCTACAAATGAGGTAACATTCGATTCTGACTCCGAATGTGATTTTACTCAAGATGAATTGTTGGATGAATTAGAAAAGTTGCATGATAGATATAAGAAGCTATCCAAGGAGAAGAAAAGAATAGTTGAGGAGAAGAACAAGTTGGAGACGTCTAACTTGAATCTAACTTCTCAACTAGAAGTTCTTCAACTTGAATCATCTAACACTATTAGTTCAATGCAAAATCAGATTAAGGAACTTAAGAACAAACATGAAAATGTGCAATGTGTGCAATGTGTTGATTTCAACGTTTTAAAGTCTAAATTGCATGAAATACAAACTGAATTTGAATCATTGAAAGCATGCAACCTAGACTTGAACAAATCTTTAGAACAATTTAAGAATGGTTCCAACATGTTAGACACTCTCATTGCATCTCAAAAGCATGGAAATGACAAACAAGGTCTTGGATATGTTGAAGAAGCTGAATACACACCTAAGGAAACAACATTTGTATCATCTTCAACCAACATGAAATATAGGCCAAATGCATCTAGAAATGAATCTATTCTGCCCACACCTCCTTCATCACAAAGATTGCAAAATGCATCAACATATAGGAAGGTAAATGCACCTAGAAACCATGCTTACATGTATACAAGAATGCCTAAACAAAGTAATATGCAATATGCTCAAGTTATGCCTTATATGCAACAACATGCTTATGTGAAGAACATGACATACTCTCGGCCTAAATCACTTTACAACACACGGCCTAGATACACACAACATCTTGCTTATACACGGCCTAAATTCAATGCTTACTCACGGCCAAGATATAACTCATATACATGGCAACATTCAAATGCATATAGAACTTACAATGCTTATCCAACTAGACATAAATGTGCAGCCCCTTTTCCATCATATTCTATGTATCAAAATCCACTATTTGTTCATTATATGCAACATGATTTTAACATTTCAAAACCAAGAAAGGTTGTTCAAGTTTGGGTACCTAAAGGTACATAACATTAAAGAAAGACAAGTTGCTGGATATAACAACAAAGAAGATGAAAAGAACAAAACCAAATGGATAGTTGATAGTGGTTGCTCAAGACATATGACTGGCAATGAAAATTTGTTTAGCACACTTAAAAACATAGCAAAAGGTGGCAAAGTTACTTTTGGGGACAACAACCAAGGCCAAATAATTGGCAAAGGCAAGGTTGGTGATCCAAACAAGTTTGAGATCAAAAACGTCCTACTTGTAAGTAACTTAACCTTTGAGCTTTTAAGTGTTTCTCAACTATGTGACAACAACTTGAATGTTCTCTTCACCTCCACTTCTTGTAAGATAATGGATAAAAACAATCAAGTTGTGTTAAAAGGAAAACGTGAAGGAAACATATATGTGCTTAACATGGATGATATGCTAAGTAGTAACACAAAATGTCTTGTTTCACATGAATCTGATCCCAATCTTTGGCATAGACGTTTAGGACACATTGGTATATCAACCTTAGAAAAACTACACGCTAAAAGTCTTGTTAAAGGATTGCCTAAACTTAACTTGAATGATTTTCAACTATGTGAATCTTGTATCAAAGGCAAACATGTTAGAGAATCCCTTAAGCCTAAAACTGAGTTCACAACATCTAGAATACTAGAACTCTTGCATATAGACTTATTTGGTCCATGTAGAACAAGAAGCTTAGGTGGAAGTTATTATGTATGTGTAATAGTTGATGATTTCTCAAGATATACTTGGACATTGTTTCTTGCTTCAAAAGATGAAAGTGCATCATCTATAGCTAATCTAATTAGACAACTTGAAAATGAACATGAATCACATGTTATTAAGATAAGGAGTGATAGAGGTGGTGAGTTTAAAAATAGTGAATTAATCAAATTCTGTAATGAAAAGGGTATAAAACATGAATTCTCCCCACCAAGAACTCCTCAACTTAATGGTGTAGTTGAAAGAAAGAATAGGACTATTCAAGAAGTAGCAAGAACAATGATGGTAGAAAACAAAGTACCTAAATTCTTATGGGCTGAAGCTGTAAACACTTCAAGTTATATGATCAACAGACTATCAATAAGAAAGAAATTGAACAAAACACCTTTTGAAATCTTAAATGGACGACTCCCAAAAGTAAACTATCTAAGAGTCTTTGGTTGTAAATGCTTTGTATTGAACACAAAAGATAACTTAGATAAGTTTGATCCTAAGTCTGATGAACATATATTTGTGGGATATTCAATGAACTCTAAAGCATATAGATGTTATAATGCACAAACAAGAAAGATAGTTGAATCTATACATGTGAAGTTCAATGAAAATGCATATCTCCAAACAAGTAATCAACATGAGATCTATGTACCAAATGATCAAATACTTCATGATGAAGATGAACTTATCCTACCACCTACAAATGAACAAGTTGAAACACCAAATCAAACTCTTGAAATGCATGAAGTTCAAACTCCCCCTACACAAGAACATAATGAAGAAGATGTGCCTAACCAACCTATTGAACATCATGAACCTATTGAAGATGCACAACCAAGTAATTGGTGGCAAATAAGAAATAAACAAAAGCATCCTCAAGAACTTATCATAGGAGATGTAAATCAAGGGGTTAGAACACGTAGGCAAATAGATCCTAATGAATATGATCAATGGCATGCACTTATATCTCAAGTTGAACCTAAGAATGTGAATGATGCCTTAAACGATGCATATTGGATAGATGCAATGCATGAAGAGTTAAACCAATTTGAAAGAAACAATGTGTGGGATTTAGTACCTAAACCCGAGGATAAATCAATCATTGGAACTAAATGGGTGTTTAGGAACAAAATGAATGAGCAAGGGGTTGTAGTAAGAAATAAAGCAAGACTTGTAGCTCAAGGATATAATCAAGAAGAGGGTATTGATTACGATGAAACATTTGCCCCCGTAGCAAGATTAGAATCCATACGCCTCTTATTAGCTTTTGCATGTTATAATGACATCAAATTATTCCAAATGGATGTTAAGAGTGCATTCTTAAATGGCTATATCCAAGAAGAAGTTTTTGTTAAACAACCACCAGGCTTTGAAGATCCAAAAAACCCTAATCATGTATATAAACTTAAGAAAGCCTTATATGGTTTGAAACAAGCCCCCCGTGCATGGTATGAAAGATTTGCCAACTTTTTACTAAGTAACAACTTTCAAAGAGGAACCATAGATAGTACCTTATTCTTGAAAAAGAAAGACAAAGATTTGCTTGTAATACAAATATATGTAGATGACATAATCTTTGGTTCAACTAGTCCTAACTTAGTAAAAGACTTTGAAGATTGTATGAAGTCTGAGTTTGAAATGTCCATGGTTGGTGAATTAAATTACTTCTTAGGCTTGCAAATAAAACAAACATCAAATGGTATACATATCAATCAAGCCAAATACATAAGAGATATGATAAAGAAATTCAACTTTGAAAACTTGAAACCATCTCCAACACCAATGTGTACTTCAACAAAATTAGACAAAGATGAAAATGGTGTTGCATTTGATGAAAAACTATATAGGTCTATGATTGGTTCATTGCTATATCTAACTGCTAGTAGACCTGATATTATGTTTGCAGTATGTATGTGTGCAAGATTTCAAAGTATGCCTAAGTTGTCACACTTTAAAGCTGTAAAAAGAATATTTAGATATCTTCAACATACACCAACATTAGGCTTATGGTATGATAGACAATCTAGTCTAAGTTTACATGCATATTCAGATGCAGATTATGGTGGATGTAGAGTAGATAGAAAGAGCACTAGTGGAACATGTCAATTCCTAGGAAACTCACTAATATCTTGGTTTTCAAAGAAACAATCTAGTGTTGCACTTTCTACTACTGAAGCAGAATATATGGCTTTAAGTCTATGTTGTACTCAACTATTATGGATTAAACAACAACTTTCAGACTTTGAAATACAAGTAAATAATATCCCCATCTATTGTGATAGTACAAGTGCTATAAATTTGTCTAAAAATCCTGTACTACACTCTAAGGCAAAGCATATAGAAGTACGTTATCATTTTCTCCGTGATCATGTTAATCTTGGACATATACACATTGAACATGTTAGAACTGATCAACAAGTAGCTGATATATTCACTAAACCCCTTAATCAAGCTATCTTTGAGACTTTACGTGCAAGACTTGGATTAATTGCTTACACCTGAATAACAGTCTTTTGCATAATTTACAAAATTAAGGGGGAGAAATAAATGTGTATATATATCATGTTAAGGGGAAGATAGATATCCCGTTAAGGGGGAGATAACACATTAAGGGGGAGCAGCTTACACTTGATTTAGATGCTTACTTGATTACACAGATTACAACACTTGATTTAGATTGCACACTTGATTTAAATGCTTAATATACACATATGTGGGGTAATTTTGCAAATCATCAAAAGGGGGAGATTGTTGAGATATAGTATGTTTGAGTGATTGCAAAATGTATATGTGAGCATATGTGTAATTGTTGTGCAAAATGTATATGTGTGCATATGTGTAATTGTTGTGATTAGAAAATGCATATGTGATATATATGTGTGTAACGTTTACATATGAAATTGATTGTGCAAGACATGAACTTATGAACTTATGAGCTAAATGTGAAATTGCTTGAATGAATCAAGATTGAACAAGTTTGATTAAGATCATGAGATTGAACTTGGCCAATTCAATCACATATCTTAATCAAGACATGTTCAAACTGATCTTGGATGATATATATGTCAATACATGTTTATTATATGAACTAACCAAGCCTTGAAGTCACATGACTTACAATATAAGGCAAATTGTTCGGTTTAGTGTTCTATTGCAGGTTTTGGTTCATATCTTGAGCAAATGAACTCCAAATTGAGTGATTCAAAAGCCCACATGATCCTTATTCAATTTAGAATCTAATTGGCTGAGTTGAAATATGGAGCAAAATTCTCTCAAAGCAAACGGCTATATTTTGTTCAAAGATTGGAGCAAAAATCTCTTATATTCAAACGGCTACATATATTCAAAAGTTGAAGACCAAGTCAAGTTCAAAGGCTAGCTGAATTCTCTCTATATTTTAGCAAATATGCAACGGCTATGTGGTTCAAAATGTTGAAGACTTATTCAAAAAAGACTTGGCTGATCTCTATTAGCACATACCAACGGCCATATATGATAAAGAATTGAAGACTTATTCAAATTAAAAGATGTGGCTGATTTCTAGTTATTATCCAATGCCTATTTTTTAGGTCATACTAACGTTCATCCAAACGTTCATGTGGAGCCTTTTTCAACCTCTTTCAACGTCATTTTGGCATTCAAAAAGAAGGGCAAAAATCTGTTCAAAAACACACGCATACATGGCAAGATATTTACACATGTACATTGCTGATTGGAGCTGTTTTTTAAACATTTAAATGAAGCCTATTTCCACCTCATCTCCAACGTTCATAAGAGGATAAAAATTCAGATTTGAAGACCATGTCAAAGCAACAAACGGTCAGGTTTAGTTTGAATTTCAAAGGCTGGATTTTGGTGGCTAGAAAAGTGCTGATTTCTTATCCATTCTCATCCATCCAAACGGCTATGTTGAGGAGCTACTAGGCTGATCTCTTGGCTATAAATAGCTCCAAAGGGTGAAGAGAAAGAGCATCAAAAACGAAAGCAAAGAAAGCAAAGCAAGACATTAGCTCTTTGTCTCCATTCTTCTCTTCTTCTCTTCTCTATTGAAGAACACGTTTGTAAAGGCTTTATGATTGTATAGTTCTTCAATTCTTGTCATTTTCAACACCTTTATACGACATATTTGTGAAGGAGAAGCTGGTGTATAAAGCTTACTCCTTAGAGGTGAGCAAAAGGTGCAAAGGTGACGTTTTGGTGCAGCCTCTTGAAGAAGTTGGTGAAAAGCTTCTTCCTTTGGCTTTGTAAGGTGACTTTGGTGTTTGGTGATTAGTGAAATCCAAGAGAAGGTGTCTCTTGGGACTGGAGTAGGTCACATTGACCGAACCAGGATAATTCCTTGTGTTCTTTACTTATTTCCTGCACTTACTGTTTTCTGCCTGAAATTTACACTAACTTGGCACGCATAATTGATCAGGCAAACGTTCTTAGAATTGCATGAATTTTGGATATGTTATACTTCAATGTGTTAGTTTTCAGTAGCCGCAAGAATCACTAAATTCTGAGGAGTTTAGCTCAGTCAAATCGTCTTTACAAAATTGTTGCTACATTCTGTGAACAATTCTGACCAGTGTGCAAAACTTGTTCAATTTGAACAGGCTATCCTACGAATCTTGAAGTGAGCCTTATATCAAATTAAACTAGACATCTTGAGGTTTAATTTGACATAAGATTCATCAAAATAGCACGGGTAGATTTTGAGATATCATCGTTTGAAGTTTAGCAAACATTCTGCCTGAAACTGCCAGAATTGCACACTTTACTTCTCTTGCTTATTTGAACGTGCTAACTTGCTTGGAATTGGCTGAAATTTTTATGACATACCATAAACATTCTAAACTTGATCTCTGCCAAGTTTGAGAGCTTGCACAGGTGTATAAGTGGTTCAACCAAAGCACTCAAAACGGTGAACTGTTTCTGGAATTTTCAGAATCTGAGGTTAAAGAGGCAAAGGGGTCTTCAAACAAGTTTTTGAAGGTAATTATAGTGTAATTTCCGCTAATCCACTATTCACCCCCCCCTCTAGTGGTGCTATACAGGTCCAACAGGAGGGCCATATTGGTTTGCCTGATCAACGACCATCTTGAAGTGTTAGTCTTGCTCATTCTTAATCCATAAGTTTTTTTATTCATTAAAGAAGCAAGGGGAAGTCTTGTTCCTTGTGCCTAACCCTTGTGAAGGACGTTTGGAAGGTGGAATTGTTGGAGCCCACGAGTTGCACGCATCAAATTGGTATCAGAGAGCAGGTTACTCTATTCCACCATCTATCATTTCCTTTTCCTTTGAGTCTAGTCATTTCAATTTCAGTTGAGTCCTTCTTCTACCCCTCACTCTACATGCCATTATCTTGCATTTCATTCAAAAAAAAGTCATTTCCTTTGAGTCCTTGCAAGTTGCTGCATTTTGCTTTTCATCATTCAAGTGTCATTTCCTTTATTTCCTTTCATATCACAATCTGATTTTGAGTCGTTCAAACTTGAACACATTAGGGTTCATTGCATTTTAGGTTACATTCAGCTTTCTTTAAAATAGTCCAACCATCAGCCTATAAAGCTACCTCGGTTTCAAATCATCTTGTTGCTACCGAAGCTTTTAGTTGGTGATGATTGTATGCATCTTATGATTCGCATTGTGATTGATTTCATGCTTTAAGACAAGTAGTCATACGTGTGTTTGCCTTCCCGAACCATCTTCAACAACAAAACCCTAATTCCACTATCACACCCCATGGCCCAACCAACCCCACCCCAACCCAACCCTAAAACGCACCAACCTGATCCCAAACAACTCTATTTACACCCCAAACAAAAAGCCCCAAACCAATTTACCCAAATAGAATCAGATTCTAAAGATCCCAATTCATTCAAATAAACCCTAACCCTAGAATTTGAATTTTGTTCAAATTCTGTCATGGACCAACCAATATCCAAATTGACCACACCAATCGTCAATTAACAACCCAAATAGTCAATTTACAACACCCATTCCGTTCCTACAACCACATTCCGCAAAATCCCAAAACGTTCAAAAACACCCTAAATCAAAACCCTAACCCTAACCCCCATTCGGTCCTACCCCAATTCCTTCACTTTCCAAGGTCATTTTTGTTGCAAGTCCAAGATACAAATTGCATTTTAAATACATTGCACTATTCTGTCCAAAAACGCAAGTGCTAAGCGCAAAACAAGTGAAATTCCAATTCTGCCCTTAGTCAAAAAAAGGAGAATCTGAACCTTGCTCAATTGAAATAGCAAGGAAGAAAAAGAAAAACAAAAAGAACAAGAGCAAAACAAAAAAGGGGCAAAACGTTTGTGCATTGCGTGGAAATTTTTTGGTACGACTTGCAAACCTTGGATACCATACTACCCCACATTGCCGTTCCCTATACCCAATTATCCATTTCTTCATCTTCTTAAACCAATCACACACTTGGTTGCTCGATTGTTGCATGACTTGAACCATTTTGTGGATAGTAAGTGCATTGAATCAAAATTAACTAAAGATTGCCCACGACAACCCTTAGTTTATCTTTGGTTCAGCCTTATACATCAACTTTGGTTGCTTATTTTCTTTGAATCTTAGTATAAAGTTCAAGTTGTGTTTATTTCAAGTGATTCTACTTTGATACTAATTGGTGCAACTTGAAAGCAAAAAGGAAGAACAAGCGGAGAACATTGCGGTTTGAAGAAGCCTTGGCAATACACTTCCTTATTGATCACTTTGAGACTTCTTAACTTCAGGTTATCCAAGAACCAAAGTGGTAAGAGAGTGGACAGAATCGAAAGCGGAGTATTCATAGCTTATTTTTTTACTAATCCCTTAACGTTTGTTTGTCTTTGTGTTAGTTTGCTTCTTTCTTTTTCCTTTGTTTACGTTCAAATCCTTAGGAACAATGGCCAGCAGCAATCATTCCGCATCTAGCAAGTCTAAAGAAGCCGAAACTGTTGACAATACTCAACAACAAATGCTGGAGATGCTTAAGAAACTCATGCATGACAATGAGGTAATTAAGCATCGCTTGGAAGACGTGGAGCGAAGCTACAAAACAAGTGATGGCCAAGGAACAAGCACGGCCGTTCCACCACCACAACCAAGGCGCCATCCTCCAGAAGAAGTTGAGGACGATAACATTCGACCCCCACACACCGAAGTGAGACGGTTTGCTCCTCCTACACAAGCAAGAAGGTACGCTCCAAGAAGGTACAATGATGATTACATTCCCTTTGAGCATGATGATTATGACTTTGATGACCACCATCCTCGTGGTTACCAAAGACGCCAAAAACCCCTTTTCCCGCAAGATGACGATTTTCTCAAAACCAAAATAAGTATTCCCACGTTTTATGGTAAAAGTAATGCGGAGGAATATTTAGAATGGGAAACGAAAGTGGATTTGATCTTTTCTTGTACCAATTATAGTGAATTGCAAAAAGTGAGGTATGCTTCCATTGAATTTTCTGGTTATGCACTTAATTGGTGGACGAATTTGTGTCAAAATATGATGAGGATCAAAGGTCCGATGAGGATCAAGGGCCCCATCAAGAGGTCAAAGGTCCTATAACAAGAAGGAGGGCAAGGGAACTTTGTCATCAAGTTGCCACCTTCTTGTACAAGCATGTTCAAGATGAGCCTAAGACTCCTTGGGTTCATTTCATTGAACCTTCAACTTGAGCATGTATCACATGCACGTCTACACTCTTTGTTTCTTTGAATTTTATCTTGTGTCTTGTGATCTTTGTTTTATGTCTTTTCTTTGTAGGTAAATTAGGTACAAGAGAATGTTTGAAGAGAATGTTTCAAGAGAATGTTTGAAGAGAATGTTCAAGAGAATGTTTCAAGAGAATGTTTCAAGAGAATGTTTGTCTATGCTAAGACAAATTCAAAAGTGTCCAAGATAGAGTCTCTTGATCAAGTTGAAATCAAAATCATCTCAATTATCCACAAAGGGGGGCGGCCATATCTAAAGCAAATGGATAATGATCAATTGAGTTTAAATTCAAAGTTAGGCTTGAATTTAAAATTCAACCTTAATTTGAATTCAATCTCAATCAATTGGAGACTTAAAGTTCAAAAGGATTTCAGCCTAATCTACATCCACTCCAAAGAAGTCACACGCCAACATGAAGTCATTTTGAAGGATAAGGATCACACGCCAATTTTTGAAGCAAAGATGAGATGGCAATTCAAATTTGAATCCAAGTTTAAAATTCAAGTTCAAGTTAAACTCAATCTCCAACCAGCATTTGAATTCAACATCTCAACCAATTGAAGACATCTCACACGCCTAGATAAGCATCCACACGCCACTTGAAGATCAAAAAGGATGGGATTATAATTCAAAGATTGAATCCAAGTTTGAAGTCAAATTGAATCCAATCTTCAACTTGCCTTTGAATTCAAGTTCAACCACATCTCCAACGCCAACTTCAGCATCTCCAACGCCAATTTCATCACCAAACATGACTAGATTCATTGAAGATAACATCTTTCAAGCATTTCAAGTTTTAGCTAGAATTATCTTAGTTTAAATTTTCAAGCAAAGTTCAAATTTAAACATTTGTTAGATAGCTTTATTTGAATTATCTCTAGCCATTTTCAAGCTAAAGGGGGCGTCTACTAGGCCTATAAATAGACCCCTTTGGCTGGTTGTAAACTCACCTTTCGATGAATAACAATTCTTGATATTTTCTTCACTTTGAGTGATACTTTGTTTTCTTGGTTTTGCATTAAAAACCTAAGTTAAGATCCTTCAAAGTTGAGCGATTTGAAGGTATTGCCATTGCTAAAAGGTGCCGTCCAGGAGGGCCATCTTGGTTTGCCTGATCAACGACCATCTTATAGTGTTGGTCTTGCTCGTTGTCCACACGTTTGATCACTAAGGAAGCAAGGGGAAGTTTACTTCTTTGTGCCTAACCCTTTGTGAAGGACGTTTGGAAGGTGGAATTGTTGGAGCCCACGAGTTTCACGCATCAAAATAGAACTAAGACGAGACAACCCCCAATCGCCACTTGGGAAGAAATGAAGTTTGAAATGCGACAACGTTTTATTCCAAACAATTATGAGAGTTCTATTTTCACGAGTTTGCATAACTTACGACAAGGTTCCAAAAGTGTAGACGAGTATTATAAAGAGTTAGAAATTTTGTTGGAGAGGTCTAACTTGCAGGAACCTGAAGAAGCCACCAAGGCCCGATTCTTACATGGTTTAAACAGGGAGATTGCACAAAGGGTTGACCTTCAACCTTACCTCGACCTCACAACCATGGTCCATATGGCTGAAAAGATTGAAGCACAACTAAAGGTACGTAACTCCTCCAATTTCAATTCCAATTATCGTACTAATCCATCTTCATCAAGATTTCACAGCAAGCCTTCAGGAACAGGAAGTTCACGGCCTACAGGAGGCCAAACGCATGACCAAGTAGCGTCGCAAAGGATGGACAATCGTGTGCAATCCACACCAAGGAGAGATGAACGCACCCAACAAAAGGCTCCTACCGGCAATTCTTCGGATCCCTCAAACAGGTTTAGAGACATTAAATGTTATAAATGTCAAGGACGTGGTCATATAGGAAAAGAATGTCCTAATGCAAAAAGAATCATGTTAATTGAAGAGACAAACGAATATGTGTCCGAGTCCGAGTATGAAAACGAGTCTGAGCATGATAATGAAATTGAACCTGAAGAGGATCTAGGCGCATTAGATGATTTTGACACTAAGGAATTTCTTGTTGTGCGTAGAGCTTTAAATGCATATCCAAAATTAGATGATCACGAACAACATAGAGAAAACATTTTCCATATTCATTGCATGATTAATGGTAAAGTGTGCACCATGATCATTGATTCCGGTTCTTGTGCTAATGTGGCTAGCATCGAATTAGTAAGCAAACTGAATTTGCTTATTTCTAATCATCCGCACCCTTATAAACTTGCATGGCTAAATGACTACGGTGAAGTTAGCGTAAGTAAACAAGTTTTGATTTCTCTTAGCATTGGTAGTTACAAAGATGATTTATGTGATGTTGCACCAATGCATGCTAGTCATATCTTACTTGGTAGGCCATGGCAATTTGATCGACATGTGACATATGATGGTTATTTGAATCGTTATTCTTTCAAATTGAATGGCAAATTGTACAAACTGCATGCACTTCCACCACACAAAGTCCACGAGGATCACCAACGCATGTCCAAGTCTTGAGCCGATTCTAAGGAAAAAGAAGCCGAGAGAAAATTCGTGGAGTGTATGAAAAGTGAGAACAAAAAACAAGAGAGCAAGGGAAAAGAAGTAGTGCCCCTAAGTGTCAACGAGTCCAAAAAGAAGTGTGGGTATTTTGCAAAGAAAAGAGAGGTTACACGTGCACTTTATAACAACCAAACTGTCCTCATCATCATCCCAAAGTCGTGTCAACTTGCCCTTGAAGAACTCCCACCAAACTTACCTACCTCAGTTGCGTCCCTTATCCAAGAATATGAAGTTCTATTTCCCTCCGAACCACCATCCGGACTACCACCCATTAGAGGAATAGAACACCAAATCGACTTTGTCCCAGGAGCCGTGTTACCCAATCGCCCAGCCTATCGAGCAAACCCCGAAGAAACCAAAGAAATCCAAAGTCAAGTAGATGGACAAGTTCGAGAGAGTCTAAACCCATCTGTCGTCCCAGTCATTTTAGTACCCAAAAAGGATGGAACTTGGAGAATGTGTACCGATTGCCGAGCCATAAACAAGATTACCGTCAAGTATAGGTACCCCATACCCAGGCTGGACGATATGTTAGACATGTTGCACGGATCCAAATTCTTCACCAAAATCGACCTTAAGCAACGATACTTCCAGGTACGCATTAGAGAAGGGGACGAATGGAAGACTGCATTCAAAACCAAGTTTGGGCTCTATGAGTGGTTAGTGATGCCCTTCGGGCTCACCAACGCCCCTAGTACCTTTATGAGGCTAATGAATGAAGTCTTACGTGCGTTCATAGGACGCTTTGTCGTTGTCTATTTCGATGATATCCTAATCTATTCCCACACCATAGAAGATCATCTTGACCACATTAGAGCCGTTTTTGAAAAGCTTAAGCAAGAACAACTTTACGCCAACTTTAAGAAGTGCTCCTTTTGTTTAGAACGCGTGGTTTTTCTAGGCTTTGTCATTTCGGCTGAGGGAATAGAGATGGATGAGGAAAAGGTTAGGTCAATTGTGGAGTGGCCTATACCTAAGAATGTAGGGGAAGTTCGCAGTTTTCATGGACTAGCAAGCTTTTATAGACGCTTTGTCAAAGATTTTTCTTCCATAGCTGCACCCTTAAACGAAATTGTGAAAAAAGATGTGCCTTTTAGGTGGGAAGAGCCACAACAACAGGCATTTGACGAACTTAAACGTAGGCTGACCACTGCACCCATACTTAGGCTACCAAATTTTGACGAGACCTTTGAGATCGAGTGTGATGCAAGTGGAGTGGGTATAGGCGCAGTTTTGACCCAAAGTAAGAAACCCATAGCCTACTTTAGTGAAAAGTTGAAAGGAGCAGCATTGAATTACTCTACCTATGACAAGGAACTTTATGCCCTTGTGCGATCCCTAAAACATGGCAACACTACCTTCAACCTAAAGAGTTTGTGATCCACACTGACCACGAAAGCCTTAAATATCTGAAAGGGCAAGGAAAGTTGAACAAAAGACATGCCAAATGGGTAGAGTTCATAGAACAATTCCCTTACGTGATTAAGTACAAACAAGGAAAAGATAATATAGTTGCCGATGCCCTCTCTAGGAGATACACGTTAGTGACTACATTATCTTCACGCTTCTTAGGATTCGAATCACTTAAGGACTTGTACCCCAATGACCATGACTTTGGCACCATTTTCGAGGCATGTCAAGGAGCACCATTTGGGAAATTTTACATACATGAAGGTTATCTTTTCAAAG
This sequence comes from Eustoma russellianum, assembly GCA_036186865.1. NCBI lineage: Eukaryota > Viridiplantae > Streptophyta > Magnoliopsida > Gentianales > Gentianaceae > Eustoma > Eustoma russellianum. The sequence goes on from AP025054.1 coordinate 19,647,125, forward strand.
AACAAAATTTGTGCGTTCCCCAATCATTCCTACGAGAAGCATTGACCAGAGAAGCCCATGGGAGAGGTTTAATGGGTCACTTCGAAGTGTTCAAAACCCTTGAGACTCTTAAAGAAAATTTCTATCGGCCCCACATGAGAATAGACGTCGAGAGGTTGTGTGGTAATTGCATCACTTGCAAACAAGCCAAATCCAAGTCCCAACCACATGGCCTTTACACGCCTTTACCCGTCCCTGAATCCCCTTGGATTGACATTTCTATGGACTTTGTTTTAGGACTTCCTAGGTCTCGGGGAGGACGCGATAGCATTTATGTTGTGGTTGATCGATTTTCAAAAATGGCACATTTCATTGCATGTAGGAAAGTTGATGATGCCACACATGTTGCTGATTTGTTCTTCAAAGAAATTGTTAGATTGCATGGCATGCCACGTACAATTGTAAGCGATAGAGATACGAAATTTTTGAGTCATTTTTGGCGTGTTTTATGGGCTAAACTTGGTACACAATTGTTGTTTTCCACCACCGCACACCCACAAACTGATGGACAAACTGAAGTCGTTAATCGTACTCTTTCTCAACTTTTGCGTGCCATTTTGCAAAAACACATTAAACATTGGGAAGATTGTTTACCATATATCGAATTTGCATATAATAGGAGTGTCCATCACGGTACTTTGCATAGTCCATTTGAAATCGTGTATGGCTTTAATCCCTTGTCTCCCATTGATTTGATTCCTATTCCCGTGCATGAACGTTCTAGTCTTGATGGTAAACAAAAAGCGGACAACATAAAGAAACTGCATGAACAAGTTAAAACACAACTTGAAAAGAAAAACAAAGCTTATGAAAGACGAGCTAACAAACATCGGAAAAGAGTTGTGTTTAAACCTGGAGATTTAGTGTGGTTACATTTGCGCAAAGAAAGATTTCCCAATGAAAGAAAGTCAAAATTGTTGCCTCGAGGAGATGGACCTTTTAAAGTATTGAAACGCATACGTGACAATGCATACATCCTTGATCTTCCCGACAGGTATGGTTCAATTTCACCTACTTTTAATGTTGCTGACCTCACCCCTTTCAACGATGACCTTTTTGATTCGAGGACAAATCCTTTTGAGGAGGGGGGATTGATGAGGATCAAGGGTCCGATGAGGATCAAGGGCCCCATCAAGAGGTCAAAGGTCATATGACAAGAAGGAGGGCAAGGGAACTTTGTCATCAAGTTGTCACCTTCTTGTACAAGCATGTTCAAGATGAACCTAAGACTCCTTGGGTTCATTTCATTGAACCTTCAACTTAAGCATGTATCAGCATGCACGTCTACATTCTTTGTTTTTGAATTTATCTTGTGTCTTGTGATCTTAGTTTTATGTATTTGCTTTGTAGGTAAATTAGGTACATGGAATGTTTGAAGAGAATGTTTGAAGAGAATGTTTAAAGAGAATGTTTGAAGAGAATGTTGAAGAGAATGTTGAAGAGAATGTTTGAAGAGAATGTTTGAAGGGAATGTTTGTCTACACTAAGACAAACTCAAATGTGTCCAAGATGGAGTCTCTTGTTCAAATTGAAATCAAACATCATCCACAACATACCACAAGGGGCAGCCACTTTAAGCTAAAGCATGACATCTTACTTGAATTTAAACTTGAAGATAAACTTGAATTTAAATTCAACCCTGATTTGAATTAAAGTTTCAACCAGATTGAGCCTTCAAATTCAAGATGAGTTCAGCCAAGTCTCACAAGCCATATACACGCCATTTGGAGATCAAAGGAGGATAAATCAACAACACAAAAATTGAATCAAGTTTGAATTCAAATTCAAACTCCATTTGGATTAAATCTTCAACCATCCTTTGAATTCAACCCCAACCACCTTATCATCATCAAATTAGATTTTCAAGACCTTCATCACTCATCAAAAAAGGCTGGAAGGTTAAGGGAAAGGATATCCTAGGACCAAAGTCAAAGTGCACTCAAAATTCAAACTCAACTTGAATTCAAACTTGAGCCATCTTGTGAACTCAAATCCAAGCGCATACTACTCATCAAACAACTCCTCCAAGACGCCATAAGCTGCTAGATACATTGAAGATATCAACTTCCAAGCATTTCAAGTTTTAGCTAGAATTATCTTAGTTTTAATTTTCAAGCAAAGTTCAAATTTAAACATTTGTTAGATAGCTTTATTTGAATTATTTCTAGCCAATTCAAGCTGAAGGGGGACGTTTCTTAGGCCTATAAATAGACCCCTTTGGCTGATTGAAAACTCACCTTTTGATGAATAACAATTCTTGATATTTCATTCACTTTGTGTGATGCTTTGTTTTCTTGGTTTTGCATTAAAAACCTAGGTTAAGATCCTTCAAAGTTGAGCATATTGAAGGTGTTGCCATTGCTTAAAGGTGCCGTCCAGGAGGGCCATATTGGTTTGCCTGATCAACGACCATCTTGAAGTGTTGGTCTTGCTCATTCTTAATCCATACGTTTTTTTGTTCATTAAGGAAGCAAGGGGAAGTCTTCTTCCTTGTGCCTAACCCTTGTGAAGGACGTTTGGAAGGTGGAATTGTTGGAGCCCATGAGTTGCACGCATCAACAGATTGTTTGCTGAACTTGTGCATGGTTGTCTTGCTTTGCCATGTTGATTTAGGCATCTTCCTTGTGATTGGCTTACATGGTTGAGCAGCTTAAGATTTTTTCTAAAAGACCTTGAAGTTTGCTTGGATGTTGGCCTTGTGATTGGCTCAAAATTTGGCAAATATTGCAGACTATACAAAACAGAACCATTCTTGACTGTTGATTTTGTTTCGCCCAAATGAACATCCTACCCTTCGAATTGTATTTTGCAATACAAATCAACGTTGTTGAGATTTTCCTGAATTTTAATTTTGGTGCCGGTTTGACGTCATTTGGAAGTCAAATGAGTGCATTATGGCCGTTTGGAGATTGACCTACTTCAGATGTGGACCTTAGAAGCAAGTGACTAAGCAACATGCTTGTCGTGGACGATTTTAGAGCTTTTTGCAGGTTTCTCATTGAAACGTCATACACAGAAAAGTTGTAGATAAACTTCTTATCTTTCACCTACAACTAGAATGAAGTCAATTTGACTTGTGGTTGGAGAGATATGGCCAAAATACCAACCAGGTGTCAAGCTGTCTACTTCACGGTTCAGTTTAAGCCTTGGGTTTGAACTTTGGATCCATTTGATTCTTGCTTCCTTGAGACTAAATGAGTACAAACAGACACAAAGCAAGATATGCTCATAGGAGTGCATCATTCCCTCCCCCTTCGAAATGATTTGTTCTCGAATCTAAACATGAGTAGGGGATAGGATGCAAGGATGTACGCATATGATCAACTCCACCTGAATCAAATATGAATATCATAAAGATGTAGGTTGAAGATGATATACCTTTGTGCACCCTTATCTTTTCTAACGAAATAAATAAGGTGTGTACACGTTTCCTAATATGCTTAGGATGTACCATAAGTAAAATTTCAAACATTATGCACCAGGAACATCCAAACAAATAAAGTAACATCCAAATGACATATTGCAACCTACATATATCCAAGGTACATTGTATACATGTGTGTGCAACATTTTGACTAGACATAATGAATGAGATAGTAAAATGAATATAATAAACTAGATTAAGGCAATGTGACGTCTCGGGGATGCCTTCATCTAAGGTGAATAGTTCAAGTAGCTCATCAACTAGATCATTCAATGTTTTATGTTCACATGCAGCTGAATTCTTTTCAAATAAAACACTATCAAGTTGTAGATCAAGTAGACTATCTAATTCAGCTAACAATTCATCATATGTATCTAGTTTAACAATGTCATTCTCATGCAGCTCACTTACATCAATGTCATCCTCAATGGGTTCCGGATGCAACTCATTCTTTAACCCATATGTAAGCATCATAGAGTTATGCAAATCATGCACATGGATTTCATTTGTATGCATGCCAATGTCAAAAGAATGCATGCCAATGTCAAAAGAAATTTCAGATAAAGTGTTATAAAATTTAAGATCAAATTTGTTAACACTTTGTAAACCACCAACTCTTGTCTCAGGTGAAGTATCTTCTTCCAATTCAGATACTTCATATGGTTGAACATACATATCATGTAAATGAGTTTCACTTTGATGCATGTTAGGGGTCAATTCAAGTTCACACAAACCATTACCTTCAAACACGCTGGGTTGCAAAACTTTTGTTGTTTCAGAATCCCTTTTCATTGTATGCAACAAATAATTAAGTCTAAGCATTTCCTTTTCCAAGGTATTCATGTTCACAATCAAACTGCTCCACTTGTCTAATCAGTGTGATCGTTTGGTCTGTCATTTTGCAAATTACTTGAGTTCTACTCATGCCCAAAGCTTTGATTAAAACGTGAGATGGTCAGGTTCCATTCAATAATCTTTGCCATTTCAAACACGTCATCGAGTGATAAGAATGATTCTTCTAACATGCAATCGGCAATGTCTTTATTTAAACTAGATATGAGCCTAGTCATGCTTAGCTCCTCATGTTCATTAACTTTGGCATAATATAAATCATTTAACATTTCATTATAGTATGGTATAACATCTTTAGTACATTGAGGAAGGGTTCGACACCTTGGAGTTTTACACTCCCAATATCTCACCAAAGACCATTTGTATGTCCAAAAGAGTCCATACGTTGGTTAAGTTCATCATAGTCATTTCTATGACATTCAACTCCCCAAATGGTTCTAAGCATCATGTTTAATCAAAACAATCAATCAAAGAAGTAAAAACTGTGAGGTCCCAAGTTAGATCACAAGCAAGTAAAATTAAATTATAACTTCAACAAAACGTGAATTTCTACTTTAAGTTGACAATTGAATAAGCAACAATCTTGGACTATCTAAGATTCAAAAAAGGATAGAAGTCAAGTGATGTTTTAGGCTAAATCAAAAAAGCTAAGGGTTTGCTCAAGACAATCCTTTGACTTACTTTAAGCTTTTATGCAAATTCAATTGTAAATAAAGTGAAAAGATAGTACATAGACACAAGTGTTCAAAAAGGGTTTGTTCCAGGAACCCTTCAACAACAGTCAACACTTTTGGGTGTAGTTATTTGTTTTTTCTTGCACAATTTTGATATATCCGCTTTTGTGAATTTGGATTTTTTTGCACAAGGCTATATCTCACTTTTTTGTGCAATCACTCATACGTCTTGCCTCTTGCTTTTTGACGTTAAATGGGCTTTTCTCTCAATTTCTTTTACAAACAAGCCCTTATTTTTTTTCTTTGGCTTGGCTTTGTTTGTTTTGTGAGTCACGGCCTTTATGAGACATTGCTCACGTCCTTTTTGGTTTACTTGCACAAGGTTTTGGTGTGTCGTTTGTGAAACGTTCCTTTAACAACACGGAAAAACACTAATGATATGACAACTATTTCACAATTTTAACAACCAAATATGAATGGAAGTTCAATGCAAGGTTGAAGAAGTGTAAAGACAACAAGATGATAAACAGGGTTGGCAATATAACAATGTGGGACTGAAATTTAGACAACTTGATCCTAAGAACTTAAGTTCAACAATGTCTTTGATCAATTGAAACAAGTCAAAGTAAATATAAACGCAAAGCCACGTTAAAACTTGATGCTAATTCTTGTTTTCTTTCAAGTTTGCTTCACTTTTTCACAGCTTTAAAGTCAATAAATGTTTAATTAAAAGTTCAGTCAACCTTGGAGCATTTATCTTTGTTTAATGACTTAAAGGTGGGTTTGTGATGCAAGCTGACATGGAAAGGATCCACTCTTCCACCTCCAACCATCTTTCCACAATGGTTTAGGCACAAAGAAGGTAAACTTTCCCTTGCCTCCATTGTGTAAAAATCGTCGGCTTAAGCAATACCTTAGACTCAAGTGTGCATTGATATGCAAACCTTCAAGGCGCTCTTAGACGGTCACTTCAACCCTTGGAAATCACCCTCAATTTGTTCAAGATTGAGAGATATTAGCCTTGATTTTTATTGCAAAATCAAGAAAACAAGATTCACTCTTTTGGTAGAGAAAACCAAAACTCAAAGTTCTATTAAAATGTTGTTTTTTCTGTGAGGCCAGCGGCCATGTGATAAACAACAGCGGAACTTTGCAGCCAAAAATATCAAAAAGAAAGATAAACTCTATCATAAAAATCTATCAAAACTTTGAAAAGAGATAAACTATAATTTAATCTACTTTCTATCTTGAAAATGAGGATATCCTTGCTTTTGTTGGTCCATCCGATTCCGTTTTTTTTAGATGACTTTGGAGATCAATTTTGATGGTTGAATATGCTTGTGTTAATCTTCAAAAAGGTTGGTTGAAATTCCATCTTGATTGGCTTGGATTTGAACTCAAATCCTCATGTTTATCCTCAATTAGCCGTATCAGTTTGAGACAGTTTTTAGTTTGCAAACGGGCAGCACCTCGTCTAAACTTCTTAAATAAATATTTGTGATCAGAACAATTGTAAAGACTTGTAAATGGAACGGCTTCAATCATATTAATCAAACTATGACTAACAAAATTGTACCAAGTTTGCATATGCTACAGTCTTGATCAAAACAGTTAATAAACGTACCTCTTTTTGTGATTTTTTTTTTGTTTATGACACTAGAACAACTTATACACAGGAAACATAAACAAATCCTATACCAAATGATGTTGGTTTTTGGCTAAGACAAGCTAAAACAACACAATCTAGTATACGTCTTTAAAATAAAAAACATACGTACCTCTTTTTTGGTCTTTTCTAGTTTCAAACGACATCTAAACTTCAAACAAACACCAACACATTAAATTTCAACATCTTAAGTGTGTGTGAGTGAATTTTGAACAGACTTTGATAAGGAAAACACAAGGACAACAAGATAGAAACTGATTGCTACACGGTTTAGACAAGCAGTGACATATGTTGCGTATCTTGGGTTTTACGTGTATCAAACAGCAACAAAACTCTCAACAAATGATAACATAACGTATTCAAAAATTAAAGAGATGATTGAACAAGTTTTGGGTCAGAATTGATGAGAAAATTGCAAGATAAAACAATTTAAACTTAGACACAACAACAGTTTGTATTTGGCTAGAAAACAGAAAACTTGACAGAGGTTCCTTGCACTTTCTGAGTTCTAAACGACCCCTAACCTCAAAAACCTTTTACCACATCATATTTAAACATGTGAAGTATGATCATGCAAAATTTGAGCTGAAGTTGACAAGAAAAACGCTGCGAAACACAAATGATAACTAGATATATACATCTGACTCAAAACAGTGACATACGTATATATATATTCTTGCTCTTTTCTGGTTTCAAACGTAATCTAAACACCAAATAACTTCTAGCATATCTTAATCAAACATTAAAGAGATGTTCAAGTAAGGGTATGACTAGAAATTGCAAGAAAAAAAATGTGAAAACAACAAGACACAAAATTTCAAGCTTTACCCGCAAACTAGCTATCTGTTGTGTGGTACGTTTTATACATTCCAGCACTTAATCTTTGCTCAAAATATACCTTACGATGTTAGGATAAGTGTTGTAGTGTTTGTTTAGACATTTTAGTGGTCATTAAATCCCGAAAACACAAAAACAGTCAGCTAGTTTCCAAGCTTTCACAAAAAAATGCTTGACATGTTGTTGATGCTTGATTGTACCTTATGATCTGATACCAATTGATGAGTGAACAATAAAGGACATTCCTTTAACTCCTAAAATGGATTAGACAAGAATTGGAAATTGCCAAACCTTCCAAGAAGACCCTGCAATCTATCATGTTCAAGTGTTGCCCGGTTTGTGTTGAATAGCCTCACAAATTACTTCAACATGTTTGAACAGGCCTAAAACCTTTCAAACAATATCCATCCCAAGTACCAGAAGCAAAAAATCAAGTTTGTTCAGTTCTTGAAGGGATCCAATGCACTTTGAATCAAAGGAAAGCAAGACAAAAGTATTGGAGACAAACAGCTCTAGGCTGAAATGTTATAAACTGAAGTTTTTTAGATATATCTATTTGATCATGGTTTCTAAGCTAGAATTTATAGGAAAAACTAAGCTAACATGTCCTTAATATCTTTCATAAAAGGTCCAATGAAAACAAAGAAGAAAACATTGTTTACAAGGCTTTGGAAGCAAAGCTGTTCATTGGATAGATTTTTTGCTGAACTTGCAGATGGTTGTCATGCTTGGCCAACTTGATTTAGGAATCCTCCTTGTGATTAGTTTAAATGGTTGTGCAGCTTAAGATGTCTTCTAAAAGAACTTGCAGGTTTCTTGGACGTTGGCCTTGGATTGGCTCACAATTGGGCAAATACTGCAGACTATACAAAACAAAACCATTCTGGACAGTTGATTTTGTTTTGCCCAAATGACCATTCTACCCTTCGAATTATTTTATAATACCAATCAAAGTTGTTGAACTTTGCCTGAGTTTTAATTTTTGCGCTGATGTGACGTCATTTGGAGGTCCAATGATTGAGTTATGGTCGTTTGAAGATTGACCTGCTTTGGATGTGGACCTCTGGAAGCAGGTGACTAAGCAGCCTACTTCTTGAGGATGATTTTGGAGCTTTTTACAGGCCTCTAATGGAAACAGAATACACAAAAAAGTTGTAGATAAACTTCTTGTCTTTCACCTCCAACTTGAATGAGGTCAATTGAGCTTGTGGTTAGTGAGATATGGCCAAAATACTAACCGGGTGTCAAGCTGCCTATTTCACTATTCAGTTTCAGCCTTGTGTTTGAAATTTGGATCCATTTGATTCTTGCTTCCTTGTGCCTAAATGAGTTCAAACACACACAAAATAACATACGCAACATTACAATATGTCCTAGGGTATGTTAGACTATAAGGGACATGAACTTGCAGTCATGAATGGTCAGAGGATACAATCTTAAATCGTATTGAATTAAGGATCACTTCTTTCAACTCCAAAAGACACCTTTGATCAGCCCTTGCATAGGACAATGGCGCAAACACCACCTTCTTGGACAAGAGATGTCAACAATGTCTATGTCGAGCAATTCAAATCTCTCAATCCAACACGTCGTTCCGTATCCTTGGATTGTGATTCACCAACTAGGTTTGCTCAAACTTTGATTGGATCTAGCTTTGATTTATTTAGGTGAAACCAAAGTAAACACAAGGAAAATGCCTCAAAAGGTCGAATTCATACCTAATTTTATTAATCATATCATTCGTCCTTACATCAACCAGGTTTTTTGGTTTATATAGACATAAAAGAACTGAAAACTAGTCTAAAAACAAAGAAGGGTCGGATTAGAGACTCCTAATACAAGTAGGATTCCAAACACCCAAGTTAGATAGGATTACAAAACTGCTCAAAAATTGAAACGATGTTATCGCTATGATAGCGTCCGAATTGGCTCTTGAGTTCTTCATAAACGTTGTAGATAGTAACAGTTCCTTGAATTTAGGCTCTGATATCACCTCATTTGGATACGTATTGAAAGAGATATGACCGTTTGAAATTTAGGTGTCATCAGTATACGAGTTTCAGCACCACTCAACTTTATAATGAATTCTAGATACCTTTGGCTTCAAATTAGAGAAAAGTGATAGGCACAAGAGTTGTAGGCCTATCTCTTAGCTTTCATATCCAACTAGAATCCTGGTATTTGGATTAACCATTGAAAAGATATGGCCAAAATACCGAAGTTATGTCACGCTGAGGAAAACCCTCATTTTCAGCTTTGCTTCTTCTTCAAGCAAATGTCCATGCAAGCCCTACAAACATTCAAACAACACAAATAACTAACTATAAACATAATTAGAGACTCAATGCATGTTGTAGACCTAGTCTTGAGCAGTAAGATACCTAAATTCTGCATAACCAAACAAGACTCAAACACACCAAGTATGATAAGGTTTTTTGGACCCCTAACTTCGCCCCAAAAGCTAGCTCATAGGGGAAGGTTTGAACCCAACCTTATACTTTAGTCCAGAATGTACTCCGCGACGGATGTGGGACGCATCATCTGGCGCTAGAAGGAGGGCTTGAACTATACAAACTCCACAAACAAGGGCCTTGAATATACAAACTCCATAAACAAGAAGTTTTCGCACAAATAGAAGATGTAAAATAAAGAGCTTCTTGTTCAAGCATGTACAGGATAAGCCAAGGAATGTAGATGCATGATTTTTCCTATGTTCATTGAGGCCATGATCAGATTATCCTTGAGTTTAATGCATATTATAAGATGTAAAGGTTAGTGGGAAGGCAAGATGGTCATTTCAAGCGTTGTCGTCATAATATCGAGTCTAGTTGTTTGTGTTGTCTTTGTATTGGGTCTAGGATATTTTATATCATTTTTTAATTTGTGTTTATAGTGCTAATGGCTGTGTTTGAGTGTATTCTAAGGTGACAAGGCTAAATAAGAAAAGTGGCATGAAGAATCCCTATTTTTTAGGAAGGCAGACGGACACTAGTCGGTATTTTGGATGCCCAAGTCGGAGTACTGATCCTAGTGGGTTCAAACTACTTGGAGATCTTAGACAACTCAATTTGGGACGATTTTCATGTTTTGCACTTTTCTTAATTCGGGCTAGAAGATGGACTAAAATCAGATGAAAGGAGGGAGTCCAGAATGGAAAGTACTGAAGTTCACTGGATGGATACATAGTCTTTGGGAGCCCGTATCTCTGTCAAGAAGAGTCAAAATGAGGTGATTCAAAAGCCCTGATTCAAGGGAATTTTATGAGCTACAACTTTGCGGAGAATGCAAAACCTAATTCGGCGTCTAGAAGCAGATAGAATCCAGTAACCGATAGGGTGTAATTCCAAGGCGAGCTTTTAGGGATTTGAATTATGTAATCTTCTTTGATTAGCTTTGACTTATCTTTTGTGTAAATTTGATTTAGATTGATAGGTAGTTATCTGAGGACTTTGATTGATTAGTTAATTTTTAGGAGTAGAAAAATATAGCATTATATTATGTAAGAAAACGGCAGCATAGTGAACAATTTTTTTTGGAGAATTCAGAATTTCAGTTTCGGCAGCTTTGTTGCTTCCAAACGTGTGTTTTTCCTTTGGTTTTAATAAACAAAAATCAAGGCTAGATCCAATCAAGGATTTGAGCAAGCCAAGTTGGTGAATCACAATCCAAGGATACAGAACGACGTGTTGGATTGGAAGATTTGAATTGCTCGACGTAGACGTTGTTGACTTCTCTTGTCCAAGAAGGTGGTGTTGCGCCATTGTCCCACGCAAGGTTTGATCAAAGGTGTCTTTTGAAGTTGAAAGAAGCGATCGTCAATTCCATATGATCCAAGATCGTATTAAAGTGGTATCCGAGCAAAGGTTTCTTCTTTACAACTCGTATATCCTTTATTATCTTGTTTTTCCCTTGTTGCTTCTTCCTCATCCCCTAAACGTCCATCACCCATCTTTGTTCTCTATTTATTTTTCCCCTCAAGTTCAAGTGTTGTCTTATTCAACAAACAAGGATATCCTCACCGAAAGTTTGTTTCTTTTCAACAAAAGAGAAGGTCACGTTTTGCTAGCCTTCCTGGATAGTGCCAGCCATAAGCAAAAAAAAGTTTGGTCCATTCTCATGCAAACGGGCATATTCCATACTACCCTATTCTTTTTTTATCTGGTTCCTTTTTTTAGTTGCATATAATTTTTGATTATAAGTAATTTCTGATCCATCACGTACAAGAGATGCAACGCAATTTCTCTAGGAATTTGTTTTCCTTTTCAACTTTTGTGCTAGAAACCCAGACCATGATCATTCATGAGATATGTTTTAATATCTACCATCCATAAAATTTTCATCTGTTCTCTGATAATTGTGCCCTACATGTGTACGTTACATTCCAACACAACAAAAGAAAAAAGGGTTCGTTTTTCTTATATCGGACGGTACGTGCGCACAAAAGTTTGGACCTTGCAAATATTTTGTACTCTTAACATTTGAAGGTCAATTTTTTATATGCACTTGACAATAGGTTCATTGTATTAGGGCTTAAATTACGCCATAGCATATAAATCAAGTCCATTGCTTAAACGTGCTATCCGTGTCAAGTCTTCTTGCTAACGAAGCTTTTGGTTGATCTTAGACTTGTGATGAGCCCCAGCCAAGCCAAGAAGAACCAACCGCCGCGGGAGGTACGCCAATGCAAGACAAAGGCCCTATAACAAGAAGCATGGCCAATAAATTGATGCATGAAGTTGGAACCTTCCTTTACAAGCATTTTGAGGATGAACCAAGTCAAGATAGCCTACATTGGATCCATTTTCTACGAGCTTTAACTTAGTTTTTGAATCATGTTGTAATATGTTAGTTAGTCTTGTGTGTATTGTTCATATTTTTGAGTGCTTAGCTTCCTTTCCTTTATAAATTGTTGTAAACTAACCAAGACATGTCCTAGTATGTTGCATATGTTGTTTGGTGTGTGTTTGAGTTGTTTTTAGGTCAAGGAAGAATGATTGAACAAAGGCCAAACGTTCAAACACCAAGTTGAGTTGAAAGGGCAAGCTGGCAGGATGATACCTTCTTAGTATTTCAGCCATAACTCAACAACCACAACTTCAATTGACGTGATTCCAGTTGGAGGTGAAAGCTAAGAGGATAAGATACAATTTTTATGCTCATCAATTTCCCAAAAAAGGTCTTCATCAAGCTACACAATCGTTGAAACAAGCTGGCTGCTTAGTCACTGCTTCCAAAGGTCCACATCTGCAAGCAGGTCAAATTCAAACGGACATAACTCACTCATCCCAGATCCAAACGACGTCATTCTGGTGTCTAAACACATCTACAGAGCAGGATCTACAATTATTATTGGAAGTAGAAGAGCTAAATCGGTCTAGAAGGTTATGTTATAATTCAAAATAGAAAACTGCTCAAAAACTGGACAGATTTCAGTTTCTTGACTTTTCAAGCAGCCTTTTCAAACAATCAGCTGCAAGGGGCCACTCCAACTCATCAAGGACATCCTATATAATATTCCAAAGCAAGGAGAAGCTGGTCCAATCAATATTCAAAGGCAAAATCAACTTGCAACCAAAAGGGAGTTTCAGCCGAAAGACAATTGTTGAAGTCATCAAAAGTTTTCCAAGTTGCACTTTGTTTAACTTTCTTTCTTTGCTCCTATTGGACCCCTAACGTTTTGTGTCTTTCTTAGAAGTCTTTTTTAGCTTATTTAAAGTAGCTAAAAACGTTTGTAAATGGCAGAATTCCAATATACAAAAAAACAGCAACTTTGCACCAAAAACTGTTTTCAGTTTTTCCATTTGAATCATTTGCTTCCCTTCAAGTTTTTGAATCATAACTTGATTGTATTGCTTCTATATCTTGGTATGGATATTGTCTGGAAGGGTTTAGGCTTGTCCAAATAAGTTGAGATCATTTGCTGAAGCTGATTCATCTTCTCGGTTGAATTCTGGATGATTGAGCTGCTTGGTGTTCTTGGAATATTCTGCATCTTCTTCCATGGTTCCAGCTGAGTTTATTGAGTTGAAGAAAGGTCCTAAATAGCTAAGTGATTGTGCATCAAGTGGTATCAGAGCTATAAGGTGTTCCTCAACTCAAATATCGTGTGTTTCAATTTACTGTTTTTGGTTTTAGTTGTCCATTTGCAATATGCTTGTGTTGTGTTGTTGCTTCACGTTTGTTTTGATATTCCAGCACCTAAACTTGGTTCAAACATACCTTTAAGGTGTTAGAAATGTTGTGTTAATGTTAGTTTGAACATTGGTTAATTGCATACAAATCAGAAAACAAAAACAGTAGCTAGTTCAAGTGTCATATTTCAATTTTCAATTCTGTTTGTGTTTGTATGTTTCACGTTTTTCCTTGTACTTCCAGCACCTAAATTTCGTCCAAAACAGTAGATTAAGATGTTATATTAAGATGTGTAACACTTGTTTAGATGTTTGTTAAGTCATTAAATCAGAAAACCCAAAAACACCTAGTTTTCCATCCTTTCTGTTTTTCCAGCTTTTGTGTAGTAGCTTGAGTCTCGTTCTCTTGCGATTTTTCCTAACAACCTGGGCATAAAACATGATCGATCACCGACTGGACATTTGATTATGATGTGGTAAAGTTGGTTTGGTGATTGGATACTATTTGGTTTAAGAAAACGCAAGAAACATGCATGTATGTCCTGTTTGTGTCTTAGCTGTATAGATTGAATTGGCAGCCTGTTTTCATTGAGTTTTTCTTATCAAAAATTGCTCAAACTTTGCATGAACATCCTTAACATATTAAAATATGATGTGGTAGAGTTATTAGAAGTTTGGTTGTAGTTTGGCATATGAAACCAGCAAAGGAAAGGCACCCTAGTAAAACTAGTTTTCAGCCGTGTGCTCTTCTCAAGTTGTCCTAGTTTAAAACTTGTTTTAGTTAATGTTTTACTTATAGTTTCAGCTCATAACCTTGTTTAGGTATCCTTCAAGTGTTTAAATATACTATGTGGCAGCATGTTTAATTTGAGTTAGTTGTTAAAACTAAAAACGACAAACACAAGTACTTAGGCATAATTTAGTTTTTTTTTGTTTGGACAAGTTTTCTTTACGTTGATTCACTAGCTAATTAGTCTAGGATTAGTTGTGTCTTGTATTTAGGTAATTATAGGTTGTATAATTTGTGTCCAGTTGTTATCATTCGAAAAAAAAATCAAAATCACCAAAAAAACAAAGGAAACATTAGTGTTAGATTGCATTCAGCCGTAGGGTATAACTAGTTCAAACTCCTTGTTGCTTACCAAAGATCAAATTCATGTGAACTAGTGTAACCTCAGTAGTTTAACTTGTTTACATCATCTTAGGCATATAAACCAAAAATCAAACAAAAAGAAAAGGAACTTGCATGCAAACCGTGGCTTAGGAGTACACATTGATTGATTACAAGCATATTGGTTCATACTTAGACGTTGGCTGAATATTCACCTTTACTTTGTGTTGGTTTAAATTGATTAAAGACTTTGTTGGACTTAGGTTCTCATTTAAAATCAGTCTTTCCATATTTTAGCCCACATTGTTATATTGCCAACCCGAACGAATCATCTTGTTGTCATTACACTTTCTGAACTTGCATTGAACTTTATACATTCTTGGTTGTTATATTTGTGAAATACTTGTCACTTTACTAGCGTTCAGTCGTGTTCTAAAGGGAACGTTTTCACAAAAGAACAACCAAAACTTGTGCAAGAAACCCAAAGCCATGAGCAATGTCTCATAAAGGCTGTGAGCAGTAGTCTCACCAAACAAGCCAAAAAGCACAAAGAAAGAAAATAGAGCTTGTTTGAGAAAGAAACTGAGAGAAAAGCCAACCTACGTCACAAAAGTAAGAGGCAAGACGCATGCAAGATTGCACAAGAGGAGAGGAATAGCCTTACATTAGAAAAGTTCCAAATTCACAAAAAGAGGAACTTAGAAACGAAATTTGTGCAAAAAGTACCATCACCCAAAGTGTTGATCTTTGTTGAAAAAGTTTCAAGAACAAACCCTTACTGAGCACTTGTGTGTGTACTTAGCTTTCACTTTATTACAATTGAGATTGCATAAAGATTGAAGTAAGTTAAGGGATTGTTTTATACAAACCCTTAGTTTTCTTGATCCGGCCTAAACATCACCTGAATTCTATGCTTCTTTGATTCTTAGATAGTCCAAGATTGTTGTTTAATCAATTGTCAACTTAAAGTAGAAGTAAATATCTTGTCAACTTTTTGGTTGGACTTCTTTACTTGCTTTCAATCATGGTTACTTCACAAGAAAGAGAAAATTCACCCCCTTCTACCCCCAACATACCCCAAGGTCCTGTCACACTAGAAACATTGCAACAAACTATTGCTAGCATGATTCACGCTTTTGGTCACATGAAAAGTGAAATTGAAGATCTTAAAAATAATTCTCGAGCTCCCAAGGGAGAAAGTGCTAGTCAAGGTCGAAGAGAACCTCCAAGTGTACCTTTTAACGAAGGAACATCTCTTGGTGGTGAATCTTGGACTGAACAACGTGGAAACATGTCTCACAGAGGACGTGGTAGGAGTCGTGGTCTAAATGGTGGTCGTAGGAACATTTCATTTGAGGATAGATTTGATGATCCCCCTGAGTATAATGACTGTTATCAGGAAGATAGGTATTATAACAACAGGTTTGAAAGACATGAACCCCATGAAGAGGAGTTTATTACAACTAAATTGAATATACCTCCCTTCCAAGGGAAAAGTGACGCTGAAGCATACTTGCAATGGGAACTTAAGGTAGATCATATGTATTCTTGTACTAATTATTCTGAGTTGGCCAAAGTTCAGTATGCTACTTTTGAGTTTGTAGATTATGCTTTACTTTGGTGGGAACATCTACAAAATGCAAGAAGACAAGCTAGGCAACCTCCTGTTGTCACATGGGCAGAACTCAAGCAAGAGATGAGGAAGAGGTTCATATCACAGTCATATGAAAGAAGTGTCTACCAAAAGCTGCAACAACTCTCTCAAGGTAACAAATCTGTTGATGAATATTATAAAGAGTTAGAACATTTTCTTACCAGGACAAACATAGAAGAAGCTGAGGAGGCCACAATGGCAAGGTTCTTAGCTGGCCTTAACAAAGAAATTGCATTCAAAGTGGAACTCACACCCTACTCAGATTTGGCTTCTATGGTTCACACTGCTGAGAAAGTGGAAAGGCAACTTAAGGTACGTACCTCTATCCCTTCTTTTTGGCCTAATCCTTCAAACTTTTCCAAGGTACAGCCTAGGACAAGTTTCAGATCTCCACAGAGTCAAGGCCGTGGATTTCAAGGGAAGACGCCACAAAGCTTTCCAAAACGTCCCACAACAAGCAACTCTCCAATCGTGGACAAAGGCAAAGCAAAGGTGGAAGGTACTACTTCTAACACTAGATTCCGTGATATTCAATGTTTTAAATGCTTAGGTAAAGGACATTTTGCAAATCAATGCCCAACCCTAAACGCATCATGTTCATTGAGGAGTCTAATGAGTATTATTCTGAAGACGAATTGGAGGAGAATGAAGAAGTTGAGAAAACGTGTGAGGAAGAGGAAGAAACAGTTGATGAGAGTAATGAATGTGAAAATAAAGAGTTCTTAGTTGTAAGATGTGCTTTAAATGTTCAAGTCAAAATGGAAGAACAAGATTTGCAAAGAGAAAACATTTTTCACATTGATTGCATGGTTAGAGGTAAAGTGTGTACACTCATCATTGATTCTGGTTCATGTACAAACATTGCAAGCATTGAAATTGTTAGGAAACTTGATTTACCCTTAATCAATCACCCACATCCTTATAGACTCACTTGGCTTAATGATTGTGGCGAAGTTAAGGTTAATAAACAAGTCTTGATTCCTTTATCAATTGGTGGGTATTCTGATGAGGTCTTATATGATGTAGCACCTATGCATTCAAGTCATATCTTATTAGGTAGGCCATGGCAATATGATAACATGGTAACATATGATGGCTACTTAAATAAGTATTCCTTTAGGCACCAAAACAAACTATTTAAGCTGCATGCACTACCCCCACAGAAGGTGTTTGAGGATCAAAAGAGAATGACCAAAAGTCAGAATGATCCAAAGGAAAAAGAATTGGAAAGAGTCTTCCTTAAAAACATTCATTCTGACAAAGCTGAATCAAAGGGGAAAGAACTTGTCATTTCTGAGGAAGAGGATGAGAAGAAGAGTGCTTTCTTTGCGTCACAAAGTGAGGTGTTCCACTCAATCAATTCCAATAAAACCATCTACATCTTACTTTACAAAGAAACCTTATTTTCTTCATCTGATTTACCCTCTACATTGCCCAGTGAAGTCACCTCCCTACTGCAAGAGTTTTCAAATTTGTTCCCTAAAGGAGATCCCAAAGGTTTACCACCTCTAAGAGGCATTGAGCATCAAATAGATTTCATTCCAGGAGCTGTCCTACCCAATAGGCCTGCTTATAGAGCCAATCCAGAGGAAACTAAGGAGATCCAAAGACAAGTTGAGGAACTCTTAGACCAAGGTAAGGTGAGAGAGAGTATGAGCCCTTGTGCCGTACCTGTGATAGTTGTCCCTAAGAAAGATGGAACTTTGAGGATGTGCACCGATTGTAGAGCAATCAATAAGATTACTGTGAAGTATAGATACCCTATTCCTAGGTTGGATGATATGTTGGACATGTTAAATGAGTCTAGATACTTTACCAAAGTAGATCTTAAGCAAGGATACTTCCAAGTAAGAATTAGGGAAGGAGATGAATGGAAAACAGCCTTCAAGACTAAGTTTGGATTATACGAGTGGTTAGTCATGCCCTTTGGCCTAACTAACGCCCCTAGCACCTTTATGAGGTTGATGAATGAGGTCTTGAGGAAATTCATTGGGAAATTTGTGGTAGTATACTTTGATGACATCCTTATCTACTCCAAATCCATTAGTGAACACCTTATCCATTTGAGAAGTGTGTTTGAAACGTTGCAAAAGGAACAACTATATGCCAACCTTAAGAAGTGTTCATTCTGTCTAGAGAAAGTAGTGTTCCTAGGTTTTGTGATCAGTGCTGAAGGGATTGAGATGGATCAAGAGAAGGTCAAGTCCATCACTGAATGGCCAACACCTAAGTCTGCAGGGGACATTAGGAGTTTTCATGGACTAGCCAGCTTTTATAGGCGTTTTGTCAAGGATTTCTCTACCATTGCTGCACCCTTTAACGAATTGGTTAAGAAAGATGTAAGTTTTAAATGGGGAACCTCACAACAACAAGCCTTTGATGAACTTAAGAAACGCCTAACCTCAGCACCTATCCTAAGATTGCCAAACTTTGAAGAGACGTTTGAAGTTGAGTGTGATGCCAGCGGGGTTGGCATTGGAGCTGTACTGAATCAAGCTAAGAAACCCATAGCTTATTTCAGTGAGAAGTTAAGAGGAGCAGCCTTGAACTATTCAACCTATGACAAAGAACTTTTTGCCTTAGTTAGAACTTTACAAACTTGGCAACATTATTTGCAACCTAAGGAATTTGTGATCCACACTGATCATGAAAGTCTTAAGTACCTTAAGGGCCAAGGTAAACTAAACAAAAGGCATGCAAAATTGGTTGAATACATTGAACAATTCCCATATGTAATCAAGTATAAGCAAGGAAAAGACAATATTGTTGCTGATGCTCTATCTCGTCGATATACTTTGATTACTACACTGACTTGTAACATGTTTGGTTTTGAAACTATCAAAGATTTGTATGTCTCTGACCATGACTTTAGTTCCATTTACAAAGCATGTCTTGAATCCCCTTTTGGTAAGTTCTATCTTCATGAAGGATTCTTGTTTAAGGAACAAAAGTTGTGTATACCAATGTGTTCAATAAGGGAACTTCTGATCAAAGAAGCTCATGGCGGAGGCTTAATGGGTCATTTTGGGTCGTTCAAAACGTTAGAGATGCTTAAGGAGCATTTCTTCTGGCCACACATGCGTGTGAATGTTGAAAAGGTATGTGCTAGTTGTATTACTTGCAAGCAAGCTAAGTCTAGAACACAACTTCATGGATTGTACACTCCTTTACCTGTTCCAAATTCACCTTGGACTGATCTTTCAATGGACTTTGTGTTAGGATTGCCTAGGTCCAAGACTGGTAAGGATAGCATCTTTGTTGTTGTCGATAGATTTTCTAAGATGGCACATTTTATTGCGTGCAAGAAGGTGGATGATGCCACACATGTTTCTGACCTATTCTTTAAGGAGATTGTAAGAGTGCATGGCATGGAAGGCGATTTCAAAGCGAAGCACTAACTGGCACCGAGCGTTTAACCGAGGATTAACTTAATCTACTTAATCAACTTCAATCTTTGTAGAGTGAGCTAATGAGCGAGGAGCAAGTGGAAAATCATCAATAACAAGATACGTAGGAGAGTCAGAAAGGCGTAAGAAAATCTACTTCATCAACATAAATCGAAGTAGAGTGAGCTAGATGAGAAAGGAGCAAGTGGAAAA